>JABWTJ010000025.1:5260917-5275987 GCA_016801875.1 Solanum sitiens
CCCTAATTAGCATATAATTAAGTATAAAAGATGAGGAATTAACCCACTAATTAACTCAAGGTTATCTCCTTTACACCCCCAAGAATTTGAGTTATTAATCTTAACCCACGAAATTCATAATTATAGCAGGAATAGTCCAAAACGCCCCTTTAAAACTTACCCAGAAATCCGACCCAGACTGGGATTACGCAACCTGTGACGGCCCGTCATGCCTGCGACGGTCAGTCCTGCAGGTTCGTCACAACCTTCAGAGACTCAATTTCCTTGATGAGTCTGAGATGGTCCGTCGTGCCTACGACGGTCCGTCCTGCACTTCCGTCACGACGGACAGAGAATTGCTCCCAGTACCCAATTCTCAAGAGTTGAAGTGTTTTGAAACGGAACCTCACAACGGTCCGTCGTGTCTGTGATGGTCCGTCCTGCAGGTCCTTCACAGAGTTCAGAGAGTCGATTTCAGCACTCAAATATACGAATTCCAAGTGTTTTGGAACGAGACACCCTCGACGGTCCGTCGTACCCATGACGGTCCGTCGTGGGATACGTCGTCTCAGACAGTTTTTCCAGAAATAAAATCTGCTGCTCAAAACGACTAAGCAGGTCGTTACAAGTTTAGTTTTTAACTTAATTCCAACACTATATTCACCAACTAAATCACATTTACTTATTTGAAGAACTTAATAACTTTCTAAGTCTAATTAGTTTAGTTTTTAACTTAATTCAAACACTATATTCACTAGATAAATCACTTTACTTACTTGAAGAACTTAACAACTTTCTAAGTCGAATTAGTTTTAATTTTTAACTTATTTCAAACACTATATTCACCAACTAAATCACATTAACTTGTTTGAAGATTTTAATAACTTTCTAGGTCTAATTAGTTTAGATTTAACTTAATTCAAACACTATATTCACCAACTAAATCACATTACTTATTTGAAGAACTTAACAACTTTCTAAGTCTAATTAGTTTAGTTTTTAACTTAATTCAAACACTATATTCACCAACTAAATCACATTAACTTATTTGAGGAACTTAATAACTTTCTAAGTCTAATTAGTTTAGTTTTAAATTAATTCAAACACTATATTCACCAACTAAATCACATTAACTTATTTGAAGAACTTAAAAACTTTCTAAGTCTAATTAGTTTAGTTTTAACTTAATTCAAACACTATATTCACCAACTAAATCACATTTACTTATTTGAAGATCTTAACAACTTTCTAAGTCTAATTAGTTTAATTTTTAACATTCCAACACTATATTCACCAACTAAATAACATTAACTTATTTGAAGAACTTAATAACTTTCTAAGTCTAATTAGTTTAGTTTTAACTTAATTCAAACACTATATTCACCAAATCAATCACATTACTTATTTGAAGAACTTAACAACTTTCTAAGTCTAATTAGTTTAATTTTAACTTACTTCTAACAGTAATTCACCAACTAAATCAGATTAGCTTATTTGAAGAACTTAACAACTTTCTAAGTCTAACTATTTTAGTTTTAACTTAATTCGTACACTATATTCACCAACTAAATCACATTACTTATTTTGAAGAACTTAACAACTTAGTCTAATTAGTTTAGTTATTAACTTAATCAAACACTATATTCACCAACTAAATCACATTAACTTATTTGAAGAACTTAATAACTTTCTAAGTCTAATTAGTTTAGTTTTAACTCACTTCCAACACTATATTCACCAACTAAATCATATTAACTTATTTGAAGAACTTAAAAACTTTCTAAGTCTAATTAGTTTAGTTTTAACTCAATTCCCACACTATATTCACCAACTAAATCACATTAACTTATTTGAAGAACATAATAATTTTCTAAGTCTAATTAGTTTAGTTTTAACTTAATTCAAACACTATATTCACCAACTAAATCACATAAACTTATTTGAAGATCTTAATAACTTTCTACGTCTAATTAGTTTAGTTTTTAAATTAATTCCAACACTATATTCACCAACTAAATCACATTTACTTATTTGAAGAACTTAATAACTTTATAAGTCTAATTAGTTTAGTTTTAACTTAATTCAAACACTATATTCACCAAATAAATCACGTTACATACTTGAAGAACTTAACAACTTTCTAAGTCGAATTAGTTTTAATTTTTAACTTAGTTCAAACACTATATTCACCAACTAAATCACATTAACTTATTTGAAGATTTTAATAACTTTCTATGACTAATTAGTTTAGATTTAACTTAATTCAAACACTATATTCACCAACTAAATCACATTACTTATTTGAAGAACTTAACAACTTTCTAAGTCTAATTAGTTTAGTTTTTAACTTAATTCAAACACTATATTCACCAACTAAATCACATTAACTTATTTGAGGAACTTAATAACTCTCTAAATCTAATTAGTTTAGTTTTAAATTAATTCAAACACTATATTCACCAACTAAATCACATTAACTTATTTAAAGAATTTAAAACTTTTCTAAGTTTAATTAGTTTAGTTTTAACTAAATTCAAACACTATATTCACCAACTAAATCACATTTACTTATTTGAAGATCTTCACAACTTTCTAAGTCTAATTAGTTTCGTTTTTAATATTCCAACACTATATTCACAAAACTAAATCACATGAACTTATTTGAAGAACTTAATAACTTTCTAAGTCTAATCAGTTTAGTTTAACTTAATTCAAACACTATATTCACCAAATAAATCACATTACTTATTTGAAGAACTTAACAACTTTCTAAGTCTAATTAGTTTAGTTTTTAACATTCCAACACTATATTCACCAACTAAATAACATTAACTTATTTGAATAATTTAATAACTTTCTAAGTCTAATTAGTTTAGTTTTAACTTAATTCAAACACTATATTCACCAAATAAATCACGTTACTTATTTGAAGAACTTAACAACTTTCTAAGTCGAATTAGTTTTAATTTTTATCTTAGTTCAAACACTATATTCACCAACTAAATCACATTAACTTGTTTGAAGATTTTAATAACTTTCTAGGTCTAATTAGTTTAGATTTAACTTAATTCAAACACTATATTCACCAACTAAATCACATTACTTATTTGAAGAACTTAACAACTTTCTAAGTCTAATTAGTTTAGTTTTTAACTTAATTCAAACACTATATTCACCAACTAAATCACATTAACTTATTTGAAGAACTAAATAACTTTCTAAGTCTAATTAGTTTAGTTTTAAATTAATTCAAACACTATATTCACCAACTAAATCACATTAACTTATTTGAAGAACTTAAAAACTTTCTAAGTCTAATTAGTTTAGTTTTAACTTAATTCAAACACTATATTCACCAACTAAATCACATTTACTTATTTGAAGATCTTAACAACTTTCTAAGTCTAATTAGTTTAATTTTTAACATTCCAACACTATATTCACCAACTAAATAACATTAACTTATTTGAAGAACTTAATAACTTTCTAAGTCTAATTAGTTTAGTTTTAACTTAATTCAAACACTATATTCACCAAATCAATCACATTACTTATTTGAAGAACTTAACAACTTTCTAAGTCTAATTAGTTTAATTTTAACTTACTTCTAACAGTAATTCACCATCTAAATCACATTAGCTTATTTGAAGAACTTAACAACTTTCTAAGTCTAACTATTTTAGTTTTAACTTAATTCGTACACTATATTCACCAACTAAATCACATTACTTATTTTGAAGAACTTAACAACTTAGTCTAATTAGTTTAGTTATTAACTTAATCAAACACTATATTCACCAACTAAATCACATTAACTTATTTGAAGAACTTAATAACTTTCTAAGTCTAATTAGTTTAGTTTTAACTCACTTCCAACACTATATTCACCAACTAAATCATATTAACTTATTTGAAGAACTTAAAAACTTTCTAAGTCTAATTAGTTTAGTTTTAACTCAATTCCCACACTATATTCACCAACTAAATCACATTAACTTATTTGAAGAACATAATAATTTTCTAAGTCTAATTAGTTTAGTTTTAACTTAATTCAAACACTATATTCACCAACTAAATCACATAAACTTATTTGTAGATCTTAATAACTTTCTACGTCTAATTAGTTTAGTTTTTACATTAATTCCAACACTATATTCACCAACTAAATCACATTTACTTATTTGAAGAACTTAATAACTTTATAAGTCTAATTAGTTTAGTTTTAACTTAATTCAAACACTATATTCACCAAATAAATCACGTTACTTACTTGAAGAACTTAACAACTTTCTAAGTCGAATTAGTTTTAATTTTTAACTTAGTTCAAACACTATATTCACCAACTAAATCACATTAACTTATTTGAAGATTTTAATAACTTTCTAGGTCTAATTAGTTTAGATTTAACTTAATTCAAACACTATATTCACCAACTAAATCACATTACTTATTTGAAGAACTTAACAACTTTCTAAGTCTAATTAGTTTAGTTTTTAACTTAATTCAAACACTATATTCACCAACTAAATCACATTAACTTATTTGAGGAACTTAATAACTCTCTAAGTCTAATTAGTTTAGTTTTAAATTAATTCAAACACTATATTCACCAACTAAATCACATTAACTTATTTGAAGAATTTAAAACTTTTCTAAGTCTAATTAGTTTAGTTTTAACTTAATTCAAACACTATATTCACCAACTAAATCACATTTACTTATTTGAAGATCTTCACAACTTTCTAAGTCTAATTAGTTTCGTTTTTAATATTCCAACACTATATTCACAAAACTAAATCACATGAACTTATTTGAAGAACTTAATAACTTTCTAAGTCTAATCAGTTTAGTTTTAACTTAATTCAAACACTATATTCACCAAATAAATCACATTACTTATTTGAAGAACTTAAAAACTTTTTAAGTCTAATTAGTTTAGTTTTAACTTACTTCTAACACTAATTCACCCACTAAATCACATTAGCTTATTTGAAGAACTTAACAACTTTCTAAGTCTAATTATTTTAGTTTTAACTTAATTCGAACACTATATTCACCAACTAAATCACATTACTTATTTGAAGAAATTAACAACCTAGTCTAATTAGTTTAGTTATTAACTTAATAAAACACTATATTCACCAAATAAATCACATTAACTTATTTGAAGAACTTAATAACTTTCTAAGTATAATTAGTTTAGTTTTAACTCAATTCCAACACTATATTCACCAACTAAACCATATTAACTTATTTGAAGAATTTAAAAACTTTTTAAGTCTAATTAGTTTAGTTTTAACTCAATTCCCACACTATATTCACCAACTAAATCACATTAACTTATTTGAAGAACATAATAACTTTCTAAGTCTAATTAGTTTAGTTTTAACTTAATTCAAACACTATATTCACAAACTAAATCACATAAACTTATTTGAAGATCTTTACAACTTTCTACGTCTAATTAGTTTAGTTTTTAACTTAATTCCAACACTATATTCACCAACTAAATCACATTTACTTATTTGAAGAACTTAATAACTTTCTAAGTCTAATTAGTTTAGTTTTAACTTAATTCAAACACTATATTCACCAAATAAATCACGTTACTTATTTGAAGAACTTAACAACTTTCTAAGTCGAATTAGTTTTAATTTTTAACTTCGTTCAAACACTATATTCACCAACTAAATCACATTAACTTATTTGAAGATTTTAATAACTTTCTAGGTCTAATTAGTTTAGATTTAACTTAATTCAAACACTATATTCACCAACTAAATCACGTTACTTATTTGAAGAACTTAACAACTTTATAACTTTAATTAGTTTAGTTTTTAACTTAATTCAAACACTATATTCACCAACTAAATCACATTAACTTATTTGAAGAACTAAATAACTTTCTAAGTCTAATTAGTTTAGTTTTAAATTAATTCAAACACTATATTCACCAACTAAATCACATTAACTTATTTGAAGAACTTAAAAACTTTCTAAGTCTAATTAGTTTAGTTTTAACTTAATTAAAACACTATATTCACCAACTAAATCACATTTACTTATTTGAAGATCTTAACAACTTTCTAAGTCTAATTAGTTTAATTTTTAACATTCCAACACTATATTCACCAACTAAATAACATTAACTTATTTGAAGAACTTAATAACTTTCTAAGTCTAATTAGTTTAGTTTTAACTTAATTCAAACACTATATTCACCAAATCAATCACATTACTTATTTGAAGAACTTAACAACTTTCTAAGTCTAATTAGTTTAATTTTAACTTACTTCTAACAGTAATTCACCAACTAAATCACATTAGCTTATTTAAAGAACTTAACAACTTTCTAAGTCTAACTATTTTAGTTTTAACTTAATTCGTACACTATATTCACCAACTAAATCACATTACTTATTTTGAAGAACTTAACAACTTAGTCTAATTAGTTTAGTTATTAACTTAATCAAACACTATATTCACCAACTAAATCACATTAACTTATTTGAAGAACTTAATAACTTTCTAAGTCTAATTAGTTTAGTTTTAACTCACTTCCAACACTATATTCACCAACTAAATCATATTAACTTATTTGAAGAACTTAAAAACTTTCTAAGTCTAATTAGTTTAGTTTTAACTCAATTCCCACACTATATTCACCAACTAAATCACATTAACTTATTTGAAGAACATAAAAACTTTCTAAGTCTAATTAGTTTAGTTTTAACTTAATTCAAACACTATATTCACCAACTAAATCACATAAACTTATTTGAAGATCTTAACAACTTTCTACGTCTAATTAGTTTAGTTTTTAACTTAATTACAACACTATATTCACCAACTAAATCACATTACTTATTTGAAGAAGTTAACAACTTAGTCTAATGAGTTTAGTTATTAACTTAATCAAACACTATATTCACCAAATTAATCACATTGACTTATTTGAAAAACTTAATAACTTTCTAAGTCTAATTAGTTTAGTTTTAACTCACTTCCAACACTATATTCACCAACTAAATCACATTAACTTAATTGAAGAACATAATAACTTTCTAAGTCTAATTAGTTTAATTTTAACTTAATTTAAACACTATATTCACCAACTAAATCACATAAACTTATTTGAAGATCTTAACAACTTTCTACGTCTAATTAGTTTAGTTTTTAACTTAATTACAACACTATATTCACCAACTAAATCACATTTACTTATTTGAAGAACTTAATAACTTTATAAGTCTAATTAGTTTAGTTTTAACTTAATTCAAACACTATATTCACCAAATAAATCACGTTACTTACTTGAAGAACTTAACAACTTTTTAAGTCGAATTAGTTTTAATTTTTAACTTAGTTTAGACACTATATTCACCAACTAAATCACATTAACTTATTTGAAGATTTTAATAACTTTCTAGGTCTAATTAGTTTAGATTTAACTTAATTCAAACACTATATTCACCAACTAAATCAGATTACTTATTTGAAGAACTTAACAACTTTCTAAGTCTAATTAGTTTAGTTTTTAACTTAATTCAAACACTATATTCACCAACTAAATCATATTAAATTGTTTGAGGAACTTAATAACTTGTTAAGTCTAATTAGTTTAGTTTTAAATTAATTCAAACACTATATTCACCAACTAAATCACATTAACTTATTTGAAGAATTTAAAAACTTTCTAAGTCTAATTAGTTTAGTTTTAACTTAATTCAAACACTATATTCACCAACTAAAACACATTACTTATTTTGAAGAACTTAATAACTTTCTAAGTATAATTAGTTTAGTTTTAACTCACTTACAACACTATATTCACCAACTAAACCATATTAACTTATTTGAAGAACTTAAAAACTTTCTAAGTCTAATTAGTTTAGTTTTAACTCAATTCCCACACTATATTCACCAACTAAATCACATTAACTTATTTACTGAACATAATAACTTTCTAAGTCTAATTAGTTTAGTTTTAACTTACTTCTAACACTAATTCACCCACTAAATCACATTAGCTTATTTGAAGAACTTAACAACTTTCTAAGTCTAATTATTTTAGTTTTAACTTAATCTAACACTATATTCACCAAATAAATCACATTAACTTATTTGAAGAACTTAATAACTTTCTAAGTCTAATTAGTTTAGTTTTAACTCAATTCCAACACTATATTCACCAACTAAACCATATTAACTTATTTGAAGAATTTAAAAACTTTCTAAGTCTAATTAGTTTAGTTTTAACTTAATTCAAACACTATATTCACCAACTAAATCACATTAACTTATTTGAAGATCTTAACAACTTTCTAAGTCTAATTAGTTTAGTTTTTAACATTCCAACACTATATTCACAAATAAATCACATGAACTTATTTGAAGAACTTAATAACTTTCTAAGTCTAATTAGTTTAGTTTTAACTTAATTCAAACACTATATTCATCAAATAAATCACATTACTTATTTGAAGAACTTAACAACTTTCTAAGTCTAATTAGTTTAGTTTTAACTTACTTCTAACACTAATTCACCAACTAAATCACATTAGCTTATTTGAAGAACTTAACAACTTTCTAAGTCTAATTATTTTAGTTTTAACTTAATTCGAACACTATATTCACCAACTAAATCACATTACTTATTTGAAGAAATTAACAACTTAGTCTAATGAGTTTAGTTATTAACTTAATCAAATACTATATTCACCAAATTAATCACATTAACTTATTTGAAGAAATTAATAACTTTCCAAGTCTAATTAGTTTAGTTTTAACTCAATTCCAACACTATATTCACCAACTAAACCATATTAACTTATTTGAAGAACTTAAAAACTTTCTAAGTCTAATTAGTTTAGTTTTAACTCAATTCCCACACTATATTCACCAACTAAATCACATTAACTTATTTGAAGAACATAATAACTTTCTAAGTCTAATTAGTTTAGTTTTAACTTAATTCAAACACTATATTCACCAACTAAATCACATAAACTTATTTGAAGATCTTAACAACTTTCTACGTCTAATTAGTTTATTTTTTAACTTAATTCCAACACTATATTCACCAACTAAATTACATTTACTTATTTGAAGAACTTAATAACTTTATAAGTCTAATTAGTTTAGTATTAACTTAATTCAAACACTATATTCACCAAATAAATCACGTTACATACTTGAAGAACTTAACAACTTTCTAAGTCGAATTAGTTTTAATTTTTAACTTAGTTCAAACACTATATTCACCAACTAAATCACATTAACTTATTTGAAGATTTTAATAACTTTCTAGGACTAATTAGTTTAGATTTAACTTAATTCAAACACTATATTCACCAACTAAATCACATTACTTATTTGAAGAACTTAACAACTTTCTAAGTCTAATTAGTTTAGTTTTTAACTTAATTCAAACACTATATTCACCAACTAAATCACATTAACTTATTTGAGGAACTTAATAACTCTCTAAGTCTAATTAGTTTAGTTTTAAATTAATTCAAACACTATATTCACCAACTAAATCACATTAACTTATTTGAAGAATTTAAAACTTTTCTAAGTCTAATTAGTTTAGTTTTAACTTAATTCAAACACTATATTCACCAACTAAATCACATTTACTTATTTGAAGATCTTCACAACTTTCTAAGTCTAATTAGTTTCGTTTTTAATATTCCAACACTATATTCACAAAACTAAATCACATGAACTTATTTGAAGAACTTAATAACTTTCTAAGTCTAATCAGTTTAGTTTTAACTTAATTCAAACACTATATTCACCAAATAAATCACATTACTTATTTGAAGAACTTAACAACTTTCTAAGTCTAATTAGTTTAGTTTTAACTTACTTCTAACACTAATTCACCCACTAAATCACATTAGCTTATTTGAAGAACTTAACAACTTTCTAAGTCTAATTATTTTAGTTTTAACTTAATTCGAACACTATATTCACCAACTAAATCACATTACTTATTTGAAGAAATTAACAACTTAGTCTAATGAGTTTAGTTATTAACTTAATCAAATACTATATTCACCAAATTAATCACATTAACTTATTTGAAGAAATTAATAACTTTCCAAGTCTAATTAGTTTAGTTTTAACTCAATTCCAACACTATATTCACCAACTAAACCATATTAACTTATTTGAAGAACTTAAAAACTTTCTAAGTCTAATTAGTTTAGTTTTAACTCAATTCCCACACTATATTCACCAACTAAATCACATTAACTTATTTGAAGAACATAATAACTTTCTAAGTCTAATTAGTTTAGTTTTAACTTAATTCAAACACTATATTCACCAACTAAATCACATAAACTTATTTGAAGATCTTAACAACTTTCTACGTCTAATTAGTTTATTTTTTAACTTAATTCCAACACTATATTCACCAACTAAATTACATTTACTTATTTGAAGAACTTAATAACTTTATAAGTCTAATTAGTTTAGTTTTAACTTAATTCAAACACTATATTCACCAGATAAATCACTTTACTTACTTGAAGAACTTAACAACTTTCTAAGTCGAATTAGTTTTAATTTTTAACTTATTTCAAACAATATATTCACCAACTAAATCACATTAACTTATTTGAAGATTTTAATAACTTTCTAGGTCTAATTAGTTTAGATTTAACTTAATTCAAACACTATATTCACCAACTAAATCACATTACTTATTTGAAGAACTTAACAACTTTCTAAGTCTAATTAGTTTAGTTTTTAACTTAATTCAAACACTATATTCACCAACTAAATCACATTAACTTATTTGAAGAACTAAATAACTTTCTAAGTCTAATTAGTTTAGTTTTAACTTAATTCAAACACTATATTCACCAACTAAATCACATTAACTTATTTGAAGAACTTAAAACTTTCTAAGTCTAATTAGTTTAGTTTTAACTTAATTAAAACACTATATTCACCAACTAAATCACATTTACTTATTTGAAGATCTTAACAACTTTCTAAGTCTAATTAGTTTAATTTTTAACATTCCAACACTATATTCACCAACTAAATAACATTAACTTATTTGAAGAACTTAATAACTTTCTAAGTCTAATTAGTTTAGTTTTAACTTAATTCAAACACTATATTCACCAAATCAATCACATTACTTATTTGAAGAACTTAACAACTTTCTAAGTCTAATTAGTTTAATTTTAACTTACTTCTAACACTAATTCACCAACTAAATCACATTAGCTTATTTGAAGAACTTAACAACTTTCTAAGTCTAATTATTTTAGTTTTAACTTAATTCGAACACTATATTCACCAACTAAATCACATTACTTATTTTGAAGAACTTAACAACTTAGTCTAATTAGTTTAATTATTAACTTAATCAAACACTATATTTACCAACTAAATCACATTAACTTATTTGAAGAACACAATAACTTTCTAAGTCTAATTAGTTTAGTTTTAACTCACTTCCAACACTATATTAACCAACTAAACCATATTAACTTATTTGAAGAACTTAAAAACTTTCTAAGTCTAATTAGTTTAGTTTTAACTCAATTCCCACACTATATTCACCAACTAAATCACATTAACTTATTTGAAGAACATAATAACTTTCTAAGTCTAATTAGTTTAGTTTTAACTCACTTCCAACACTATATTAACCAACTAAACCATATTAACTTATTTGGAGAACTTAAAAACTTTCTAAGTCTAATTAGTTTAGTTTTAACTCAATTCCCACACTATATTCACCAACTTAATCACATTAACTTATTTGAAGAACATAATAACTTTCTAAGTCTAATTAGTTTAGTTTAAACTTAATTCAAACACTATATTCACCAACTAAATCACATAAACTTATTTGAAGATCTTAAACTTTCTACGTCTAATTAGTTTAGTTTTTAACTTAATTCCAACACTATATTCACCAACTAAATTACATTTACTTATTTGAAGAACTTAATAACTTTCTAAGTCTAATTAGTTTAGTTTTAACTTAATTCAAACACTATATTCACCAGATAAATCACTTTACTTACTTGAAGAACTTAACAACTTTCTAAGTCGAATTAGTTTTAATTTTTAACTTATTTCAAACACTATATTCACCAACTAAATCACATTAACTTATTTGAAGATTTTAATAACTTTCTAGGTCTAATTAGTTTAGATTTAACTTAATTCAAACACTATATTCACCAACTAAATCACATTACTTATTTGAAGAACTTAACAACTTTCTAAGTCTAATTAGTTTAGTTTTTAACTTAATTCAAACACTATATTCACCAACTAAATCACATTAACTTATTTGAAGAACTAAATAACTTTCTAAGTCTAATTAGTTTAGTTTTAAATTAATTCAAACACTATATTCACCAGATAAATCACTTTACTTACTTGAAGAACTTAACAACTTTCTAAGTCTAATTAGTTTAGTTTTAACTTAATTCAAACACTATATTCACCAACTAAATCACATTTACTTATTTGAAGATCTTAACAACTTTCTAAGTCTAATTAGTTTAATTTTTAACATTCCAACACTATATTCACCAACTAAATAACATTAACTTATTTGAAGAACTTAATAACTTTCTAAGTCTAATTAGTTTAGTTTTAACTTAATTCAAACACTATATTCACCAAATCAATCACATTACTTATTTGAAGAACTTAACAACTTTCTAAGTCTAATTAGTTTAATTTTAACTTACTTCTAACAGTAATTCACCAACTAAATCACATTAGCTTATTTGAAGAACTTAACAACTTTCTAAGTCTAACTATTTTAGTTTTAACTTAATTCGTACACTATATTCACTAACTAAATCACATTACTTATTTTGAAGAACTTAACAACTTAGTCTAATTAGTTTAGTTATTAACTTAATCAAACACTATATTAACCAACTAAATCACATTAACTTATTTGAAGAACTTAATAACTTTCTAAGTCTAATTAGTTTAGTTTTAACTCACTTCCAACACTATATTCACCAACTAAATCATATTAACTTATTTGAAGAACTTAAAAACTTTCTAAGTCTAATTAGTTTAGTTTTAACTCAATTCCCACACTATATTCACCAACTAAATCACATTAACTTATTTGAAGAACTTAATAACTTTCTAAGTCTAATTAGTTTAGTTTTAACTCAATTCCAACACTATATTCACCAACTAAACCATATTAACTTATTTGTAGAATTTAAAAACTTTCTAAGTCTAATTAGTTTAGTTTTAACTCAATTCCCACACTATATTCACCAACTAAATCACATTAACTTATTTGAAGAACATAATAACTTTCTAAGTCTAATTAGTTTAGTTTTAACTTAATTCAAACACTATATTCACCAACTAAATCACATAAACTTATTTGAAGATCTTAACAACTTTCTACGTCTAATTAGTTTAGTTTTTAACTTAATTCCAACACTATATTCACCAACTAAATCACATTTACTTATTTGAAGAACTTAATAACTTTCTAAGTCTAATTAGTTTAGTTTTTAACTTAATTCAAATAGTATATTCACCAGATAAATCACTTTACTTACTTGAAGAACTTAACAACTTTCTAAGTCGAATTAGTTTTAATTTTTAACTTATTTCAAACACTATATTCACCAACTAAATCACATTAACTTATTTGAAGATTTTAATAACTTTCTAGGTCTAATTAGTTTAGATTTAACTTAATTCAAACACTATATTCACCAACTAAAGCACATTACTTATTTGAAGAACTTAACAACTTTCTAAGTCTAATTAGTTTAGTTTTTAACTTAATTCAAACACTATATTCACCAACTAAATCACATTAACTTATTTGAAGAACTAAATAACTTTCTAAGTCTAATTAGTTTAGTTTTAAATTAATTCAAACACTATATTCACCAACTAAATCACATTAACTTATTTGAAGAACTTAAAAACTTTCTAAGTCTAATTAGTTTAGTTTTAACTTAATTCAAACACTATATTCACCAACTAAATCACATTTACTTATTTGAAGATCTTAACAACTTTCTAAGTCTAATTAGTTTAATTTTTAACATTCCAACACTATATTCACCAACTAAATAACATTAACTTATTTGAAGAACTTAATAACTTTCTAAGTCTAATTAGTTTAGTTTTAACTTAATTCAAACACTATATTCACCAAATCAATCACATTACTTATTTGAAGAACTTAACAACTTTCTAAGTCTAATTAGTTTAATTTTAACTTACTTCTAACAGTAATTCACCAACTAAATCACATTAGCTTATTTGAAGAACTTAACAACTTTCTAAGTCTAACTATTTTAGTTTTAACTTAATTCGTACACTATATTCACTAACTAAATCACATTACTTATTTTGAAGAACTTAACAACTTAGTCTAATTAGTTTAGTTATTAACTTAATCAAACACTATATTCACCAACTAAATCACATTAACTTATTTGAAGAACTTAATAACTTTCTAAGTCTAATTAGTTTAGTTTTAACTCACTTCCAACACTATATTCACCAACTAAATCATATTAACTTATTTGAAGAACTTAAAAACTTTCTAAGTCTAATTAGTTTAGTTTTAACTCAATTCCCACACTATATTCACCAACTAAATCACATTAACTTATTTGAAGAACATAATAATTTTCTAAGTCTAATTAGTTTAGTTTTAACTTAATTCAAACACTATATTCACCAACTAAATCACATAAACTTATTTGAAGATCTTAATAACTTTCTACGTCTAATTAGTTTAGTTTTTACATTAATTCCAACACTATATTCACCAACTAAATCACATTTACTTATTTGAAGAACTTAATAACTTTATAAGTCTAATTAGTTTAGTATTAACTTAATTCAAACACTATATTCACCAAATAAATCACGTTACATACTTGAAGAACTTAACAACTTTCTAAGTCGAATTAGTTTTAATTTTTAACTTAGTTCAAACACTATATTCACCAACTAAATCACATTAACTTATTTGAAGATTTTAATAACTTTCTAGGACTATTTAGTTTAGATTTAACTTAATTTAAACACTATATTCACCAAC
>JABWTJ010000250.1:0-346411 GCA_016801875.1 Solanum sitiens
CGTGACACTCCGATCCCCTAATTCTATGTGTCGGAACGTGACACTCCGATCCCCTAATTCTATGTGTCGGTTCGTGACACCCGACCCACTAATACTATGTGTCGGAACGTGACACGCCGATCCCCTAATTCTAACAATTCATCAAGCCTTCTTTTATACCAAGGCATCACCAATCTCATTACTTTAGTTCATCAAGCCTTCTTTTATACCAAGCGATCATCATAACAGTGAATTAGGGTTTTCTTAAAGAAAAGAGAGGAAAAAAAAAAAAAAAAAAAAAAAAAAAAAAAAAAAAAAAGAAAAAATGAAAAGATTTTGGATTCAAAGCTTCATTAGCTTATTTTAGCACAATCACATATCCATTCAGTGCAGCAAGAAGATTAACAATATAAAAAGGTTGACATACTACCAATACATAGCAAGCACTATAGATTTTACTAACAATATAGCAAAACCATAACCTACTTCACCAAGGATCGTGATCAGCAAGCAGCTCTCAAGCTGTTATGTTTTCCTCCTTGTTTGGTTCTCTCGAATATCATCGTTTTCTTTCTACCTTCTTCTCTCTATTGTTTTTCTTCGTCCAAACCTCTCTTTTCCCTAATTAGTCAATAATTAGGTTATAAAGGATAGGAAACCACCCACTAAAGTAACTCAAGGTCATCTCCTTTACACCCCCAAGGATTTGAGTTATTAACATTGACCCACTAAAATTTATAATTATAGCAAGAATAGTCCAAAACTCCCCTTTAAAACTTACCCAGAAATTTGACCCAGACTGGGATTACGCAACCTGTGACGGTCCGTCCTGCACTTCCGTCACGACGGACAGAGAATTGCTCTCAGTACCCAATTCTCAAGAGTTGAAGTGTTTTGAAACGGAACCTCACAACGGTCCGTCATGTCTGTGACGGTCCGTCCTGCAGGTCCATCACAGACTTCAGAGAATTGCTCTCAGTACCCAATTCTCAAGAGTTGAAGTGTTTTGAAACGGAACCTCACAACGGTCCGTCATGTCTTTGACGGTCCGTCCTGCAGGTCCGTCACAGAGTTTAGAGAGTCGATTTCAGCACTCAAATATAAGAATTCCAAGTGTTTGGAATGAGACACCCTCGACGGTCCGTCGTGCCCATGACGGTCTGTCGTTGGATACGTCGTCTCAGACAGTTTTCCAGAAATAAAATCTGCTGCTCAAAACGACTAAGCAGGTCGTTACAATACTCGATATTAATATTATTATGTGTATGTAGAGGTCTATGTAAACCTCCTATTAGATATAGTTAAAAAGTTTTAACTCTTCCGTACTTTTGATCGATGTATGCAATGATGTAAGACTAAGAGGCTAGTCCTAGTCCTCAAAGTGGATGACGATGGCGGTTACATTTGGGGGTAAACCGGATGTGACAAACTTGGTATCAGAGCATGAGGTTGAATATCCTTGATGTTGATGTCTTTCTCTACCACGTCTATATAGGTTGGTATTCATAATTGTGAAGCGCGCCACACTTATGAATAGGAACTTATTTGATGCTTAGGAATCACTCTCATTTTGGAAATCCATTATCGTGCCTCTAGAGTGTACTTATTATATGATTTCACCTAAACCTTGTATTTTGGTTATAGGAAATGAATACTCGGAGAAATGCGGCTAGGAGGCTTGAGGAGGAGATAACTAATGCGGGAGCTCCTCCCCGTGGTGATCAAGTTCCTCCTCTTGAGGAGGTTGTTGTTGATGATCAAGCTCCGGCTAATCCTTCATCTATGACGGAGGCTGAGATGAGGGCTATTCTTGCTCAAATATCCCAATCCATTACTACTCAAGCCCAAGCTGCAATGGTTCAAGCCCAAGCTATGACAACCCAATCCAATCAGGAGGTTGCACCTAGGGTTCATCAACAAGTTTCTACTATGGCTTCCCGACTTAGGGATTTCACTCGAATGAATCCACCTATCTTTTATGGGTCTAAGGTTGATGAAGACCCTCAAGAATTTATTGATGAGTTTTACAAGATACTATATGTATGGGGTTGTCCACAAGTGAGAAGGCTGAGTTGGCCACATACCAACTCAAGGATATGGCTCAAACTTGGTATATGCAATGGAGGGATAATAGACCTCTTCGAGGTGGGCCGGTGACTTGGGATATCTTCAAGAAGGCATTCCTTGACCGGTTTTTCCCAAGAGAGATGAGAGAAGCTAAGGTGTGGAATTCATTAACCTCCGCCAAGGAGGTATGACTGTTCATGACTACTCCTTGAAGTTTATTCAATTGGCCAAATATGCTCCTTCCTTGGTCTCTGATCCTAGAGATTAGATTAGTCACTTTGTGACGGGTGTATAGGATGACTTACAAGAAAAATGTCATTTGGCTATGCTTTATGATAATATGAATATTTCCCGTCTTATAGTGCATGCTAGAAGAGTGGAGGAGGCTAGATCTAAAAGGAAGGATAGGGATTCAAAAAGGGCAAGGTCTTTTGAGGGTGGAGCTACAAAGGATAGGCTTGCGATTCAAGACAAGCCTAAATTCAAGAAGAGATTTTCGAATCAAGTTCCCTCCAAATTTCCCAAGACTAGGGATGAGAGGGTCCCTAGGCTGAGAGCTCAAAAGGTAAAGGGTGGGAGTTCATCTAATGAGAAGCCTAAGTGTGCAAAATGTGGAAAGGAACATTATGGTGAATGCTTGATAGGAACGGGAAATTGCTATAGTTGTGGGAAGAGTGGCCACAAAGTTAAGAACTGACCTAACATAAAGAACTACGTCAAAAATGATCATAACCAAGCAAGTGGAGCAAGTGAATCACCAAAGAAGAATAGCCTATATGCTCTTCGTACTAGGGGTGACCAAAAGACCTCTCCCGATGTGGTAACCGGTATGTTACAAATCTTTTCGTTTGATGTGTATGCTTTACTTGATCCGGGTGCTACTTTGTCTTTTGTTACTCCCTTAGTTGCTAAAAAGTTTGATACTTTACGCGATATATTGTCTGAACCCTTTTTAGTGTCTACTCCGATGGGTTAGTCAAATGTTGCAAAAAGAGTCTATCGAAATTGTCCTATCACCTTGCCCAATAGAGTTTCTAAGGTAGATCTAGTTGAACTAGATTTGCTTGATTTTGATATCATTTTGGGTATGGATTGGTTACATGCTAGTTTCGCTTCTATCGATTGTAGGACTAGAGTTGTGAGGTTTTGTTTCCCAAATGAACCCGTTATTGAGTGGAAGGGTGTGAATTCTATTCCTAGAGGTCGCATATATCTTGTCTAAAAACATGTAAAATGATCTCGAAGGGTTGTTTTATCACATAGTAAGAGTCCAAGATTTGGATTTCGAAATTCCTCCTATTGAGTCGGTCCCCGTAGTGAGTGAATTTCTGGAGCTCTTTCCTAATGACCTTCTCGGTATTCCTCCCGAACGGAAAATTGATTTTGGTATCGATTTGCTACCGGAAACGAACCCTATTTTGGTTCCTCCTTATCGAATGGCTCCGGCCGAATTGAAGGAGTTGAAGGCACAACTTACAGATTTGCTAGACAAGGGCTTTATAAGTCCTAGCATTTCTCCATGGGGTGCTCCGCTCTTGTTCGTGAACAAGAAAGATGGGTCCTTGAGAATGTGTATTGATTATTGCCAACTCAACAAAGTCACAATCAAGAACAAGTATCCTCTCCCTCGAATTGATGATTTATTTGATCAACTCCAAGGGGAATCTGCTTCTCCAAAATTGATTTGAGGTCGAGGTATCACCAACTAAGGGTAAGAGGTGAGGATGTACCAAAGACGGCTTTTCGGACTCGTTATGGCCACTGTGAGTTTCTTGTTATGTCCTTAGGTCTCACTAATGCTCCAGCGGCGTTCATGGACCTAATGAATAGAGTATTTCAAAGTTACCTATATTCATTTGTCATTGTGTTCATTGACGACATCTTGGTATACTCAAAGAATGAAAGTGATCACATGGGTCATTTTGAGGGTGGTATTGCAAACCCTTATATAGCATAAATTGTTTGCCAAGTATATCAAATGCGAGTTTTGGTTGAGGTCGGTAGCATTTCTTGGTCACATCATCTCTAGTGAAGGAGTTGAGGTTGATCCAAGGAAAACGGAAGCGGTGCGGAATTGGCCAAGGCCATTGACTACAACTGACATACGGAGTTTCTTGGGTCTTGCAGGTTATTATCGGAGGTTCGTGGATAGTTTTGCGTCCATTGTATCTCCTTTGACTACTTTGACCCAAAAGAGTAAGAAGTTTGAGTGGTCCAAAGCATGTGAAAAGAGCTTTCAAATGTTGAAAGATAGGCTTACTTCGGCTCTGGTGTTGACATTACCGGAGGGTTCAAAGGGCTTTGTGGTTTATTGTGATGCATCCCATGTTCGTTTGGGGTGTGCGCTTATTCAACATGGAAAGGTTATTGCCTATGCTTCTAGGCAACTTAAGGTGCATGAGAGGAAATATCCCACTCATGACCTTGAGTTAGAGGCCGTGGTGTTTGCTTTGAAGATTTGAAGGCATTATTTGTATGGTGTCCATGTTGATGTGTTCATCGATCATAAAAGTCTCCAATACGTGTTTACCCAAAAGGATTTTAATCTCCGGCAAAGAACATGGCTTGAGTTATTGAAAGATTATGATATGAGTGTTCTTTATCATTCGGGCAAGGTGAATATTGTAGCGGATGCTCTAAGCCGTTTGTCTATGGGTAGTGTTTCTCATGTTGATGAAGCCAAAAGTGACCTTGTGAAAGAGGTTCATGGATTTGCTAGATTGGGAGTTAGATTGGAGGGTTCTTCAAATGGTGGTGTGATGGTCCATCATAGCTCCGAATCATCTTTGGTTGTTGAGGTGAAGTCTAAACAACACCTTGATAAACCATTAATAGAGTTGAAAGAATCGGTTCTTTACAAGTTTAATGAGTCTTTCTTGTTAGGGGGGATGGTGTTTTGAGATATCAAGGGCGGTTGTGTGTTCCAAATGTTGATGATTTCCGAAACCGTATCCTTGAGGAAGCTCATTGGTCCCATTATTCCATTAATCCGGGGTCAACAAAGATGTATCATGACCTTAGAGAGGTGTATTGGTAGGAATGTTTGAAGAGGGACATAACGGAGTTGGTTGCTAAGTGTCCAAATTGCCAACAAGTAAAAGCGGAGCATCTAAAACCGGGTGGCTTACTACAAAAAATCCAAATTCCTACTTGGAAGTGGGAAGACATCAATATGGATTCTGTGGTAGGTTTGCCTAAGACCCAAAAAGGGTATGACTCCATTTGGGTTGTGGTTGATAGGTTGACCAAGTCCTCTCATTTCATTCCCGTCAAGGCTACTTATACGGCGGAGGATTATGCTAAGATCTTCATAGATGAGATTGTGTGTCGCCATGGTATTTCGTTATCCATCATATCGGATAGAGGTGCACAATTCACATCTAGGTTTTGGAGGTCATTTCAAGAAGGGTTGGGTACTAAGGTGAAGTTGAGTACCGCTTTTCATCCTCAAACGGATGGTCAAGCAGAGCGTACTATTCAAACCCTTGAAGGTATTCTTAGAGCTTGTGTCATCGATTTCAAAGGGAGTTGGGATAAGCATTTGCCCTTGGTAGAGTTTTCTTACAATAATTGCTTTCATTCATCCATCTCCATGGCTCCCTATGAAGCCTTGTATGGTAGGAGGTGTAGGTCTCCTATAGGGTGGTTTGAAGTTGGTGAGCCTTCGATTCTTGGTCCCGACTTGATTTATAGGACTTTGGAGAATGTGCATAGCATAAAGAATCGGTTGCAAACAACCTATAGTCGACAAAAGTCCTATGCAGACAATAGGAGAAGGGATTTGGAGTTTGAGGAAGGTGATAAGGTGTATTTGAAAATTTCACCTATGAAGGGAGTAGTTAGATTTGGCAAGAAGGGGAAATTGAGTCCTCGTTATGTGGGTCCTTATGAGATTTTGCAAAGAGTTGGTAGGGTGGCCTATTAATTGAAACTCCCTAATGATTTGGCTTTTGTTCATCCGGTTTTCCATGTTTCTATGTTGAAAAAGTATGTCGGTGATCCCGAGTCCATTCTTCCTATTGAGGGTATTGGGGTCAAGGTAAACCTCTCTTATGAGGAAGTTCCGGTTCAAATCCTTGATAGGCAAGTAAAGAGATTGAGGAACAAAGAGGTGGTTTCCGTAAAGGTATTATAGAAAAACCACCTAGTTGAGGGTGCAACATGGGAGGCCGAGGCCGACATGAAGACCCGTTATCCTCATATTTTTGAGGATTAAGGTTAGTCATTCGTTTAAATAAAATAATTATGACTAGAATTTGTGGTTTCTTGATTTTTGGGTGAAGTCTTGCAAAATTACATTTTTGAAAACTTCACAGTAAGCTTTACAGTGAAGTCACTGTAATATTGCTTTGGAAAACTTGAAATTTTTGATTTTTGCTTGTTTTGAGTTATGTTGTGCATTGTGATATGGTGAGTCTTATTAAAGTAATATGTAGCAGGTTGATAAGATGATTTTTATGCTAATTGACTCATGAAATGTATATGAGCTCATGTATGTGATGAGATGATAAAAAAAGTACCTCATTATGAAATGGTTGAACCTTATGTGTGTTAATTGGAGCTTTGAGATTGCCTTGTTGAAATGATAAGGCTTATGTGCTCGGATATGGTTGTTTTGTTGGGCTGCTAGTCTTGAGTCTATACCTTCCTCCAAAGAAGTGTTTAAGTGTCATTCGGGGACGAATGTTCATAAGGGGGGGATAATGTAACATTTTGAAACTTCAAGATGTGTTGTAAAGCCAAACATAGGGACAATGAGGTCTAGGCACTGTTTCTAAGTCAATTTTTATGAATTTAGGTCATGTAGGCAGTTTAAGAACCAAAACATTTAAGAACGTCCATGACGTCCGAAAAGTTGGTTCACAAGGGTGCTAGTGCGTCTTAGCTTGTTTGACTAGTTTTTAAGAGTCAGAATTATATGGAAATTAGTAAAAGTATGTGTAACAAGTGTTAGGGATGTTTCATGGTTGAAACGTCTGGGTACAACTCCACAAGGACCAACCAAGGGCCCTTGAGGAGGACCCTTGCGCTTGGGACAACACTGCCTAGACAGTGTGCAATCGACGGACAAGGAGACAGGCCGTGTGGACCAATGGGGTGTCGATGCCTCTGTTGTCCCAAACTTAGCCATGGTAAGGAAGCCCCTCGCCTGAACTCAACGACGCAGTGCTGGACGAAAGGGGTAGTGTCCTTCGACTCACAAACGTCCCGTCGTTCGGGGTCTTGTCTGTAAGGGTTGAGTTTTGCTGCCAAATTTTAAATGGTTTCATTTAATTAGTTAGGGTATTAGATGATTTAATTAGGGGTTAAGGGAGTTAATTAAGTTGATTAAGACCAATATAAATACTCTCAACCCTCATTAGTCTAAGACAACTCTAAAATACAAACTCTCTTCTTTCTCTCTTCTTTCTCTCTCTACTTGAACTCACCATTGAAGACTAGCAAGGAGAAGGGTTTGGGGGCTGTAAAGGGGAGCATTCACCATCAAATTGTTGTCAAACTTTAAGGTATGGGATCTCTTCACCTTTGAGACTTCTTCCCTCAAAGGGTTCCTTCAAAGGTTTTCCAAAAGTTGAGTTTTCATATGGGTTTCGTCCTATTACGAAATTGATGTTATGAATTGAGTTTTTTATGTTTTATTTTGGATATAATGAATAGATTAACATGTAATGTAACTTGATTATGATTAATTGAGAGGGTTTGGTCTAGATTGTAGAACATGACCCTTAATCCTTAACCCTAGGTTTGATCTTGGCATCAATTATGTTGAACTTGATTCAATTGACTTTATTATTGGTTAAATCATCCTTAGTTATCATTATTACACTGATCATAAGCATATTGTAATGAATGGTAGTCTTTCATGCTATATCTTTCGTATTGATCTAGGTTAAGAAGATAGACTTAGATATCATGTTTTCAAGCTTTGGTTTAGTATTGAATTATGGTATAGAGGCTCTTCTAACTTTATTATCAGGCTGGTTATTGTATTATATTGGTGTGATGAACCACATTGGGTTGATTGTGGGTTGATGGTAAGGCCCTTATGATGAACTATGGAGGAGAGTTGGTAAGTCTTGATTATCATATTTCTTACTTCAATTGTGGTTAATTGTGATCAAGTCATGATGTTGTGTTGGAGTATGCCTTGTTTAGGCTGATAGGATGGTATAATGATTGAATTGAAATGTCTTATAGTTTGGTTGTGAGGTTACTTGGGTGTACACGTTATAAGGATGGTGATGTGTATTGATGTGCCCTACTATGATGTGATATGTAAAGTGTTAACCTCACTTATATGAATTGTGATGAAAGGACTATTACTCTTGCAATTCTTGTTGGCTATGATGATGAATATACAAGGGCTAGAACCTGTGACCTAAACTAAGTTTATGATTGTAATAAGACAAAAAGGCATTTCAATGGAAGGGAATTAGCTTAGCACCGAGTGAACTTGACAATCGGAGGTGATGACTTTTCATGAAGAGGAAAGGTTCACTCTATAGTTGCCCATGTGATGTTAACTTCCTTTGTTTTTGGGATATGTCATCCAAGGGATTCCCATGAGAAGAGGCCCAATTACCACATGGTATGAAGAGGGAATACCTATCTCTTAGTTCTTGAACAATGTTGCCACCATAGGATACTAGATAGTGGATCCACCTAGAAAGCTATGTTTATATTGGGTTCTACCTTGGCCGGTAGACCACCTTCCATCAGTGTAAGGTTTCATGACATCGGATTCCACCTTAGCTCATGTGGTCTATGTCGGTTAAGGCAAGTGTTCCCTAAACTAAAATGAATGAATGAAGTATAAACAAATTAAAGTGACTTGAGGGGTTTGACTTTAGCTTATGTAGGGGTATGGGACTCTACCTATGCCTTGCACTAGTTTTCCTTGATAGGAGCTTTGAGAAGTTAATATTATGTATGTAAATGATGATAAATGTAAATGACTTTATATCTTGAATAAGATGCTTATGAATATGAATTTGGTTATTATTGTTAAAGTAGAAACATCATATGTGATTGAAGACTATGTTATGTGGAGTAAATTACTAATCATGATCTTTAGTGGGTTACTGGATTAAGTAAGGTTATGGGACTTTGCTTGGTCATTGCACTTGTGACTTTATAAGGATTATGATTGGCTGTTTTGTGTTGCTATTTACATGATTAACTCTTATTCATGCTTGTGATGTTATTACTTGGTGATAGAGTTGTATGAGATTGTGGGTTTAAGTATGTTGATATGCATATGGTTTAGTTGACTTGTTGAGTATGTCTAAGGATTGGTCAAGTTGTTGTTTTGCATAAGTCCTTTAAGAGGCAAATGGCTTGATTTAATTAAATGTCCCTTTTTAGCATGTTTGTTGATATAGGTGCATATGGTCTCATACTTAGTACATGTGGCGTACTAACCCCATTTTCTCCCTTTTTCCCAAACATTTTAGGTTACGGTCGTTGAGGTTTGATTCGAGGCGATTGAGAAGAAGACTTGGATATTCTTATCATCCAAGGGGTAGGTCCTCATTTTCTCGAGGATGATGCCGATATTCTACCTACGGATTTACTTAGCTATTATAATTTTCACATGGACTCTATCTTTTATTTGAGGAAAAAGTTGTATAAAGTCTATATGTGGCTTACTCTTATTGTTGTAGGGCTATGCCCATGTTGATATTGTCATTCTAGATGGTTTATGAGATGAGACGGATTTTGTGACTCTAATTCTATCTTATATATGTATATGAAATAAAAGTAGAAGACTAAGTAGTCTTCTTATACGAACGAGTCTATGTATACTCGATATTAATATTATTATGTGTATGTAGAGGTCTATGTAAACCTCCAATTAGATATAGTTAAAAAGTTTTAATTCTTCCGTACTTTTGATCGATGAATACAATAATGTAAGACTAATATGCTAGTCCTAGTCCTCAAAGTGGACGACGACGCCGGTTATGTTTGGGGGTAAACCCGGATGTGATACCCGGAGAGCAACACCCAAATGTGACCGGCGTCGTCGTCCTCTCAAAGGACTCAGACAAGCCCTTAGCATTCGTCATAACATATCATCAGTTAAAAAAATACGGAAATATTAAAAACTTTTACATATACTAAGTGAGGTATACTTAGACCTCTCACCTAGAATCGTACTTAAGCTTTCCCTATAGCAACATAAACAATACGAAAGTCTAAAAGTTGTCTCACATAAAAACCATCTAAAGAGTGTGAATCTTGGACTTAGTCAATACAAAGTTAATATGCCTATGCCTTACTACAATAGAATCCAAATGATAAAAGGAAATAAAGAGTATCTCTTAAAACTACTAAAGTCTTGATAAGCTAATATAACAAAAAGATAGCATCCCCGAACATGAGGACCTACCAATGCTTGGAGAAAGAGTTCCAAGCTTCTTCAATCGACCTTCCTAATCTTCAATAGCCGGACCCTACATTTGTAGTAATGTAAAGTAAGGGGTTAGTACGCCACATGTACTAAGTATGGGTATATGCACATAAATATTTAAGGACATGCATGAAAAGGACCATTTCTTTAGAAAACATGCTAAGTCATTTGAAAAAGTTTAATACACATACAACAAAGCATATACAAGTAAGGATCACAACAACATAAAATATGGTCATAACCAAAGACATAATCATCATAAAGTCATATTAACATTTCAATGTTCAATAGTTCATATCAACATAATATACAAAACACTTACCAATGATCCCATACCAAGCCTACTAGGGCAATGAACAAGTAGAGCCCCATAACCCAACATAATCAAGTAAACAAGATAGGAGACCATAACTAATGTTTTTCTTCATATAACTTACCTCATATGTATTCATCATCAAACATAGCAACACATACCATATCATATTCATTAACTAGTCAACATCATATAAGAACACCATCATATATCATAAGCATTATACATCTCATATTTATATTACATGGGAACAATCTCCTAGGATTTTCCTTAGAGTCAACTTGTGCAATGTCTAGGTAGAGTCCCATACTCGTACCTATACTAAGTAGACTCCTAAGGTCACCCTAGTCAATATCCATTTACTTGTCTTTTATTTTATTTGAGGGAACAATCGCCTTAACCGACATAGACCATGTGAGCTAAAAATGGAATCAGATATCATGAAACCCCACACCGAAAGATGGTGGTCTACCGGCCAAAGTATAACCAAAAATGAACATAACTTTCTAGATGGATCCACTAGCTAGTATTCCTATGGTGGCAACATAGTTCAAGAACTAGGAGATAGATTAGAGACCCATAGTTCCACATTACATGGAAGCCTCTATCTCATGAGAGTCATTGTGAACCTACCTTCCAACTAGGGAAGGGACACCTCTCATATCTAGTTCATCGATGCTAAGCTAAAGTCCCTTTGTGAATAACCTTTAAGTCATCATTTATTCATAAATCTTTTCATAGGTTATAGGAGCTTAACTCCTTGTATAAACATGATCATATGCTCTTTAGGTTTAGGATGAGAATTTCCTTTCATAGAAACCTTCATTTGTGAGATTAACATATCATAATCATAATGTGTAAGGCATACAGGATAAACATCATCAACTTGCATTATCATATCCTTACCATGATCCCACATTTAATATATTCATAGGCCAACATATATGCATAACAACATCATGCATACTTCAATTTCATAGTTACATCAATTATAGGCCAACATCAACATAATAGAGTAATCACGACTTTAGAAGACTTACATAATTGCTTCCAAGAATATTCATCAAGAACTTACACTCAATTCATTACAATCATCGAATAACATAGTGAAATACTCAGCAACATAACCAATCCCAACCACTTTAGTCATCCACAAGACCAATTCATATTTAGGGTTAAGGGAAAGGTCTCATTTAAGAGTTCATTCAAGCTATAGTTCCAATCCCAACAAATACATGACATTTAGTGATAGATAGAACATAATCAAATCCATTATTTAGAGAAGGAACATGCTTCATGCGAAAACCCAACATTACATATCAATTACCCAACAAATTCATACTTAGTTAACCATATAAAATCGTTATTCTTCATCATTAGTCATAAATCTTGAGTTAGGAAGAAAACCCATTTTGTACAGTAAAAACCCTAGAAGTTGAATTCTTGAAAAATCATCTTTGAAGGACATCTTGGGGAAAGGAATCGCAGGAGTGAAGAACGCATACCTTATTGATGAATATTCCACAAATTTTGAATATAAATCTTGAAGTCTTCGTCTTCTTCCTCAAGCTTTTCTTGTTCTTCAGTGGAGTTTGAAAAGAGAGAGTTTTTGAGAGAGATGAGAGGGATTTGTTTAATGTGATTTGAAGTACGTGAAAGTGCTCTAAAATGAACCTAAAATCATTATAAACTCGTCCCCTATAATACCGAAATGACCCCTCACTTAAATGGGTCTTTTTACAAAGTTAAATTGACTTACTAACGTCGCGGACGAATCTGGGAAGTGGCTGCGCATCGTGGGGCCAATCCAATTCTTTTTATGAAAGTTTGGGTCGAGGAAGTGAGACTCGTGAAGGCTCCGCATAGCGAGGCAACTTTTTCGCCTCCACGTGTTGGTTGTGCATCGCGCAGCAACCTTCATTTTCTGGTTGCGGGCAAGTTGCTTTGGCAGCCTGCTCGCCCATGTTCGGGTTCTCCTCAAGGACCCTTTGGGTGGTCGTTGGGGTGTCGTTACCAGATGTTTGGACCCCTTTGTACTACATATTACCTATTTAAAGTATTTTTACAAGTTTTGTACTTCATTTGACACTCCCAAAACATCACCAAGCATAGGGACACCTACTAGTTCAAATTAGCTAGTTTCCGGACATCAATGGCTTTCTTTGACGTTTTGGATCTAACCTTTTCTAATTGAGTTTAATACATTAATATAGGTCTGTACACATCATGTTTAATCATCTTTCAATAGGCTAAGCTCTAGTCAAAGTCATAGAATTTCTGGAGTGTTACAATTACACACCATGTACCTATACTACTTATAAGCATGCATGAGGTGTAAGTGTGTGCACATTGGTCAACATGATCACATAATGACTATCAACTTCACATTGAGGAAGCCACCTTCACATAGGGGTACATAGGTAACTTTACATTACATTCAAGACTACTAACATAAGCTAATCACACCTTCACATAGGGGTACGTAGGTAAGGGGACATTCACCATTTATACTTCATCATTGGTTGCATATAGACCACACCTAACATAGAAGCCCACATAATCACAACATTAGCAACACAACCTAGACCATATACTAGAATTGAAACAAGGAATAAGCTTCACGTAGTGTGATCATCATAACCACCCATTCATAATACAATTGCCTTCAAGGCCATGATCACATCACATATATTTTTGCAATAAGGTAAACACCGCCACCATAAGTGGACCATATCACACCATGCCATACAAGGCCATTCATCTAGAAATTCTATAAAAAAAAGTAGAGTAATAAGGCAATCTTACCAATTTCTCACCCTTTGATCACCATTGAACAATACTACTTTTTCATCAACAATACAATTATATGGCAGTAGCTAAAAGTATCTTGACATAAACGAAATCATACTTCATCTACCCTAGAATTAAGATCACATTATGTACATTGCATTATCAGTCTATAGAGGATAGGAGAGCATAATTCAATCTTCAAACCTTGATCCACATAAATCAACTTCACATAATTCACCATCACATTAAATCATAGGAGGTAGATAAAGTACAATCATCATATACAAAATCATTATTCAATCATCATAGAATCAAGGCCAAATCAAGTACACTATTTCATCAAACTATAGAAGATATATAGGAGTGTAGGTCAACCTTACCAACTTCCAAGACTTGATCATCAATGATCTCATCAATAATTCACCATCAATTTGAATACAAAAAGTAACAATAGACAATTCAACATGCTAGAATCATAATTCACTTAACATAGGATCAATATCACAATGCCCACAAATAGGCTAAATCGAGATTTTGGATGGAAAATGGATTGATCATGCAATAGGATTGATAATCAATTTACAATCAATAAATTAACATCAATTCATCATAAACAAGATTTTGAAACGTTTTGAGAAAGAACCCATGGCTAGATTGGAAGATTGGAGGTTTGATCATGAACTTTCATTGAAAACATTGGAAGGATCTCTTTAGATGGAAGATTATCTAAAGATGAAAGATCACCATAACTTATTAGATGAATAAACCACGAAAACTTGGTGAAGAACCCATGGAAATCCCACCTACAAGCTCACCTTGAGCTTCATCTCGAATGGAGGTTTCTTTTTGGAAGGGAAGTCTAATTTTGAGAATTGAATTGGGAATGGGTTTATCATGATATAAATCAAATTAATATACCCAAAAATACCTAAACTAACTGCCTAGGGTAAGTTAAGGACATGGGGTGAATTTCCCATTCACCTGTTAATGAAACAGTGCGCGTGGGAGCTTGTTGTAGGCTGCATCAACGCCAGCAACCTACGCCCCGTAGGCCCATCGACGGGCTGTCCTGATGTCCGTCATTTGGTTCTGAGGCTTCATTGGTTGCTTTGAATCCTAGGCTAAGTATGTAATGACTCCCACCCATTGACGGGGCGTCACCACGCCTAATGGCCGTCGTTTGCCAGGCGTAGGTAGACACTACCAAGGCAGTGTCTAGGCAGACTTTGGGTCCTCTTTGAGGGACTTTTGCGGGGCCCTTGAGGAGTTGTACCCGGATGTTTATAACTTAAATACATTTATTAACATGTTAGGGACCTTCCATATCAGTTTCAACCAAAAATAACACGTAAAACATGTCAAGACACACATGCACGTCTCAAGGGCTAACTTTCGAACGTCTTGGACGTTTAACATCCAAATGACATCAAATCAATCATGCATACTGTAAAACACTTATTAATATATTTTAATAATTTTTAGACTCATTTGAGGCTATAGACACCTTAACTCATTTTGGGGATCTTTACACATGTGTGGTGTATATTGTTTCTTGTCTGACTTCTTAAATTTTTTGTATTAATTAAATCTCACCTAGTAATTTCTTGTGAATAATATTTCTTGTGTATGTCCGGGTGCATCAACCTAGTTGTTCACTCATGATTTGCACTTTTTGATGATAGCATAGATATTCCTCTAGATAGTGCAATATATAGTTTGTTATGCGATAAAGCATGCCAATGTAGGTATACTCCTACATTGGATATCGTTTGACCTTTAAAATATTTTAGTTTTTTATCCGTTTTGGTCTTTAACATTTAAGTTTTTGATTTAACCAATAAGAATACACTTATAAAACAAATATATCAGTTGTCTAATAAATTTGACACGACAAGACAATAATGCAATATTACAAAAGCTCATAAAATAGAAATAATAAGAATAAACATGGAAATAACTATTCATGTGTAACACAAAGACTAATAGAGAGGAATATAATTCTTACTTTAGGTTTTGCCAATTTGTATAATGTAAAGTCGTGACCTCAAAGTCACAACGAAGTATGCATTGATTGTGAAATGAAAATTACATAACTTTTAAGATATTGAGATTAATATTTAGTAATACGTATGTATATGTAAAAGTATTAATTTACTATAGTCGAAACTCTTAATGGGTTATTGATTTACCAAATAACTGAATATCTTAAACCAATAACCCGATAATTCTTTTTATATACCATTAAGAAACCTTTCACCCAATTAACCAATAGCAATAAACCGAGAATACTTTTTTCGGTTCGGTTAATGGTAGAATCAGTTTTTGCAGACCCCTAGGGGGTGATAGTTGTACTGTTGGAGTAGACACCTGGATTGTGGCATATCGACCTATGACATTCTAGTCAAAGCGTCAAAAAATCAACCTTGTCTCATTTCATAGACCATTTAAGGGGTCCAATTTTCTTAGCAACAGGATGAACGCATTTTCTTTCAAAACCAACCTAATGTATAAAATGAAAGGAACCATCAATTGGTAGTATATGTAATCGTTTAATTCTTTCTTCTCTTTTGTGTTATAAAGAATCACGATAAGATAAGTGTAAATATTATTAAGAATAAGACAACATACCTATGAGGCTGAGTCCATTCGATTTTAAAGTTTTTAGGTATAAATAGAGATGATATCTTTACTAAGGTCGATTCTATGTAGTCTTGCACACTTAGCATAGTAAATATTTTTCCATTTTAAATAATATAACTGAGGTATGTTGTTCACCACCACACATTTAAAGTCGTAAGCAATATCTGTTTAAAAAAGGGGAAGGGGTTATTATAGTTATATTGTTGGAGTAAACATCTGGTTTATAGCATGTTGACCTATTGTTTTTTCTGCATATATGACATTCTCGTCAAAGCCTCTATAAACCAACTATGTCCTATTGCATAAGCCATTATAGGGGTCCAGTTTTTTCAGAAGCATGATCGACGCATTTTCTTTCAATACTAACCTAATGTGTAAAATTAAAAGAATCATCAAATGTTATGTGTATGTAATTGTGTAATTCTTTTCTTCTCTTTTGTGCTATGAAGTATCACAATAAGATAATTGTAAAAGTTATGATTGATTAGATAACATACCTATGTGGTAGAGTCCATTGGGCGTTAAGGTGTTAGGTATAAATACAATTCATATCTTTATTGAGGTTGATTCTTTGTAGTCTTGCACGCTGCAACCTAGTAAATATTTAGCCGCTTCAAATCACGTAAGTAGTATTGATAAATAAAGTCATTCTTTTGACTTTTGTAATAAAAAAAATCGTCACAATTCCCTAAATTTTGAAAAAGAGATTAAGAAGCATATATCTACATCATAGGAGAAACTGTTGACAAAATCAAATGAATTTAGACTACATGTAAACTTCATATAGTGGAACATTATGTACTAATGTATATATTTAGCAAAAAAATAACTATTTCATCATAAAAATGATATCCCCCCCCCCCAATACTCGAGGTTATAGTATAAACCATCTTAGGATAGAATAACTTACTTCATCAGAATAGTGGTACCTCATATTCTGCTAAATTTTGAACTCATTCAACAACGATAATTCACATAAAAAAATTAAAACTCAAGAAGAATAAGAAGAAGAAGAAGAAGAAGAAGAGTAGAATATTAGAAAAAAAATGTGGTTGAAAAATGAGAGGAAATTCCCATATTTATAGTAAAAAAATGTAGTATGCAGAAATATTTTTGTGTCTTATATGAAAAATCATGACCTTTTCGAGAAGTCACAACACTTTAAAAAGTAACGACTTTTGAAGAAGTCTCATCTTTTTGAAAAAAGTCACAACTCTTTGGAAAAGTCACAAATTATTGATAAAGTCACAACTCATCGAAAAAGTCAAAACATAAGTTAGGGATATTATAGTAAGTTAACATTCAAGTTAGGAGTTTATGCTTCTAAGGTAATATAGATATAGATATAGATAGATATAGATAGAGATAAATAGATAGATATAGATAGATGTATTTAACTGTAAGTTCATATCCTTTATTAGCATAGAGATGTAATAGTGATATTTTGATTTTATAAATTATTAATTTTCATCTTATAATATTGGTTATTTAGTTAGAAGCCCAAAATCAATTTAACATAAGAAAGAAAAAGCCCAATATATTCACACCAATAAATCAGCCCATCTTTCTTATGGAATTTGTCTAAAATATAGCCTTTGAATGGCCCATTTTCGCCCATTCAACAGCCCACTCTCCTTCCAAATAAACCTAATATCATTAGATACTAGGTTCTAAGTGGCTCCGCTGTTTATTTTTTACTTCAGGAAAAGTTTCAAATGCTTTCTCCATTTTACAGATGCTTAAGGCACCATTTTTGTGCAAATTTTGGAGGCTATAGATGCGTCTTCATCCCTTTTTTCCGATTTTATGTTTCAATGATGTCCAATATCAAAGGAACAGTAAAAGCTTTCCCATTTCACGTATAGTCTAAAGCATGTCTGGACTTCTCTTTTCAAATCTCATGAAGGCTAAAAGTTCGTCCAATGTTATCAACGTTCAGATTCAAATGTGGAAGAACTTTGAAAAAGATCAAAAATCCTGCCCAAATCTTATCTTATTTTCATCTATAAATACACATTTGTATATTCAACTTTAGCTAAGCTTTTGAGACCCTCGAAATACCCCATCTACACTCATTCATCTACTTTAGTTTTTAACTTATAAGTCTCCTTTTACTATCGGTGGAAGAGTTATAGATTTGAGACATCCATGGTCCAGACACTGCTCCTTAGAAGGTAATACCTCCTCCATCATTTACATTTTATTTCTAGTCCATGCTTTATGTGTTTAACCTATTTTCATTTTGATTTCCTCGGCTTCTTTCTCATTTTCTTCTCTATTTTTACTTCAGTACTTTTTATTGAAAGTATGTTTGGTTTGAAGATGAGTTTTTCAGGTTTATTTCTTTCACTATTTGAACCACTAACTGTTCCTCGTGATATTTGTTTCATCGCCTTAAATTTATGGATTCAGATTAGTCACTATTCAAGCTCAGCTTCCGTTTGTTCGTCTTGCTCTGATTGTCAGGCCTAATATGTGCTCAAGCATCAGCGAAATTCCTTTGATATTATATATTGGTTGTCAGATTCTTCAGCTCAATTTTATATCCATGAGTCTTGTTAAATATTTGTTATGCTTTGTTCGAAATAGTCTAAGGTTGAAAGCATGTGAAACTATGAATGTCCATCCATCCGTTTGAGTTTTATTTTTCTTCAATTCAGCATATTTTCCACAATTATTAGGAAAACCATTTCTAAACTGAATAACTAATTTCTATATTTTCACTCTCAAATCTCTTTATATGCTGCATTAATAACTTTATGTGGTCCTATTCGAAACAACCTCCCTATGGTAGGGGTAAAGTTTAGTTTCACTCAACCTTCATTCGACCCCACTGTCCTTTTTATATCTTAACTTAGAACTGATTTTGAATTTCAGCATTTTTGAAGGATGGAAAGTCAGAAAGACAAAGTGAAACATAATGTTGGTGTAATAAAGTTATAAATTACGGCCACAACCTTAGTGGCTGCTAGAATGAATTCATTTCTTTGGAGCCATGTTTGATAAGAATTGGAACCTGCATTCTGATGGGGCCATCACTAAACATTTAATCGATAGAAATCCCGATTATCTTGGTGTCCTTTTGGACTTACTCAGAACTGGAGAACTTTATATTCCTCCGAACAGAGATAAAAAAATCCATAAGTGGGGGAATATATAGCTCTCCTATTTTGTGTAAGTTCAAAAGGACACCAAAATAATCAGGATTTCTATCGATAAATTGTTCATCACCCCGTCAGATTGCAGGTTCCAATTCTCATCAGACATGGCTTCAAAGAATGAATTCCTTCCAGCACCCACTAAGGTTGTGGCCGTAGTTTCAAACTTTTTTCCACCAACACTGAGTTTCACTCTATCATTCTGGATTTCCATTCTTCAAAAATGTAGTAGTATCGTGAAATTGAATACCATTACTAAGTTAAGATATAAAAAGGGTTGTTCGATTCACAAAGCATCCACTTTATCAGGTTCAGGGATGGGCCGCACCTCAAGAGATGTAATATAAACAGTTTAACCTAATGCAAGCATTAGTGGTTGCTTATACTAATGTAAGAGATTTGCTCATAAAAGAATTCCTACAACAACAATATACCTGTGTAATTTCACATGTGGGGTCTAATTAAGGTAGAGTGAACGTAAACTTTATCTCTACCGCATAAAGATAGGTCATAACATGCTTCTAATCCTTAGAAAATCAATAACTTTATTGAAGGTCCTTCCTTTCATGCCTTAAAACAGTAATTTTTAATGGAGGTCATATCATGCTTCTATTATATATATATAGTTCTTTTTTTGCTACTCATTTTTATTTTAGTAACTTGTTTTACTCTATTCAGATTCAGCGTTTTATTGTGTTTATATTTATGTGCTTGCCGAATTTGGGTATAGTTTTAGCTTCATATAAAAAATAACAGTTAAGATGTTAATATTTCTTAGGATTAACCCTTTTTATTTAAAAGCTTTTTTTGGATTTTTCTGGAATCAAAATAGGTGACTAATTAATTCTCTTTTGGTTCTTGGATAATTTCATTCAAAAAAAAGTTTTCTTTGGTAAAGTTTTGAACGTTTATGAAATTTAACTATCTTTAACTTTTCAATTCTTAAAAGGGGAAATGATGGTTTTTTTCTTAGAAAATTGAATTCTTTTGATATTTCAAATGTAAAAATATTATTAGCTTTAGTTTCAAATGGCATCTGAACCAACTTCTTTTAATCAATTACCAAATTAAGTTAAGCTCTTAAAACAGATTTTGATAAACTAAAAATGATGTTAAAAGTAGTACCATTTTCTTATTCAAAGACTTTTATTCGCACTTCCTTGTGCAATTTTACTAAATACTTCCTATCTTTTAAAATCAACTTCTATTTTTCTTTAAAATATCAACTTAATGCTGGTATTTCCTACAACGTCTATCTTATCATTATGCAATTATATCATACATATTTCTATCGTTGACTTATTTTCCTTATAAAATTTTTAAACTTTTTTTAACCTTTAAGACCTTAATTATCTAACTTAGGTTTGACTGGTAATCGTGTTTTACAAATCTTAAAGGATGCTTAACCTCTTCCCATTAAGATAATTAGAAGCCTTACTTAGAATCACATAAGTTAAGTGAGCCGTTACATATTTAGGTGTCGTAATTAACCTTTTAAAATAATTAGGTGGCGACTCCATAAGTTAATTATTTAGGAATCACCAATACGTTTTACACTATTTGAGGTGAGTTAAAATGTGGTACAACAAAGATAAGTAGATAGATATATAGATGTTATTAAGTATTTTTCATATATTTCTTCTTAACCTGCCATATTCTTTACTTAGAAAAATTTTTATGTTTCACTTACTACTATTATATTCATTTCTAATTGTTAATACATAGAAAAGTCGAGGAGTGTCAATTATTAAAACTATTGCTACTTGAAACCTCTTTTGATTCTTCTAATTACTTGTAATTATTTTTATTTCCTGAATTTTTTCAATGTTGGTGCTCTTCGGAATAACAAATATGTGACTTTGTTTTTTCATAATTATTTAGTTGTTATATTTTGTAAAAAATAATGTATTTCAAAATATTTCCAGTTTTTAAATATGATTGAAAAGATTTTTAAAAACATAATGAGATTTTTCAATGATTTACTAGATATATTTTTGATTTTCATCGTTGTAAAGATGAGAAAGTTATAATGAGGTATGTAAATATAAGAAATCATCATGTTGTTGTGTCTTAACATGATGAAATGAATGGCAAGTGGCTTAGAAAGAGATAAATCCTCAGCAAAATTCGTTGTTGTAGCCACTGATGACATCCAATGTTCAGATTCTAAAAGTTCTATGGAATTGAGAACTGGAACATCATATGTTGGTCAAGAGATGGCCAATGAAGACGCTCCAGAAAATAATCCCAAGTACATGATTGTTTCTGTTGGAAAATGTTGACCTATGCGTCATTTTCATGAACATGGGCTAGTATCATTGAAAAATATTTATGTATTCAGGCGAGACAAAGGTTTTTGTTTTGCAAGATTCGTCAGTCATGCTGAAGAAACTCGAGCTATTCGGTTGGGAAATGCCAGAATCCTTTTTGGTGTTCGTTTACCAAGATTCGGGCAATTATCAACTAAATTGCTCGAGCTACTTCAACATGATTGTTGTATTTTACAAAACTAAAACTTTTGTCTCGCTGAATATAAACATATTCAATGAGACCAGCCCCAAGTTCATGAAAATGAGGATGGAAGTGAACTGTTGCCAACACTTTATGTTGTGTACTAGGGATTATTTTATTGAGTTCTTCATTTGAGTTCTCTTGGCCATCATTTGATCTTCGAGTTGTGAGTTCAACAACAGTTATAGTGTTTTTCATCACAAGCTCCAGCACCTAATTTGCTAAGGATTTGTTCGCTTCTAAGACACTTGCCATTCAAGTCATTAGGTTTAGACGCTACAACATGATGAGTTTTATTTTGATATACCTCATTATAAATTTCTCATCTTGACGACGACGCGAAGTCCTTCGTCTTGTTACAAGAAAAAGGGTTAATTGTTGACATTCAACAGTTTGGAGGATATAATTGGCGCATCTTCCCTATAATAGTGCTAGTCAGTTGTAGTTGTTAGTTAGTTATTTACTTCTTATAGGCTTAGTACTCAACGTTGTTATTAAGAGTATGCTAAGAATACAACTCCTTTTATACAGGAGATATTGGTTGTCCTCAATTGTATTAAAAAATTTTCTTTGTTAATTGTTAAATTATAATAGATTTCATCATTTTCCATCCCAAATTATTATTGTATAAGGGATCTTCAAAGCTCCAACAAGTATCGATCAATTTGTTGATCTCTTTAAAAAAAATTCTCGTTCCTCTATCATGGTTACTCCAAGAACTTCTGTCATTGTTGTTGATAACACTAATGTCACGCCCCGAGTCTACACTCTGGACGTGGCCGGCACCCAATTACCATTGCTTGTCTTGAGTGAAACCTTGGTCTGTCTTACTTAACTCAGTGGAAGACTTAACTCAAATAAAACAGTCTCATGATATACCTTAAAGAAATAATAAGTTGGACAAACTGGCACTAAAGTCTCATAACAAAATTATCTGAATACAAAAATAAGAGACTCAAACTGACTATCTCACTGTCTATGAAGCCTCTACAATACTAAGATGGATGTTGGGACAGACCCCACAACATCCTATAGATGAAATACTAGATAGCGAATAAAAGTGTCCTCAAATGCAAGGAGGCTCACCACTAACTACGAATGCTCAACTAGATCAACGAGGCGCTGGAAGATGCTGATCCTAGTTACCTGCATCTCCATCATAAGATAATGCAGTCCAACTAGAATCAGTATAGTGAATGTACGTGTATGCGAGTTTGAATGGTAAACAACAATTTACATCTTGTAAAGAATAAGATGAACTTACCTTGGCTCTGCTCGGCTCATGCATACTCAACTCAATGTAGATATATAATGCAATGAAAACACATGGGATCTATAAAGCTTTGTAAAAAAGGTAAAAACAACTTAGTTCGTTAAAGAAAATGCAATAACAAACTCAATTTTACTTATATATGAAAATAATATAGTTCTGTGGGAGATTCTCTAACCGACAACCATCACTATGAGCCTAAGATATTGTACAACGTCTTACCTCACGTTGCAACAAGACCGTCCTATACCTTGCCGTCAGTATAGAACCTGAACTACTAAGTGGATTCACTAGTCTATGCTTAAAAGCACTAAGGAATCATCTAAAAAATATTACCCTTCATCTGTCCATGTTGGCTACATGGTTTATGGGGCCTTGAGTTAATATGAACTCGCGTCCCTATGTCGGTGCTCAATAATACTCCCAAAATACTTAGCTCATATGTTTTAAAAACAACTTCTTCTCTGGTTTGAGGTAATTTGCTCAAATTTAGCTTTTAAAAGCTCTCTTGGAAATCATGATTTCCTCTTTACTAAAACTAGCCAAAGGCTCTGTTGGAAGTCTTAGTTCCTTTCTTGCTCAAAATGAGAAAATATTTTTAAGTCGTAGGAAATACTTAGTTACTTATAACTTTTGAGAAATGAACTCAACTATTTACTCTTTGCTTAACTTGTAACTTCACTCTTAGGGAATACTTAGTTCCGTTATAACTTTTGAGAATCTTACTCAACTCATTTCTTTGTTCTCAACTTGTATCTTGACCCTTACAACAAAGTTAAAATATTTATTTAAGACTCTTGAAAACTTTTAAGAACTTACTTTGACTTGCATTTTAACTTTTAGATTTGACTCTTAACTTCTTTGACTTTGATCTAAACTTTCCTTGAATTGAATTATGATTCAAGGTTCATGATCTAATGTTTATGGATGATTTCTTTCATGATGTTTAAATGTACCTTAGAGTGTTGGAATCAACTAAGAAATGTGGGTACATCACTCAGGAACTAATACAAAAATATGGAGAAAGAACGGGGTCTCCAGGCGTCCTTAGCGCTCTGAGAGGCATGGAGCACCAGAGCATGACGGGCAGAGGTTGTCCTGAGGGGCTCTGGATGGCGTGGCCCCGCAAGGCTGTGAGATGGGAGTTTTGACTTTTATTATCCATTTTTCATCTCTAAACGTTATAAACTTCGAATATATTAGACCAAAAAACAACCCTAAAACACGAATCAAATCAACTTAAGGCATATAACAACTCCACCTACAAGATTTCAACAATGTTCTTCAAGAACATCACTTTTCATCATTCAATTTACTCAAAAGTTAGCTGAATTAAACAAGTTTGTGTGTGGGTGAACTAACCCAACACAGAAAGATCTCACATACCTTAATAGGGATCACCCCCGACGAATTCCACTTGAAGATCTTGGCATTCGTGATGAATTATTGATCTATTCCCTGTTTCTTCTTCTCTTATCTCTTCTCTAAGACCTAAGCATAAATAACCTTTCTATTTTGAATACCAACTTAGTTTAACCCCAAATAATCCCTTAAAACGAATTAGGAAATAGATGGGTGAAAAGACAAGTTTACCCTTACTAAAATCCGGAATAGGCCTTTCCTCACTACAACAACCCAACTTACGAAAGGCATATCTCCCTCATACGATATCAAAATCATGCAACCTCAGTGTCGTATAAAATATCATTCCAAGGTCTTTAAAAATAATATAAAGAACTGACTCTAACTCATCTTAAGCTAAAAGTTATGACCCTTTGAAAATGACCAAAACTCACTTCTTAAACATAGGAAATTTTTCAGATTTTCCTATTCTTTCCAAAAAATGATAAATTTTAGTTTCTTAGCTAATTCATGGCTATTACGAGCTACGAGATGTTACAATATCTCCCGCTTGAGAACATTCGTCTTTGAATGAGATTTCTTTCACCCGCTATGAATGGTAACATCAAGTTTAACACTTAACAATCAAAAAGCAAGTAACAATCATTCTTACTCATAGTTTATAAAGTACTAAGAAGAAAATTAGTACCTTGATATTCATCCTCTCCAAATTCAAAGAGATGTGGATAACTCTTCTTCATATCCTCTTCAGCTTCCCAAGTTGCTTCTTAAACTAATTGGTTCCTCCGAAAGACCTAGACTGACACAACCTCCTTTGTTCTCAACTTGCAATCTTGGCTATCTAATATCTGATCGGAATCTCTTCATAGGATAAGTTATCCTTAATCCAACATTAGTCGGTAAAATCAATGAAGGATCACCCATGCACTTCTTCCACATGAAGATAATGAAACACCGAATGAATCCCTGCTAACTCTTGTGGTAGCTCAAACTCATAAGATACATTGTCAATTCTCATGGGTGAAACTTTCAGATATACCTAGTCATCCACTTCAAACTCCAATGGCCTTCTCTTCACATATGTGTAGGACTTTTGATGACTCTGTGCCATCCTCAATCTCTCTTGAATCACCTTAACTTTCTCATGACTTGGACAACTTGATCTGGTCATATCAACCTTGCATCACCAACTTCAAACCACCCAATAGGAGATCTGCATTTTCTCCCATAAAGAGCTTCATATGTAGTCATTTGACTGCTTGAATGGTTGTTGTTATTGTAAGCAAACTCAATGAGATGTAGGTGATCATCCTAATTCCCCTTGAAATCGATCACATAATCTCTAAACATATCTTCTAAGGTCTGGATAGTACGCTCTGCTTGTCCATTCGTCTGAGGATGAAAAGCAGTGCTTAATTTCACCTTTGAACCCAAACCTTTCTTGAAAGACTTCCAGAACTGAGCAGTAAATTGTGCTCCTCTATCTGAAATAATTGAGACCAGAACTCCATGAAGTCTTACCACTTCTTGAATGTACAACTTAGCATAATCCTCCTCTGAATGGTCTTTACCGGCAATAAGTGGGCTGATTTGTCATTCTATCCACAATTAGCCGAAGAGAATCATGCGGCCTGCGAGACCTTGACAAGCCTGAGATGAAGTCCATATTAATCATCTCTCATTTCCATTGTGGATGTTCTATATTATGAGACAAACCTCAAGGCCATTGGTGTTATTCTTTCACTTGTTAGCAATTTGGGCATTTAGCAACAAACTCAACAATGTCCTTCTTCACGCCTTCCCACCAATATCTCTCTCTCAAGTCATGGTACATCTTTGTAGTTACCCAATGAATAGAATATCTGGAGCTTTGAGCCTTCACCATGATCCTCTCTTCGAGTCCATCCACCCTAGGTACACACAATCTATCTTGATACTTTAACACACCATCTCCCCATTGTTCAAAATCCAATACTCTTTGCTTAGAATATTCACCTTTAAATCAAGAAAAATGGGGTCTTGATCTTGCTTTTCTTTCACCTGACACTTTTGATGATTCATCCCTATTAGTCACCATATTCCTCCTTTTATTGAATCCATAAGTCTGACTCTCAGGCGTGCAAGTTTGTGTACATCTTTAGCTAACTCCCTCTTTTCTTTCTCAACATGGGCGGTACTCCCCATGGATAAATTGGTTAAAGCATCAGCAACCACATTAGTCTTACTTATGTGGTAAAGAATACTCATGTCATAATTTTTGAGTAGTTCTAACCACATTCTTTGTCTGAGATTGAGCTCTTTCTAGGTGAACACATATTATAGGCTCTTGTGATCAGTGAATATATCAACATGAACACCATACAAGTAGTGATACCATATCTTCAAGACGAATACTACATCACCCAACTCTAAGACATGGGTTGGATAATTCTTTTCATGAACCTTCAACTGTCTAGAGGCATAAGCTATAACTTTGCCATTTTGCATTAACATACAGCCGAAACGAACTCTTGATGCATCACCATAAACCACAAAAACTTGTGTACCCTCTGGTAAGGTCAAAACTAGAGTTGTAGTCAATCTCTTTTTCAATTCCTGAAAGCTTTTCTCACAAGCTTCAGATTATTGAAATTTAACTGTCTTCTCGGTCATCTTGGTCAAAGTAGACAAGATATATGAAAACCCTTCAACAAATCTCCTATAGTAGCCATCCAAACCCAAGTCCTTATGTATGTTGGAGACGTGGGTCTTGGCCAACTCTGAACCGCTTTTATCTTTTAGGTTTCAACGATAATATCATCACCGAAAACTATGTGGCCCAAGAATGCCACAAACTTAAGTCAAAACTCACACTTGGAGAAATTGGCATATAACTCCTTATCTTTAAAAGTCTGAAGAACTATCCTAAGGTGACTAGCATGGTATTCTTCATTTCTTGAATATATTAGTATCTCATCAATGAAGATGATAACTAAAAAGCCCCAAAATGAACTAAGGTGAACTAGAGTCTCATGGTTGTTTATTGAGTTGATTTTAAGTTAAAATGAGTTATTTTAGTGTCCTTAAGCAGTGTGTGAAGTTTGGTTAAGTTTGGAGTTCAATCGACCAAGAACGTCCATGACGTTTGGATGGTATGCCTTAGAATGTACTCGTGTATCTTGGTGTGTTTGGATGAGTTTTACGTGTTAGTTTTACTTGAAACTTGCATTGGATGTTCCTAAGACCTAGACGACTTAGTTTAGGGGTTTGACGTCCGAGCACGACCCCACCTAGGACCCACAAGGGGCCCTTGATGAAAGGCCCAAGACTTGGGCAAAATCTGCCAAAAAGCAGTGGCCATCGACGACCCTAAGGATGGTCCATTGGTACCTCAACGGTCCGTCAACCTAAGGCGTCGATTGGACCAGTGAGTGAAGATTGGCCATGCTCCATTTAGATCTAAGTATCCACCAACGATACCCTACCAACGATCCGTTGGCCCCCTGACGGTCCGTTGGTGAAGGTTTCGTCTGTGAGAGCTGCCAAGCCAGTTAAGTGGCTGCCAACTTGGGGTGTTTTATGTAAATACACCCCAAGTCTTTTAAGACCCTAGGTGGACAATTTTAGTGTCTTTAGGTTATATTAAATTATTTTTAAACCCTAGACTTAGACAAGACCCTCACTTCAACATTCAAACTCTTTCTCTAAAAAGAAAACTCTCTCAAAGTCACCATTGAAGCCAAGGCTCAAGGAGGGAAAGGAGGGCTGCTTTGGACTTGTTTCTTAATCAAAATTAGTGGGTTTCCTTCTCTTAAAGTTATGGTATCCATTCTTGAATATCTTTTAATTCAAGAAGCCAATTTCCAAAAAGGTTTTCGAAAGGGTTTCTAAATTCAAACTTCTTCTAACTTTGATTTTTAGTATGGGTCTTCTTGTATTTAAGTAGTAATGGTTTAAATGTATTTATCTTGGTTTGAATTGATGATTTTGATGTTAAAAACTCCATGAAACTCTTGTTTATGCATACTTCAACTTTTGTCTTGAAAATGAGTTATGTGAGCATGATTTGAGTAGGGTATGAACTTGGGTCTTCTTGTATTTGTCATGTTGGTGTAGCTACTGCCCTAAGGGCCTTAATATGGTGAAATATTTATAAATTGCTTATGGGTGATGATGGTTTGATTTGTTGATGAGTTTCTCTCATTGTATAGTTCTTATTATGAATTGCTATTTGAGTGGTATGGTCCACCTTATGGGTGGCGGTGCTAATTGATGAACTTGATTTTATTTAGTATGTTTTGAATATGTAATCTTGAAGGTCTAATATGTGAAATGAATAGATATTTGGAAATGGGTCTAGTATTGTGTTTGGTGTAGCTTGAATTGCATGTTTGACCTAGTTTATGTCTAAATGAAGTACATGATTATGAGAAGCATGTAAAGTGTGTAACTTGATGAATCAAGGTTAATGTATGTGTAGAACTTGATGACAATGAAATGATGCTTATATTCAAGGTGTGCACATGTACACTCACACACTTTAAAGAATGTATTATGCCAAGTTGAGTAAAAAGGGGATTCGTGAGTTCAGATGTAGTGTCTAGTAGCAACCTCTCCATTCCTAGTGAGATTTCTAAGATAGACTATTATGTTGAGAAATCCGTGGGGAGTTATGCCTAGCACCGAGAGGATATGAAGGGGAGGTGGATTACACTTCGTGAGTTGAGATATTCTAATCCAAAGTACCTCTTGAGACGAGTACTCCTCGTTAGTAGAGAGTGAATTACTTAGTAACAATCTCCTTGTCCCTTAACTATGTGCCCGCATAGGTGTAGCTATTGGAAAAGCCATGTAAACGCTAATAAGCATGACCTTACACTAGGCAAGTAAGGATCCCTCATCCGATAGGGGTTAATATCGGGACTCCATGTCTAGCTCTCATGGTCTTTGTCGGTTAAGCTAACTCCCACAAAAGAATTGATTTGAAACTAGTTAACTTGTATATTGTTGATATTGTGTATGTATGTCGTGAAGTGCTCGATCCACATTAGATACCTAGTAGGAGCACTAAGTGGGAGTAGTAGTATGGGATGCTATTCTCACATTGCACTTGGTGTGACCTATACCTACTATGGGAGAAGAGTACTTTCATGAAATCCGTGTGAATGAGTACTATGGTGTGGTGTTATGGATGATTATTGTGGAGTACTTGAGTAAATGGAATCCATTAGGAGCACTAAGTGGGAGTGGTAGTATGGGATGCTACTCTCACATTGTACTTAGTGTGACCTATATTTCCATGAGTGTTTTGCATATGTTAGCCAAGGGCGTGGATTTGATTTCCAACGAAGTAAGCCTAAGATTTGGTGGTTTTAAGGGTCGCCTTTTTGTGCTTTCAAGGGAGGTGTAATGAAGATCCCTTCTTGGCTCACCTTAGGGAGTCTTAGGATAACCTTGGGTTAGGGAAACTTCAAAGGAAAAAGAGTTCATATGACTTGGACCGTGCCATTCACTGTAAGGTCTTCATTGTAAGAATTCAAAATGTTAACTGTAATGCTTTATTCAATTTTACTGTAAGTTTTAGTAAAGTTACTGTAAAGTGTTCTTTTGGTTCAAAAATATTATGTGAGTCCTTCCTTAAGCGTTAAATGACGATTCTTATGTTGGATTGTTTCTAAATTCATGAATATTATATTTAAATTGCATGAAAAGTTATTTTACTAAAATGTCCCTTTTCGTATGTTTTTGCATATGCCATACTTAGTACATTGTTGTACTAACTCCATACTTTTATATACCTTATGAGTATAGGTTGGAAGCCTTTTGGGAGGATCGGAGTTGAAGCTTGGGAATTCTATCTCTCAAGAATTGGGTATGTCCTCATATATTCAAGGACATAGTTTTATGTTTCTTAGTTTCTTTATTAAGACTTAAAAATGTATTTACCTTTATTGTAAAGTGCCGTGTCCCTAAGATTCTAAGTTGTGTCTTTAAGTTGTCTTGTGACGATAAGATTTCCTAGTATTTATGAAAAGACTTCTTTTATTATTATTATCGTAAAAAGTTTTAATTCCGCACTACTTTTCATGCTTTATGTTATGAATTCTAGTTAGAGGCCTTGTACGAGACCCCAAAGGGTCAAGTACGCCCGGTCATGATTCGAAGGTTTTCCCTAACCTCTAGGGGGTGCTTTCGGGTCGTGACAAAATTGGTATCAGAGCATAAGATTTTGGGAAATAGTTTAAGGTCTAAAAGTCTCACAAGACACATCTAGTAGTATCTTGGTCATTGGTGTGAGTCGCGACATATCCATGGACAAGAGGCTATATGATGCTAGAAGTTTCACTTTCTTCTCTATTCTAATATCGTGCCTTAGAGTTGAGTATATAAGGTGTCTTTTCTCAACCTCTTCTTTTTGTGTTTTTAGGATATGAATACGAGGAGATCGACCGCTAGAAGGGAGGAGGGAGGTGTACCAAATGAGAGAGTCCTTCCCTGTGTTGACCAAGTTCCTATTGTTGGCTTAAGGGAGGAAAATGAGGAGGTTCCTCTTCAAGAACCTCAATTGCCTCCGGAACCCCAAGGACCTCAAGTGCCTCCTATGCCTCAAGCTCCTTTTGTTGAGGGTGATATGACTAATGTGGAGTTGAGGGCTGCCCTAATGAACTTGACCCAACTCATGATGGCTCAAGCTCAAGTCATCAACAATCACTTTGTGGGCCAAGCTAACCAAGGAGATAGGCCCCAACCAAATGCTAGTACTCCCGCTTCTAGGATTCGGGATTTCATGAGAATGAACCCTCCTACCTTTCATGGCACTAAGGTGGATGAAGATCCACAATGCTTCATAGATGAGGTTTTAAAGGTGGTAGATGCTATGGGTGAGACCCCTTGGGAAAAGGCGGAATTGGCCGCTTACCAACTTGAAGATGTTGCTCAAGTGTGGTATGAGCAATGGAGGGGTGAGAGACCCTTAGAAAGAGATCCGGTTGATTGCGAGGAATTCAAAGAGGCTTTCCTAGATAGATTCTTTCCTTTAGAGTGGAGTGAGAAGAAGATGATTGAATTCATGAAACTTCGTCAAGGGGGAATGAATGTGCAAGAGTACTCTCTCAAATTCACCCAACTCTCTAAGTATGCCCCAACCATGGTAGCCAACCCTAGGGCTAGACAAGTTTGTGATGGGCGTGTCTAGCTTGGTGGAAAAAGAGTGTCGTACGGCAATGCTTCTTAATGACATGGATATCTCTAGGCTCATGGTTTATGCGCAACAAATTGCGGAGTCCAAAATTAGGGAGATAAGGCAAGAGGGTAAAAGTCCTAGGTCGGATGATTCTAGTCACCAAAGGTCTAAGAAGAGGTTTTATCCCCAAGATTCTTCCATCGGAAACAAGGATAGGGCTCCAAATCAACATTCTCAAGGTGGTGGTCATTTCTATGAAAGGGCTAGGTGCCCTACTTGTGGCAAGCAACATGGGGGTAAGTGTCTTGCCGGAACGGATGGTTGTTTTGCATGTGGTAGTAAAGGCCACAAGATGAGGGACTGCCCAAACCTTAAATCAAGGTGGAGAGATGTCAATCAAGCTTCCCTAGATCCTAATGCTCCCAAGAAGAACCCTTCATATGGGATGGGGGCTAGAAAGGATAATTAATCCGGATTGATGGTTTTGGTAAGTCTTAACTCTTTGTTATTGTTGCTTTTGTGTTATGAAATGAGTTTATATGGTTTTATAGTTCATATGATTATGTCATCTTGATGAATTGCTTAAAGAATGAATTTTCGAAAAAAAATTGGTAACTTGGCAGTGACACAGTGAACTTCACTGTAGAATTTTGACATCTTGAAGAAAAATGTTTTGTCTTGAATTTTAGTTTCAGTGTGTGTAAAAGTATTATATATGAGCATGCTTAATGTTGGAGAAGGTAGTTCCTCCATTAAAGAAGTCTAAGGTTGAGTTTTGACTTTGTGAAGTTTGGCAAAAGTTGCCTATGTTGCTAAGTGTTGAAAGTGTGAAATGATGTTCCTTCATAGTTGATGCTTTGATTGTTGATGTTTTTATCATGATCTAAGTGTATTATATGATTTTAAGTGAGTCCTTGTTGTTCTTAAAATTTAAGTGTCATTCGAGGACGAATGTTATTCCAAGTGGTGGTGAATATAACGCCCCAAAATGAACTAGAGCCTCATGGTTTTTTATTGAGTTGATTTTAAGTTAAACAGAGTTAGTTTAGTTTCCTTACATAGTGTGTGAAGTTTGGTTAAGTTTGGAGTTTAATCGACCAAGAACGTCCATGACGTTTGGATGGTATGTCTTAGAATGTACTCGTGTGTCTTGGTGTGTTTGGATGAGTTTTACGTGTTCGTTTTACTTGAAACTTGCATTGGATGTTCCTAAGATCTAGACAACTTAGTTTAGGGGTTTAACGTCCGGGCACGATGAAAGGCCCAAGACTTGGGCAAAATCTGCCAAAAAGCAGTGGCCATCGACGACCCTAAGGACGGTCCGTTGGTCCCTCAACGGTCCGTCGACCTAGGGCGTCGATTGGACCAGTGAGTGAAGATTGTCCATGCTCCATTTGGAGATAAGTATCCACCAACTAGACCCTACCAACGGTCCGTTGGCCCCCTGACGGTCCGTTGGTGAAGGTCTCATCTGTGAGAGCTGCCAAGCCAGTTAAGTGGCTGCCAACTTGAGGTGTTTTATGTAAATACACCCCAAGTCTTTTAAGACCCTAGGTGGATAATTTTAGTGTTTTTAGGTTATATTAAATTAGTTTTAAACCCTAGACCTAGACAAGACCCTCACTTCAACATTGAAACTCTCTCTCTTAAAAGAAAACTCTCTCAATGTCACCATTGAAGCAAAGGCTCAAGGAGGGAAAGGAGGGCTGCTTTGGACTTTTTTCTTCATCAGAAGTAGTGGGTTTCCTTCTCTTAAAGTTGTGGTATCCATTCTTTAATATCTTTTCATTCAAGAAGACAATTTTCAAAATGGTTTTCAAAAGGGTTTATGAATTCAAACTTCTTCTAACTTCGATTTCTAGTATGGGTCTTCTTGTATTTAAGTTCTAATGGTTTAAATGTATTTTTTATTAGTTTGAATTGATTATTTTGATGTCAAAAACTCCATGAAACTCTTGTTTATGCATACTTCAACTTTTGGCTTGAAAATGAGTTATGTGAGCATGATTTGAGTAGGGTATGAACTTGGGTCTTCTTGTGTTTGTCATGTTGGTGTAGCTACTGCCCTAAGGGCCTTAATATGGTGAAATATTTATAAATTGCTTATGGGTGATGATGGTTGATTTGTTGATGAGTTTCTCTCATTGTATAGTTCTTATTATGAATTGCTATTTGAGTGGTATGGTCCACCTTATGGGTGGCGGTGCTAATTGATGAACTTGATGTTATTTAGTATGTTTTGAATATGTAATCTTGAAGGTCTAATATGTGAAATGAAGAGATATTTGGAAATGGGTCTAGTATTGTGTTTGGTGTAGCTTGAATTGCATGTTTGACCTAGTTTATGTCTAAATGAAGTACATGATTATGAGAAGCATGTAGAGTGTGTAACTTGATTAATCAAGGTTAAAGTATGTGTAGAACTTGTAGAGAATGAAATGATGCTTATAATCAAGGTGTGCACATGTACACACACACACACACTTTAAAGAATGTATTATGCCAAGTTGAGTAAAAAGGGGAATCTTGAGGTGGATACACTTCGTGAGTTGAGATGTAGTGTCTAGTACCAACCTCTCCATTCCTAGTGAGCTTTCTAAGATAGACTATTATGTTGAGAAATCCGTGGGGAGTTATGCCTAGCACGGAGAGGATATGAAGGGGAGGTGGATTACACTTCGTGAGTTGAGATATTGTAATCCAAAGTACCTCTTGAGATGAGTACTCCTCGTTAGTAGAGAGTGAGTTACTTAGTAACAATCTCCTTATCCGTTAACTATGTGCCCGCATAGGTGTAGCTATTGGAAAAGCCATGTAAACGCTAAGAAGCATGACCTTACACTAGGCAAGTAAGGATCCCTCATCCGATAGGGGTTAATATCAGGATTCCATGTCTAGCTCTCACGGTCTTTGTCGGTTTATCTAACTCCCACAAAAGAATTGATTTGAAACTAGTTAACTTGTATATTGTTGATATTGTGTATGTATGTCGTGAAGTGCTCGATCCACATTAGCTACCTAGTAGGATCACTAAGTGGGAGTAGTAGTATGGGATGCTATTCTTATATTGCACTTGGTGTGACCTATACCTACTATGGGAGAAGATTACTTTCATGAAATCCGTGTGAATGAGTATTATGGTGTGGTGTTATGGATGATTACTGTGGAGTACTTGAGTAAATGAAATCCAATAGGAGCACTAAGTGGGAGTGGTAGTATGGGATGCTACTCTTACATTGCACTTAGTGTGACCTATATTTCCATGAGTGTTTTGCATATGTTAGCCAAGGGCGTGGATTTGATTTCCAACGAAGTAAACCTAAGATTTGGTGGTTTTAAGGGTCGCCTTTTTGTGCTTTGAAGGGAGGTTTAACGAAGATCCCTTCTTGGCTCACCTTAGGGAGTCTTAGGATAACCTTTGGTTAGGGCAACTTCAAAGGAAAAAGAGTTCATATGACTTGGACCATGCCATTCCCTGTAAGGTCTTCATTGTAAGAATTCAAAGTGTTCACTGTAATGCTTTATTCAATTTTACTGTAAGTTTTAGTAAAGTTACTGTAAAGTGTTCTTTTGGTTCAAAAAAATTATGTGAGTCCTTCCTTAAGCGTTAAAAGACGATTCTTATGTTGGATTGTTTTTAAATTCATGAATATTATATTTAAATTGCATGGAAAGTTATTTTACTAAAATGTCCCTTTTCGTATGTTTTTGCATATGCCATACTTAGTACATTATTGTACTAACCTCATACTTTTATATACCTTATGAGTATAGGTTGGAAGCCTTTTGGGAGGATCGGAGTTGAAGCTTGGGAATTCTATCTCTCAAGAATTGGGTATGTCCTCATATATTCGAGCACATAGTTTTTTGTTTCTTAGTTTCTTTATTAAGACTTAAAAATGTATATACTTTTATTGTAAAAGGTCGTGTCCCTAAGATTCTAGGTTGTGTCTTTAAGTTGGCTTGTGACGATATAATTTCCTAGTATTTATGAAAAGACTTCTTTTATTATTATTATCGTGAAAAGTTTTAATTCCGCACTACTTTTCAATCTTTATGTTATGAATGCTAGTTAGAGGGCTTGTACGAGACCCCAAAGGGTCAAGTACGCCCAGTCATGATTCGAAGGTTTTCCCTAACTTCTAGGGGTGCTTTCGGGTCGTGACATAACAAACATATCTAAATAAGGTTTGGATACTGTATTCATGAGATCGTTGAATGTTTTAGGCACATTGGTCAAACCAAAGTACATGACCAAAAACTCATAATGCTCATATATGGTTCTGAAGGTTGTCTTTTGAATATCAAATTCCCTAATCTGAAATCAATTTTCGAGAAGTAGGAAGCACCCTAAAGCTGGTGGAAAAGATCATCTATCCTTGACACAACATATTTATTCTTTATGGTAATGTTATTCAATTGGCGGTAGTTTATACACATCCTATGGTAAGCATCCTTCATTCTCACAAACAAGACTGGAGCATCCCAAGGAGAGACATTTGGTCGTATAAAACCTTAATCTAATAGATCTATCAGTTGTTCTTTCAACTCTTTTAACTTTGGTGGTGTCATTCTATAAGGTGGAATAGATATAGGATGAGTATATGGGATGATATCTATGCCGAAGTCTATTTCTCTCTTAGGAGGGACTCTAAGTAGATCATCAGGAAAGACTTCTGAAAACTCTTTTACTATAGGAACTGATTGAAGGGAGGGTACCTCAACACTTGAGTCATTAAATCGGACTAAGTAGTAGATATATCACTTTGAAACTAACTTTCTCGCCTTGAGGTACGAAATGAAATCACCCTAACACACTACTCAACTACTACTCCACTCTATTACTAGCTCATTAGAAATATGAAACTTGACAACTCGAGTTATACAATCTATTGATGCATAACAGGCATGAAGTCAGTCCAAACCTAGAATGACATGAAAATCCACCATGTCTAACTCTACTAGATCAGCCATGGTGTTCTTGTGATTGATAGAAATAGGAAAATTACAATAGACTCTTTCCACTAGAATAGACTCTCCAACAGGGGTAGAAACACAGAAAGGTTCACAAAGCTTCTTAGGAAGAATCTCAAACTGATTTGAAACATAAGGAGTTACAATATATAAACATGCTCCTAAGTCTAACAAAGCATAAACATCAAAATTAAAGACTTTTATCATACTTGTGACAACATCAGACGAGTTTTCTTGCTCTTGGCGGCTAGTGATTGCATAGACGCGATTGTCTCCTCTGCTAGTGACAGAAGTAGTTCCTCTAGGTGCAGCCCTTTCTGGTGGAGCAGCTGATGAAGATTGGGATCTATTGCCCGGATTTGTAGTACCTTTCTTATTCTTAAGATATTTTTTCATAAAGTGGCCCTCTTGGCCGCACTTTAATCAACCTGACTGGCCATCATGACACTTACCAACGTGGTTTCTTCAACATCTACCACATGAAGGAGCCCAACAACCTCCTTGTACCACACTATCTTGTGATTGGACTAGTCTAGCCTTGACGTTCTGCAAATTATGGTCATTATAATCATCTATGTTTCTGGTCGCAGGTGCACTAGAAGATGATGGTGTATGCCCCTTTTGTTTCTGAAATTGTGGTCGATTCGAACCACCTTTCTGTTTCCTAGACTCATTCCCAGTATTGGATATCTTGTTCCTATACTCCTCTCTATCCCTCAGCTTCTCCTTTTCAACTTGCTGCACATAGACCATCAATGAGGATATGTCCATGTTACCCATCAACATTGACGCTCTGCCCTCTTTATTAGATGCACGACCCAAGCCAACCAAAAACAAACTCCTTCTGCTCCTCATATCTTTAGCCATATCAGGTGCATAGCGAGAAAGTTGGGTGAATTTCAACTCATACTCATGAACACTTAAGGAGTCATCTTTCAGAGTAAGGAACTCTCATACCTTTGCCTCCATTAGTTCTCGGGAAAAGAAACGCCCCAAGAAAGCATCTTCGAAACAAGCCCAACTCGGATGTGATGCACCCTTATCTCTGCCCTCCTTGCATTGGTCGAACCAAGTCATAGAAACATCCTGCAGTTGGTATAAAGCTAGCTCGACCCTCTCAAAATCAATGACATGCATCACATCGAAAACCTTCTTCAACTAACCACAAAGTTCTTCGGATCCTCAATAGTGCTCGAAAAAGAAAAACTTAGGTGATTCATCCTCAAGAATTCTCAAATTCTCGAGTTGTTAGCCTCTTTTTGTCGAGCTTTTCTCTATTTCCCGACTTGGTAGCTTATCATCCGGATAGCCTCGTGGAACTGAACATTGCGAACCTCCCCTTGAGGTTGCACTTTAGGTGCATTGGGTAACTCTTGTTCCTCATGTTCAGCAATTCTTCTAGCTGGGCGACCTCGTGCTGCTCTTCGTGGAGGCATAGTTATCTGAAAACACGTGCAAGCACGATTTAGAGAGAGACTTTTAGAGATAAACTCTAAGGCACGAAAAGGGAATATGTCAAACTGAGAAATTCCTAAATGTTGTAGCCTCTTAATCATAGATGTGGCGCACTTCACACCGATGACTAAAACTCAACAAACACAGCTTCATAGACTCCCTAGGACTCTTGAACTCTCGCTCTGATACAAACTTTATCACGCCCCGAGCCTACACCTTAGACGTGGTCGGCACCCAATGAACATTGCTCGTCTTGAGCGAACCCTTGGTCTGGCTTAGTTAACTTAGCGGAAGACTTAACTCAAATAAAATAATCTCATGATATAACTTCAAGAAATAATAATTTTGCTAAACTGGGACTTAAATATCATAACAAAATAATATGAATATAGAATAAGAGACTCAAACTGATTATTTGACTGTCTATGAAGCCTCTACAATACTAATATGGATGTAAGGACAGACCCTACAACATCCTTTAAATGAAATACTAGAATGCAAATAAAAGTTTCCTTAAGAATGCAAGGATGCTCACCACCGACTCTGAATGCTCAACTGGATCAACGAGGCGCTGGATGATGTTGATCCTGGTTACTTGCGTCTGCATCATATGACGATGCAGGACAACTGGCATGAGTACATTGAATGTACGAGTATGCGAGTTGGAATGCTAAATGACAACTTACAACTTGAAAGGAAAAAGATGAACTTACCTTGACTCTACTCAACTCACGAATACCAAAATCAATGTAGATATATAAGGCAATCAAAACATATGCGATATATATAGAACTTTGTAAAACAGTAAAAACAACTTAGTTCGTTAAAGAAAATGCAATAACAAACTCAACTTTACTTATATATGAAAGTAATATTGTTTTTTGGGAGATTCTCTAACCAACAATCATCACTATGAGCCTAAGTGATGGTACAACGTCTTACCTAACATTACAATAGGACCGTCCTATACCTTGTCGTCAGCATAGAACCTAAACTACTAAGTGGATCCGCTAGTGTATGCTTAAAATAAATTAGGAATAATCTAAAAAGTATGATTTGTCCATGTTGGATACATGGTTTATGGGGGCTTGAGTTAATATGAACTCGCGTCCCCATACGGGTGCTCAATATTACTCACAAAATACTTAGCTCATATGTTTTAAAAACAAATTCTTCTCTGGTTTGAGGTAATTTGCTCAAACATAGCTTTTAAAAGCTCTCTTGCAAATCATGGTTTACTCTTTACTAAAACTAGCCAAAGGTTCTGTTGGAAGTCTAGCTTCCTTTCTTGCTCAAAATGTGAAAACATTTGTAACTCCTAGGTAATACTTAGTTCCCTTATAACTTTGAGAAATAAAATCAACTCTTTACACTTTGTTTAACTTGCAACTTAAATATTAGAATTACTTAGTTCCCTTTTAACTTTTGAGAAATAAACTCAACTCTTTACTCTTTGATTACTTGCAACTTAACTCTTAGGGAATACTTAGTTTCCTTAAAACTTTTTGAGAATTTTACTCAACTCATTACTTAGTGCTCAACTTGTAGCTTGAGCCTTAAAATAAAGTTGAAATGTTTGTAAGACTCTTGAAATGTTTTAACAACTTACTTTGACTTGCTTCTTAACTCTTACACTTGAATCTTAACTTCTTTGACTTTGATCTTAATTGTTCTTGAATTGAATTACGGATTCAAGGTTCGTGATCTCATGTTTATGGATGATTTCATGATATTCAGATGTACCTTAGAGTGTTGGAATCCAGTAAGAAATGTGGGTACATCACTTAGGAACTAGTACAAAAAGATGGGGGAACGAATGGGGTCTCCAGGCTTCCTTGGCGCTCTGAGAGTCATGGAGCACCAAAGCCTGATGGACAGAGACTGTCACGGGATGCTTTGTCAGGCGCGGCGCCCCAGGGCATGTCAAATGGGAGTTTTGATTTTTCGTATGCGTTTTTCATTTCTAAACCTTCTAAACTTACATGGATCTTTCCCCAATAACTTAGGGTCACTAACAACCTAAATACCCAATAGAATAGACCCGAAAAACAACCGTAAAATAAGAATCCAATAAACCTAAGGCATATAACAACTCAGCAAACAAGATTTAAACAATGTTCTTCAAGAACTTCACTTTTCATCATTCAATTTACTCAAAATTTGCTGAATTAAACAATTTGGTGTATGGGTTAACTAACCCAACACAGAAAGATCTCACATACATTAATAGGGATCACCCCCAACGAATCCCACTCGAAGATCTTGGCCTTCTTGATGAATTCCTTATCATTTCTTTCTTATTCTTCTTCTCTTTTCTCTTCTCCAAAACCTAAGAGTAAATAACCTTTCTATTTTGAATCTTAACTTATTTTAACCCAACGAATTAGGAAATAGATATGTAAAAAGACAAATTTACCCTTACTAAAATCCATAATTGGGCTTTCCTCACTACAACGTTAAACTTCCAAAAGGTATATCTACCTCATACGATATTTTGTACAAACTTGGTTGCGTTAGAAAGATCATTCCAAGGGATTTCCACCCATATAAAGAACTGACTCTAACTAATTATGAGCTACAAGTTATGGCCGTTTGAAATGATTCAAACTCACTTCTTATACTTACGAAATTTTCCAGATTTTTCCTACTCTTTTAAAAAATTATAAATATTAGTTTGTTAGCATATTCTTGGGTATTAAGAGCTACGAGATGTTACAACTACCCACCTGGTTCAATTTAACCCAGGCTCGTGACTACCCATAAACTTATGAATCCAAACAATTTTTAATTTGGATGACTCAGGTTTAATCTCTCATGTCAGTCCACGACCTTTACGATTATGCAGATGGAACCATGACACCGCCATCTAAGACTACCCAGAGAATTCTTCAGAGGTACCCACCCCTATGTACAAAATATGGTTACGACAGGACCAACTGATTCACAATGTGTTGATGGCATATATCAACCAAACAATGACCTCTGCAATCAGAAACACTTCAACTTCCATGAAAGAGTGGGATGAACTACATCCCTTGTATACCAACAAATCTCATACATGGGTTTTCGGTATTCACAACCCCTTATCCACAATTACAAAAAAACTCTCGAGGTATGACTGCATATCTACAAGAGATAAAGAATGTTACGGACGAACTTCCAACTACATGAGCTTGTATTCCATATGATGAACTTAGTGTAAAATTACTCAGTGTCTTAAGACATGAGTATGATTCAATATATGCTACTATCCAATTAGAGTATGCACCTATTTAATATGAAGAACTATATAACAAGCTTCTCAACAAAGAGATTTTTCTTCAACATAAAGAGACTCCTATACCAAGAAACCTCGACCATATGTGTTGCTATGGGCACAACGGTCTTCCCCAACAAATTCTGCACCTCACAATCATAAGCGAGGTCAACCATTGCGTCTGCAAAGCTCTAGACAACAACCTGCATCACCCAGCCATTCAAATTAGCGCACACTTACACCTCCTCACCGCATCGTCTAGTTTTCCAGTTATGTGGTCGTATTGGGCATACTGTCAATGTATGTGGTTCTTGTTCTCATGAAAAATTGGAAGCTAAGGCACACTACGCTTAAATGCCATTGATTGTTAATTCTGGAGCATCACATCATGTGCCACTGACTCACAATAACTTGACAGTTCGGATGACTACATCGGTACTGACAAAATCACCATGGGTAACAATAACAAATTTCCTGTAACTCACGCTGGTAATATTCAATTAGATGCTTTCAAAAAACATTCACCTTTCAAATGCATTTTGTGCCCCCGATATTAAATTTAATCTTATATTTGTGTCTACATTTTGTCAAGACAACCAACCATCCATGGAATTTTTCCTGTCTTCTTTTCTTGTGCAGGATTTGAGCACAAGGGCAGTATTTGCATGCGGCCAGAATACAGATGGACTATATGAATGGCCCTTTGTGGAGGCCAATACAATCTGAGCTACCAAACAACTAAAGCGGAATCTCAAGAATCGTGGCATAGATAATTAGGCCATCCAAATAAAGAGTGCTTAAAATACTCTTGCATATGTTTTCAATTCATGTTTCCATTTAGAAAAGTTTGATTATTGAAATTCTTGATCTTCTAATAAACCTAATCGACTACCTTTTTCTCTGAATACTTTATGGAGCACAAATCCTTTTAAAGTTATTTTTAGTGATCTCTAGGAACCCTCTCCAGTTTCGTCAATTAATAAAAATTCTATTATGTAATTTTTGTTGATCAGTTTACGAAATATATTTGGCGTTATACGGTTAAAAACGAAATTGAGGTTCGTAACACCTATTTTACCTAATGTAGATTCAGTCCCAACCCAGGTTAAATACCCACCTCCTAACCCATCTTCCAATATCAATCAATCATCTACCACAACCATCTCATCTACACAACCACGCACTATACATCGCCCTGTCACTCGTTCTCAGAATAACATCACTACCCCGAATAAGTATTTGATTATTTTACCATTACCTCTACTGAATTGCTACCCACCACTTACAACCATGGACAAAATAGTACACCCTGGAGAGATGCTATAAAACTTGAGTTTGATGCTTTAATGAACAATATAACCTCTGTCTCGAACCACAATCCACTTCACAAAATGTGATTGACTAAAAATGGCTTTATCGTATCAAAACCAGAACCAAATGGAAGTGTGGATAGGTATAAAGATTGGTTTGTTGAAAATGGTTTTATTCAACGTCCATGTGTAGATTATCACAATAACTTCAGCACAATTGGTAAACCTGGTATTATATGATTGGTTTTATCGCTTGTAGTTCAGTAATTGTCCCTTGAACCAATTGGACATGAATAATGCATTTCATCAAGGTCACCTTAATGAAGATGTCTATATGTTCCAACCTCCTGGGTATGCTCATCAAGATATTCCTCATTATGTGTGAAAATTAAAGAAAGCAATTTACGGCCTGAAGCAAGCTTCTCGCGCTTGTTATTCGTCATCACAATAGAATGTTCGTTTAAATTCTTGTATACGTTGATGATAATATTATTATTGGTTCCAATTCTAATGTTATTCAATAGGGTATTCGGGTTCTTTCGTCTCGATTCTCTCTCAAAGATCTGGGACAACTGAACTACTTCTTAGGAGTTGAGGTTCTTTGTACTCAAGCTGCAATCATTCTCTATCCAGCCAAGTATGTTTTTGATCTTCTCGCTGCCCATAATATGACTGAATGTAAACCTGTTCACACACCCATGAGTTCCTCTACTTTTTTTCCGTTAAATATGCTACACCTTTTGTGGATGCCACCTTTTATCATCAAGTTGTTTGTAAGCTTCAGTATTTGTTATTTACCATACCAGACATAAGCTTTGTTGTCAATAAGTTGTCTCAATTTATGCATGCTCCTACACAAACACATTGATCTTATGTTAAACAGTTTATGCGCTACGTCCAACATACTAAGAATAACGGGTTACAGATAATGAACAACACATCTCCTAGCATGTATATGTATTCTGATGCGAATTCGCCAGGTGACATTAATGATAGCACTTCTACTTTTGGATATATTCTTTATTTTGGTTAAAATCCCATTAGTTGGTCCTCCAAGAAGCAACATATTGTAGCTAGTTCATCTACTTAGGAAGAGTACCGTTCTTTCGCTTATGCTCTAATTGAATAATGTTGCAGAACTACATGTCCAGCTGCCTGAACCACCACTCATCTATTGTAATAATGTTGGTGCCACTTATCTCTAACAAAATTATTGCTTGCATTGCAGGATGATGCCCATCAAAGTTGATTTTCAATTTGTTATAGATCAAGTGCAGAGGAAACATGTGCGCATTCAACCTCTACATGTTGTGGATCAGCTTGCTGACACGCTTACAAAGCATTTGTCTCGTCTGTCCTTTCACAAACATCTATCCAAATATAAGGTTGTTGATTTCAGCTTCAACTTGCGGGGGTGTACTGGCGCATCTTCTTTGTAATAGTGCATAGTCAGTTGTAGTTGTTAGTTATTTATTTGATGCTTAAAGGTTTATTGGTTAAATTTAATTATTAATAGTCCACTAGGAATACACATCCTATTTTATAGGGTTTTTTGTTGGTCTTCATTTGTATTTAAACAGTTTTTGCACATTGTTAAATTATGATAGATTTCATCGTTTTCCATCCTGAATCATTAGATATCTCCAATTTTGCGAGGATAGAATTTGTAGAATTTCTACTACATGAATTTCCCATAGGACAATATCTGTTGAATGATCAGCAGTCTTGTTAATTATACAAAAACCAAACAAATAATGAGTTTGCGAGTTACTCTTTGTTCAAAAATAATAATCTAAAGGACAATTAAAGAAAAACAATGTTGAGAATTTTTTTGAGTTCCTGTAAGAAACACAAGCAGCAAAAATAGTGATAATAAGTTGAAGCGACAATGAACTATACTAAAAGATTACCTACCCTATATCATAGTTCATTTGGAAAAACAATAAATTGCACTCCTAGACTTGCAAGACTGCATTTTAGCTCACACTCATGAGGTGTTATTTCCATGTATTTATCGTACCATGCTTTTATATTTAATATTATTTAACAATTACCTTGGTAAGTTAGAGTTCCGCAGAAGCTTTAACACAACATGGAACTATTTCTAAGCAGTGAGCTAGAGAAATTTGTTGGAGAGTCAAACTCACCAGCAAAGGTCAAGGGTGTACCTCAAACTTCACCCTCAAATACGAATACCAAGTACCATCACAATTGAACAATGGGAAAATTTCTTAAGCTCACGTACCCTTGTTTTCAAAATTCTCTACATCATAATTCATCTAGTGCCCATATCTTTTCTCGTCTACGAGGTCTTAGTTTTTGGTTAGGTCAAAATTGGCTAATACGTCTACTTCTTTGCCCAAAATCTCTTACATCGTCTCTTGTCAAAGAGGGACAAAATGTTCACACCCAATTTTTACCTTTGTTTCATCTTATTTATTGTTTCGACCTTCTAATTAAATAACGTATCAACTTATCCTTTTTCACATCAACCATTTACTACTATGACTATTTATCACTACTATTTTTATTATCGTTTCCATGTTTTTTAATTACCATTTAAACTATATGTTTTATTATCGAAATTACTATTATAACTTTTGTTGCTCTTTTTTTGAAATAACTACTTTTACGGCACGTGTGTATCCTATATATAGTATACAATGATGTAAAATAGAATTAATATTAGTAAATTAACTCTTTTCATTAAATAATTATAATTTAAAGAACAATGACAAATTCTTTTAAATGATTAATAGTGATTCTCTTAGAGTAACATGTATTTTGAGATCAAAATTATGAGATATTATTGGAACATTTCAAAATACATTCAAACAATAAATATGGGGAGAAAGTGACAGTTTTTTAGTAGTATTATTATTTAATTCACTCAACTTTGTAAACAAATCAAACCAACAAAACTTGAAAATAATATCAATACAAAAAATGTCACCAATAGTCTTTCCTCTTGAGGCTATGAACATAAATTATGGACACCATTTAAGTATAAATTTTCTCTTAAATATTCATACTTGAAGTTTGGTATGTTCATGACATTAATAAAGGTTACCATGAATATTTCAATATTTTATATCTACAATTAATCTATCTTTTACAAATTAATATTTGAGTAAGTTTATCGAGAGGTAATTCTAAACAAAAAAGGTGTGTTATTGTTATAACGCAATGATGGTTAAACTGAGGTTTGAGTGTATGTCAAATATTTAGCTCGACCAATTCTTCGTTTTAGATATACATATATATATTAGTATCATAATATAATTTTAATATATGAACAACATCACCTTTGGTGAAAAATATTTCATTTCTTTAAGTTTCTACCTTATCTTTGTAGAATTGTAGTATTCTCCTTTTTCCTGCCGCATACATATCATTTAATTGTTTTTAATGAAAGTATCTAGAATCTAATAGAAGTTTTATCATGATATAATATATTAAACTTTTTCAATAATAAAAATTAATTAGGTGAATAAAATTTAAAGTATTGTTTATAGAATCTTTAATTTGAATTAACATTATTTTGTGGCCAATCACTATTTTCTTATCTATTTTAATATAGCTAACAAAGAGTGTATCTTGTGACAGAAAATTTTGTCAAATTCAAATGAACACAAAATAATAGGTAAAAATATATATGGAACAATACATAGTCAATGAAGAAGGAAGACGAAAATATATTTTCATGCTATATTCACTATATCGTTTATTCCATTTGATTAAATATCTTGTCACTAACACTTACTTTCTTCATTCATTTTTACTTGCATATCTATTAAAGATAATAATTATCATGTCTATATTATCATATTATAAGTAGAAGTGAATATATATTTTTGAAATAGTGGATTTAACACCAAAACTAATGATTCAACGAACAACATTGATTCCCGTTTTAGCAAAATAAAAAAGAAACTGCTTCATTTGAGGGTAAGAATCTAGAAAATGAAAATCCAAAGAAGAAATATCTTACCTAAATCGTGTGACAGTTTTTACATTTGTTCATAATTATTGTATTTCCCACAAGTTTTTATCACTGTTAAGTCATGGAAACCATAAGATAAATATGTGTGTGAATTTATGGATTATTTACTACAATTTATTCACCAACTCATTATTATTTGGTACCTCGAATAGCGTTGGATTTTGAACTTAATCAATCGTTGAAAATAACCTTTAAAGTTTTTAAAAATAAGAAGAGTAGACAACATTCAAAAATTGTAGTTTAAAAGTGAGAAGAAACCCACTATTTATAGCTAACAAATAGTTGTATGAATAGGTTCTAATTGTTCCTTATCAAAAAAGTTTAAACCTTTCGAAAAAGACATTACCCATTGGAAAAGTCACAACCCTTCAGAAAAGTCAAAACCCTTTGTAAAATTACAACCTTTCGGAAAAGTCACCACTCATCACAAAAGGCACAACCTTTCCGAAAAGTCACAACCCTTTGAAAAATCACAATCCTTCGGTAAAGTCACAATTCATCGAAAATGTCAAAACCTGTCGAAAACGTTGCAACCCTTTGGAAAAGTCACATCTCGTTGGGAAAATTGCATTCCTTAATATGAAATGGAATCTACATTTAACATAATACAAATAATTAAATTAATAAATAAAATAAGTTGAGTACTTTTAATTCGAGGTATTATAGTAATTCAATATTCAATTTAGGAGTTCATGCTTTTATGGTAGTATAGATATAGATAGATAGATATATAGATATATACATAGATGAATTCATTGTCACCTTATTTAATATTTATTTATGAAATACATTCACTGCACGTGCGTTGCACGTGTAGGTTAAGTCCTGAGATCCCTATACACGAGATATTTTGTCTTTTATGTATGTTTTAGTCTTTCGACATATCAATATGTTTTTTTAATAATTTAGTACGTCATAATTAGTGAATGGTCAATCTATTTGCCTTCTTGCTTGTTGGGCATGTTGTAACGAACGTCATATTCTAAAATTATTATTAGGCAATTTGTTAGTAAGTAATTGTGCATAAATTAACAGTTTGTCCTCTAAGTTATGTCATGTAATGAACTGTATGGTTCCTTATAATATTTGAAATTAAGTGTACCATGTATTTGAATAACTTTAATACACAAAAGTACTTCGGTGGTAGATTTCTGGTGTTTTTCATATATCGTCTACTCTTCCACCAAACCTAAGAATTTGTCCAATATAATTTTCATTATTTATATGTGTGGTGTATGTTTTTTTTCCGCCTGATTTCTTAGAATTTTTGTATTAATTAAATCTCCCATAGTCCTTTCTTGTCGACAATATTTCTTGTGTATGTCCTGGTGCATGAATCTGGTTGTTCTGTCATGACTGTCACTTTTTGTTGTTAACATAGATATTCCTCTAGAGTAGGTATACTCCTAAATTTGATACCATTTGACCTTTAGCATATTTTATTTTTTTATCGGTTTTGGTCTTTAACAATTCGGTTTTTGGTTTAACAAATAAGAATATACTTATAAAATAAATATATGACTTCTCTAATATATTTGACACGACAAGACAATAATGTAATTATACAAAAGCTCATAAAATAGAAATAATAAAAATAAACATGAAAAAAAACTATTCATGTGTAACACAAAGACAAATAAAGAGGAATATAATTCTTACTTTAGATTTTGCCGATTTGTATAATGTAAAGTTGTGACCTCAAACTCACATAAAGTATGCATTGATTCTAAATGAAAATTACATAACTATAAATATATTGAGATTAATATATAATAATATGTATGTATATGGATAAGTATTAATTTACTAAAGTTTATTAATTTACCCGATAACTGAATATCCAAAATCAATACAGAATCGATAACCCGATAACTCTTTTTATAAAACCATTAAGAAACCTTTCACCGAATAACCCAATAGCAATAAAACAGTAATATTTTTTTCGGTTAGGTTTATCGGTCAAATCGGTTTTTGCAGACCCCCAGGGAGGTGATAGTTGTATTAATGGAGTAGACACCTGGTTTGTAGCATATTGACATATGAAATTCTCGTCAAAGCCTCTAAATATCAACCTTGTCCCATTGCATAAACTAATTAAGAGGTCCAGTTTTCTTAGCAACATGATGGACACATTTTCTTTCAAAATAAACCTTATGTGTTGTCACGACCCGAAAGCACCCCCTAAAAGTTAGGGAAACCTTCGAATCATGACCGGGCGTACTTGACCTCTTTGGGGTCTCGTACAAGACCTCTAACTAGCATTCATAATATAAAGCATGAAAAGTAATGCGGAATTAAAAATTTTCACGATAATAATAATAAAAGAAGTCTTTTCATAAATACTAGGAAATCTTATCGTCACAAGCCAATCTTAAAGACACAACTTGAAATCTTAGGGACACGGCCCTTTACAATAAAAGTAAATACATTTTTAAGTCTTAATAAAGAAACTAAGAAACATAAAACTATGTCCTCGAATATATGAGGACATACCCAATTCTTGAGAGATAGAATTCCCAAGCTTCAACTCCGATCCTCCAAAAGACTTCCAACCTATACTCATAAGGTATATAAAAGTATGGGGTTAGTACAACAATGTACTAAGTATGGTATATGCAAAAACATACAAAAAGGGACATTTTAGTAAAAATAACTTTTAATGCAATCTAAATATAATATTCATGAATCTAGAAACAAAACAACATAAGAATTGACAATCAACACTTTATGGCAACTTTACCAAAACTTCGAGTAATCAAAAGGAACATTTCAATGAACTTACTAAACTTACAATGAAAATTGAATAAAGCATAGTGAATATTTTGAATTCTTACAATGGAGACCTTACAGTGAATGGCACGGTCCAAGTCATATGAACTCTTTTCCTTTGAAGTTTCCCTAACCCAAGGTTATCCTAAGACTCCCTAAGGTGAGCCAAGAAGGGATTCTCATTACACCTCCCTTCAAATCACACCAAAGCGATCCTTAAAACTATCAAATCTTAGGCTTACTTCGTTGGAAATCAAATCCACGCCTTTGGCTAACATATGCAAAAACACTCATGGAAATATAGGTCACACCAAGTGCAATGTGAGAGTAGCATCCCATACTACCACTCTCACTTAGTGCTCCTAATGGATTCCATTTACTCAAGTACTCCACAATAATCCTCCATAACACTACACCATAGTACTCATTCACACGGATTTCATAAAGGTACTCTTCTCCTATAGTAGGTATAGGTCACACCAAGTGCAATATGAGAATAGCATCCCATACTACTACTCCCACTCAATGCTCCTACTCGGTAACTAATGTGTATTGAGCACTTCACGACATACATACACAAATTCAACAATATACAAGATAATTAGTTTCAAATCAATTCTTTTGTGGGAGTTAGCTTAACCGACAAAGACCATGAGAGCTAGACATGGAATCCCAATATTAACCCCTATCGGATGAGGGATCCTTACTTGCCTAGTGTAAGGTCATGCTTCTTAGCGTTTACATGGATTTTCCAATAGCTAAACCTATGTGGGCACATAGTTAAGGGATAAGGAGATTGCTATTAAGTAACTCACTCTCTACTAACGAGGAGTACTCATCTCAAGAGGTACTTTGGATTAGAACATCTCAACTCACGAAGTGCAATCCACCTCCCCTTCATATCCTCTCGGTTCTAGGCATAACTCCCCACGGATTTCTCAATATAAGAGTCTATCTTAGAAAGCTCACTAGGAATGGAGAGGTTGTTACTAGACACTACATCTCAACTCACGAAGTGTGCCCACCTCAAGATTCCCTTTTTTTGCTTAACTTGGCATAATACAAATCTTAAAAGAGTGTGTGTGTGGGTACATGTGCACACCTTGCATATAAGCATCGCTTCATTATCATCAAGTTCTACACATACTTTAACCTTAATTTATCAAGTTACACACTCTACATGCTTCTCATAATCATACACTACATTTAGACATAAACTAGGTTAAACATGCACTTCAAGCTACATCAAACACAATACAAGACCCATTTCCCATATATATTAATTTCACATATTAGACCTTCAAGATCACATACTCAAAACATACTAAGTAACATTAAGTTCATCAATTAGCACCGCCACCCATAAGGTGGACCATACCACTCAAATAGCAATTCATAATAAGAAATATACAATGAGAGCAACTCATCAACAAATCAAACCATCATAACGCATAAGCAATTTATAAATATTTTACCATATTAAGGCCCTTAGTGCAGTAGCTACACCAACAAGACAAATACAAGAAGATCCAAGTTCATACCCTGCTCAAATCATGCTCACATAACCCATTTTTAAGTCAAAAGTTGAAGTATGCATATACAAGAGTTTCATGGAGTTTTAACATCAAAATCATAAATTCAAACCAAAATAAATACATTTAAACCATTAGAACTTAAATACAAGAAGACCCATACTAGAAATCAAAGTTAGAAGAATATTGAGTTTAGAAACCCTTTTGAAAACCATTTTGGAAATTGGCTTCTTGAATGAAAAGATATTCAAGAATGGATACCATACCTTTAAGAGAAGGAAATCCACTAATTTTGATGAAGAAACAAGTCCAAAGCATCCCTCCTTTCCCTCCTTGAGCCTTGGCTTCAATGGTGACTTTGAGAGAGTTTTCTTTTTAGAGAGAGAGTCTGAATGTTGAGGTGAGGGTCTTGTCTAGGTCTAGGGTTTAAAACTCATTTAATATAACCTAAAAATCCCTTAAGAAACCGTCCAAACCCTTATTTAGACGTGGGGTGAATTTACAAGTTCACCCCTGACTTGGCAGAAAAATCTGCGCACAGGGACAAGACTTGCTACGACCTGCTTATGACGGGGCGTCACGGGTGCAACGGCCCATCCTGACCATCCGTTGCAAGCTTCAGTCGCTTTCCAAGGGTCCCCTCTACACACTTGAACAAGTCCCCCACGACAGAACCTTGTGACGGGGCGTCACAGCCACGACAGGCCGTCGACTGCTCCGTCGCCAAGGCTGCCTGGGACAGCCTGCTTACCAGGTTTTGGGTCCTTCTTCAAGGACCCTTCGATGATCCTTGGGGATAATTTCCCAGACGTTTCCAACACAAATATGATAATCTATAAGTTTAACACCTCTGACATGAATTTTATCCAAAACGAACACATAAAACTCAACGAAACTCGTCTAGACGTACAAGGTCGACTCAAGGCATATCTTTCGAATGCCTTGTACGTTCTTGGTCGTTTACCTCCAAACTTCATGAAACTTTGCACACTGCCTAAGGACACTAAACTAACTCCATTTAAATTAAAATCAACTCAAGAAACAATCATGAGGCTCTAGTTCACCTTAGTTCATTTTGGGGCGTTATATTCTCCTCCATTTGGAATAACATTCGTCCTCGAATGACACTTAAATTTTTAAGAACAACAAGGACTCTCTTGGCATCATATAATTCACTTAGATCATGATCAAAACATCAACAATCAAAGAATCAATTAGCAAGGAACATCATTTCACACTTTCAACACTTATCAACATAGACAACTTTTGCAAAACTTCACAAAGTCAACTCAACCTTAAACTTGTTTTATGGAGGAACTACCTTCTCCAACATTAAACATGCTCATAACCAATACCTTTACACACATGGAAACTAAAATTCAAGATAAAACAATTTTCTTCAAAATGCCTAAATTTTTACAGGGAAGTTCTCTGCCAAGTTACCAAATTTTTAAAAAAATTCACTCTTTAAGCAATTCATCAAGATGACATAATCATATGGACTATAAAACTATATAAACTCATCTCATAACACAAAAGCAACAATAACAAAGAGTTGAGACTTACCAAAACCATCAATCCCGATTAATTATCCTTTCTAGCCCCCATCCCATAGGAAGGGTTCTTCTTGGGAGCATTAGGATCTAGGGAAGCTTGGTTGACATCTCTCCCCCTTGATTTAAGGTTTGGGCAGTCCCTCATCTTGTGGCCTTTATTACCACATGCCAAACAGCCATCCGATCCGGCAAGACACTTACCCCCATGTTGCTTGCCACAAGTAGGGCACCTAGCCCTTTCATAGGAATGACCACCACCTTGAGAAAGTTGATTTGGAGCCCTATCCTTGTTTACCATAGAAGAATCTTGGGGATAAAACCTCTTCTTAGGCCTTTGGTGACTAGAATCATCCGACCTAGGTCTCTTGCCCTCTTGCCTTATCTCCCTAATTTTGGACTCCTCAATTTGTTGTGCATAAACCATGAGCCTAGAGATATCCATGTCATTAAGAAGCATAGATGTACGACACTCTTTTTCCACCAAGCTAGACACGCCCATCACAAACTTGTTCATCCTAGCCCTAGGGTTGGCTACCATGGTTGGGGCATACTTAGAGAGTTGGGTGAATTTGAGAGAGTACTCTTGCACACTCATTCCCCCTTGACGGAGGTTCATGAATTCAACCATCTTCTTCTCCCTCCACTCTAAAGGAAAGAATCTATCTAGGAAAGCCTCTTTGAATTCCTCCCAATCAAGCGGTCGTGTTTCTAAGGGTCTCTCACCCCTCCATTGATCATACCACACTTGAGCAACATCCTTAAGTTAGTAAGCAGACAATTCCGCTTTCTCCCTAGGGGTCACACCCATAGCATCTACCACCTTGAAAACCTCATCTATGAAGCCTTGTGGATCTTCATCCACCTTAGTGCCATGAAAAGTAGGAGGGTTCATCCTCATGCAATCCCGAATCCTAGAAGCGGTACTAGCATTTGGTTGGGGCCTATCTCCTAGGTTAGCTTGGCCCACAAAGTGATTGTTGACAACTTGAGCTTGAGCCGTCATGAGTTGGGTCAAGTTCATTAGGGAGCCCTCAACTCCGCATTAGTCATATCACCCTCAACAAAAGGAGCTTGAGGCATAGGAGGCACTTGAGGTCCTTGAGGTTCCGGAGGCACTTGAGGTTCTTGAAGAGGAACCTCCTCATTTTCCTCCCCTAAGCCAACAATAGGAACTTGGTCAACACGGGGAAGGACTCTCTCATTTGGTACACCTCCCTCCTCCCTTCTAGCGGTCGATCTCCTCGTATTCATGTCCTAAAAACACAAAAAGAAGAGGTTGAGAATAGACACCTTATATACTCAACTCTAAGGCACGATACTAGAATAGAGAAGAAAGTGAAACTTCTAGCATCCTATAGCCTCTTGTCCATGGATGTGTCGCGACTCACAGCAATGACCAAGATACTACTAGATGTGGCTTGTGAGACTTTTAGACCTTAAACTATTTCCCAAAACCTTATGCTCTGATACCAAGTCTGTCACGACCCGAAAGCACCCCCTAAAAGTTAGGGAAACCTTCGAATCATGACCGGGCGTACTTGACCCCTTTGGGGTCTCGTACAATCCCTCTAACTAGCATTCATAACATACAGCATGAAAAGTAGTGCGAAATTAAAAATTTTCACGATAATAATAGTAAAAGAAGTCTTTTCATAAATACTAGGAAATCTTATCGTCACAAGCCAATCTTAAAGACACAACTTGAAATCTTAGGGACATGGCCCTTTACAATAAAAGTAAATACATTTTTAAGTCTTAATAAAGAAACTAAGAAACATAAAACTATATCCTCGAATATATGAGGACATACCCAATTCTTGAGAGATAGAATTCCCAAGCTTCAACTCCGATCCTCCAAAAGACTTCCAACCTATACTCATAAGGTATATAAAAGTATGGGGTTAGTACAACAATGTACTAAGTATGGCATATGCAAAAATATACGAAAAGGGACATTTTAGTAAAAATAACTTTTAATGCAATCTAAATATAATATTCATGAATCTAGAAACAAACCAACATAAGAATTGACAATCAACACTTTATGGCAACTTTACCAAAACTTAGAGTAATCAAAAGGAACATTTCAATGAACTTACTAAACTTACAATGAAAATTGAATAAAGCATCATAGTGAACATTTTGAATTCTTACAATGGAGACCTTACACTGACTGGCACGGTCCAAGTCATATGAACTCTTTTCCTTTGAAGTTTCCCTAACCCAAGGTTATCCTAAGACTCCCTAAGGTGAGCCAAGAAGGGATTCTCATTACACCTCCCTTCAAAGCACACCAAAGCGATCCTTAAAACTACCAAATCTTAGGCTTACTTCGTTGGAAATCAAATCCACGCCCTTGGCTAACATATGCAAAAACACTCATGGAAATATAGGTCACACCAAGTGCAATGTGAGAGTAGCATCCCATACTACCACTCTCACTTGGTGCTCCCAATGGATTCCATTTACTCAAGTACTCCACAATAATCCTCCATAACACTACACCATAGTACTCATTCACACGGATTTCATGAAGGTACTCTTCTCCCATAGTAGGTATAGGTCACACCAAGCGCAATGTGAGAATAGCATCCCATACTACTACTCCCACTCAATGCTCCTACTCGGTAACTAATGTGGATTGAGCACTTGACGACATACATACACAAATTCAACAATATACAAGATAATTAGTTTCAAATCAATTCTTTTGTGGGAGTTAGCTTAACCGACAAAGACCATGAGAGCTAGACATGGAATCCCAATATTAACCCCTATCGGATGAGGGATCCTTACTTGCCTAGTGTAAGGTCATGCTTCTTAGCATTTACATGGCTTTTCCAATAGCTACACCTATGCGGGCACATAATTAAGGGATAAGGAGATTGCTACTAAGTAACTCACTCTCTACTAACGAGGAGTACTCATCTCAAGAGGTACTTTGGATTATAACATCTCAACTCACGAAGTGCAATCCACCTCCCCTTCATATCCTCTCGGTGCTAGGCATAACTCCCCACGGATTTCTCAATATAATAGTCTATCTTAGAAAGCTCACTAGGAATGGAGAGGTTGTTACTAGACACTACATCTCATCTCACGAAGTGTGCCCACCTCAAGATTCCCCTTTTTGCTTAACTTGGCATAATACAAATCTTAAAAGAGTGTGTGTGTGTGTACATGTGCACACCTTGCATATAAGCATCGTTTCATTATCATTATGTTCTACATATACTTTAACCTTAATTTATCAAGTTACACACTCTACATGCTTCTCATAATTATACACTTCAATTAGACATAAACTAGGTCAAACATGCACTTCAAGCTACATCAAACACAATACAAGACCCATTTCCCATATATATTAATTTCACATATTAGACCTTCAAGATCACATACTCAAAACATACTAAGTAACATTAAGTTCATCAATTAGCACCGCCACCCATAAGGTGGACCATACCACTCAAATAGCAATTCATAATAAGAAATATACAATGAGAGCAACTCATCAACAAATCAAACCATCATCACCCATAAGCGATTTATCAATCACCATATTAAGGCCCTTAGGGCAGTAGCTACACCAACATGACAAATACAAGAAGACCCAAGTTCATACCCTACTAAAATCATGCTCACATAACCCATTTTTAAGTCAAAAGTTGAAGTATGCATATACAAGAGTTTCATGGAGTTTTAACATCAAAATCATCAATTCAAACCAAGATAAATACATTTAAACCATTAGAACTTAAATACAAGAAGACCCATACTAGAAATCAAAGTTAGAAGAATATTGAGTTTAGAAACCCTTTTGAAAACCATTTTGGAAATTGGCTTCTTGAATGAAAAGATATTCAAGAATGGATACCATACCTTTAAGAGAAGGAAATCCACTAATTTTGATGAAGAAACAAGTCCAAAGCATCCCTCCTTTCCCTCCTTGAGCCTTGGCTTCAATGGTGACTTTGAGAGAGTTTTCTTTTTAGAGAGAGAGTTTGAATGTTGAAGTGAGGGTCTTGTCTAGGTCTAGGGTTTAAAACTCATTTAATATAACCTAAAAATCTCTTAAAAAACTGTCCAAACCCTTATTTAGACGTGGGGTGAATTTACAAGTTCACCCCTGACTTGGCAGAAAAATCTGCGCACAGGGACAAGACTTGAGACGACCTGCTTGTGACGGGGCGTCACGGGTGCAACGGCCCGTCCTGACCATCCATTGCAAGCTTCAGTGGCTTCAAAAGGGTCCTCTCTACACCCTTGAACAAGTCCCCCATGACGGAACCTTGTGACGGGGCGTCAAGGCTATGACTGGCCGTCCACTGTTCCGTCGCCAAGGCTGCCTGGGCAGCCTGCTTACCAGGTTTTGGGTCCTTCCTCAAGGACCCTTCGATGGTCCTTGGGGATAATTTCCCGGACGTTTCCAACACAAATATGATCATATATAATTTTAACACATATCACATGAATTTCATCCAAAACGAACACATAAAACTCGACGAAACTCGTCTAGACGTACAAGGTCGACTCAAGGCATATCTTTCGAATGCCTTGGACGTTCTTGGACGTTCTTGGTCGTTTGACCTCCAAACTTCACGAAACTTTGCACACTGCCTAAGGACACTAATCTAACTCCGTTTAACTTAAAATCAACTCAAGAAACAATCATGAGGCTATAGTTCACCTTAGTTCATTTTGGGGCGTTATATGTATAAAATAAAAGAAATCATCAATTGGTATGTATATGTAATCGTGTAATTCTTTCTTCTCTTTAGTGTTATGAAGCATTACAATAAGATAAGAATAAAATTTAGGATGAATAATACAACATACCTATGCGGCAGAGTTCATTGGGTGTTAAAATCTTTAGGTATAAATAGAGATCATATCTTTACTAAGGTCGATTATATGTAGTCCTGCACGCTGAAGCCTAGTAAATATTTTTCCATTTTAAATAGTATAACTCGGGAACATTGTTCTCCATCATAAATTTCAAATCGTAAGAATTTTTAGTTTAAAAAAGGGGAAGGGGGTGGTTACAATTATATTGTTGGAATAAACATCGAGTTTGTAGAATATTAACCTATTGTTTTTTCTTCATGTATGACATTCTCATCAAACCCTCAATAAATAAACTATGTCCATTCCATAAGCCATTATAGGGGTCCAGTTTTTTCAGACACATTTTATTTCAAAACTAACCTAATGTGTAAAATTAAAAGAATAATCAAATGTTATATGTATTAAATTGTATAATTATTTTTTTCTCATTTGTGCTATGAAGTATAACAATAAGATAATTGTAAGAGTTAGGATTGATTAGACAACGTACCTATATGGTGGAGTCCATTGGGCATTAAGGTGTTAGGTATAAATACAATTCATATCTTTATTGAGGTTGATTTTTTGTAGTCTTGCACGCTGCACCCTAGTAAATATTTAGCCGCTTCAAATCACGTAAGTAGTATTGATAAATAAAGTCATTCTTTTGCCTTTAGAATTAAATCGTCATAATTCTCAAAATTTTGGAAAAGAAATTCAGAAGTATATATCTACATCACAAGAGAAACTGCTAACAAAATCAAATAAATTTAGACTACTTCATGTTAACTTCGTATACTGAAACATTACGTACTAATGTATATATTTAGCAAAAAATAACTATTTCATCATAAAAATTATATTTCCCTCTAATACTTAGAGGTTATGGAATAAACCATCTTAGGATATAATGACTTACTTCATCAAAATAGTAGTACCTCATATTCTGCTTAACTTTAAACTCATTCAACAACAATAATTCACACATAAAATATTAAAACTCACGATGAAGTAGAAGAAGAAGAAGAAGAAGAAGAAGAAGAAGAAGAAGAAGAGTAGAATATTAGAAAAAAAGGTGGTTGAAAATGAGAGAAAGTCCCTCTATTTATCGTAAAAGAAATGTAGTATGAAGAAATATTTTTTGTGTCTTATATGAAAAGTCATGACCTTTTCGAGAAGTCACAACACTTTTAAAAAGTCACAACTTTTTGGAAAAGTCACATCTTTTTGAAAAAGTCACAACTCTTTGTAAACGTCAGAAATTATTGATAAAGTCATAATCTTTGGAAAAGTCACAACTCATAGAAAAAGTCACACCCTAAGTTAGGGATATTATTGTAATTTAACATTCAAGTTAGGAGTTTATGTTTTTAAGATAATATAGATAGATAGATATAGAAAGATGTATTTAACTATAAATTCATATCCTATATTAGCATAGAGATGTAATAGTGATATTTTGATTTGGAAATTATTCAAAATGTCAATATTTTGACATTTAATAGGATTCATTGTCAACACTTTCAATATTTAGTAAAAATATCAAAAAATATGTTTACTATGTATCTTATTTGAATTTTTATTATTTATGTTAATTGAAAGAATACATTTTTAAATAACAAAAGGGAGAAATTTAGGGGAGAGAAATTATAAAAAGGAACAATTGATTAAATGTCTCAGCAGTTAAAAAATTTCAAAACTAAATAATAATCGATCTTCTCCATAGGTGATGAATTCGCTCATTATTGATTTTTAATATATTTTTATTAACAAAGATTTAAATCCATAAATATTTATTCAACAAAGATGTATTTTGAATAATGAATACCAAAATATAACATAACACTTAAAATTTGAATACATAATAAAACATACCATCTAATTTATGTAAATAATTAAAATTTGAAACTATACAATAAGATTCAGAATACAATAACCAAACAACAACGCAAACTCTCAAATGTTTACAAAATAAAACATGTAAAATAGATTCAAAATAAAGAATATGAAAAATCACACCGACCAGATCACTGAATATCTTTATTGAATACAAAGGTGTAACTACACAATCATATTCAGAATAAAAATAACCAACAACAATTTTGATATTGTTATAATTACGAAATACAACATAATTAAATGATTCAGCATACAAAGGCAACTAAAGAAACATAAATATCAGAATACATAAACGTGCAAAGATAAAGGATGAAATTTGTCATTAACATGTACAGGAACGAAGATGTGATCCACCAGATGCCAAGGAATGTCAGCATGATCTTTATCCCTCTAATGTATTTACTTATAATATGATCTTCATCAACGCAGTAAACATCACTATTTAAATTTGCATACTTCCCCTAAATCAAAGAATTTTTAATGTAAGTATGTACTTGGCTGTCTTTCGCAAATAATAGAAAATAACATTGATATGCTAAAAAAATGATAAATAATGATTAACTAATACAAATCATTATTAATGAAAAAAAATATAATTCTTACTTACCGAGTTACTCAGCAACTACCATTTGGAGGAAAACTTGTAAAATCAATTTTTATTGTCTATAAGATGAACACCAAAATTCATTGACACTGAAATTTCTTCTTTATTCTTCTTGTATTGATTTTGGTCATGCTTCCTAAAAACAATACAAAATGAAAAAATACAGAAATCATAATGAATACAATATTACCCATAAATACATATTCAACAAAGATGTATATTCAATTTGATAAGGAATACAAAAATACAACATAACACTATTTGTTAAAAATTAAAACAAATGTATAAAAAATATTGTAGCTTTAACGTATTGGATACGAAGACTCACGATGTCAATAACTAGAAAATGATACATAAAGCATAATGAATATAAACACATGTAAAACAACACAATCAAAATAAATATACCATAATGAATAAAAAAACAAACTAATAATAAGGAATGAATACAATCTGACATAGCATCACAACACAATTACATCAAATATACCACAATGAACAAAAAACCATCGAATAAAAATTGTAACTATATTCTTGATTTACTGGATGCCTACCAATGTGAAAAATAAGAAAGCGATGGTTTCAAAATATCCCCATAATACAAAAAATCATTAAACTTGAAAATACAAAATACATGCTAACTAACTCACAAGAAATTTGCATAGACATATCAAATCTATTCAATATCACTACAAATATTAAATGATTTTTGTATACAAATTAGATCAAACGTAGTCTAACATAAAATTATTGAATAATTTGGTTCTTAACAACTTCAACTGAACATGCAAATTACACAGCATGTAAAAATACATAAATACCTTTTCGCCAACTATTTGATCTTCATCGTTATGAACTTGAGGAAGGTTTTGCACACCGATTGAATCCTACAATTGTTCGGATCATCTATCCTCCATCAATTTAGCAGTGGATCCTACATTATCCGCTATTTTATTTAGTAATACATAGATTAAAGGATGGAAAATCTCTAAAAATATGATAATTTAGTGGGATATCTCTAGTAAGTCTCTTAAATTAATCCATTGGAGAATATTTTTTGGTTATCAAACACTAAAAGAGATTTTAACTATACACAACAAATCAAAAAGATTTTAGCAGTAGTAAAATCAGAAAATAAAAATAAAAATATGATAAAGATGAATACCTTAATCAATGGGATTTTTTAGAATCCAATTTCTGAAACTAAAAATGGAGGAAGAATGTTGTTAGAAATCTTATAAATGGGAGAAGAGTGATATTGAGAATGTGAAAAATAGGAGGGAATTAAATAGATAAATTTTAGAGAGAGAAAATACATAATTCTTTTATAAATTTGATAAAGAGTTCATTGAGAGACCTGTATTTTTTTTTTCTTTCACGAGAGACATGTAATAAAATATGAGGGAAATTAGGATGTGGATTAGGATACATTATTTTCTTAAAATAATGACATTTTTGACATATTTACTAATATTTTTAAAGTAGGGAGGTTTTCACTGAATATGTATTTTTTTATTAGTTTGTTAATTTTTCCTTTTATAAATTATCATTAAGTTAGAAGCCCAAAAATAATTTTACAGAAGAAAGAAAAAGCCCATTATATTCACACCAATTAATCATCCAATCTTTCTTATGAAATTTGTCTAAAATATAGCCTTTGAATTACCCATTTTCGCCCATTACAACAACCCTCTCTCCTTCCAAATAAACCTAATATCATTAGATACTAGGGATTTTTAAAAAAACGTTACATTAAGGTTTCAAAATAAATGTGCGGTGACATAAGTCTTAAGTATTGGGTGTAGGTGACAATTATGTGATTAATTATTAAGGATTGTGGAGTTTCCCTCAAGTTTATAAGTTGACAGTTTGGTCTACTGAATTAAATGAAGGGTAAAATGGTAAATTCACAAAACCTAATTTAACCAAATTTTGTGGGAATTAAATGAGGGGTAAAAGGGGAAATTGACTAACAAAAACCTAATTTAACCAATTTTGATGGGAAATTGGAATCCACCTTCGAGCCAAAAGGGGAAATAAAAGATTTTTCCCCCGCCTCCAGCCGTAGTATTCATCCTCTTCTTCTTCTGCATCTTCTTCTTCTTTTGCTCTCATCTTTGCTTGTTTGCTTGTCTTTCTTCCCACTATCTTCATCATCTTCTTTTTATTTTCGTACATTGTGGGTCTTTACTGCTAGTGCTTCAACTTTCTTCTTCTTGAATCGGATTTACCTAATCTGTAATTAGTGGACCAAATTTCGTTCTGTTTCAATTGGAATTACTTCATAATCGATTAGGTCACACACCATTATATCTGGTAAGTAAAATTTATAGTTATTTGAAATCATTCATCATCATCTGATGTATGTAACTGCAAATATTTCAACTATTTGCGTTCGCATTTCCAACATATGGCTATATATGTTACAAAAATTGACTATTGTAACATATTATAGTTATGTGTAGCAATACAAATGTTATTTCAATCACAACAGAATAGTTATATTTTGCTACATATGACTGTGTTGTTGTGAAAACTAAATCACATGTGGCAACATATGATATAAAATAACATGTTGCCACATGTGATTTATTTTTCACAACAACACAATCATATGTTGCAAAATATGACTTACATTCGCAATAGAAAAACCACAAGTGAAAACATATGATATAACATAAACATGTTGTCACATGTGATTTATTTTTCACAACAGAACAATCTCATTTCAAAATAAAAAAACCATATGTGGCAACATATGATATAGCATAAATTTGTTGTCACATGTGATTTATTTGTCACAACAGTACAGTCATATGTAGCAACATATGACTTACGTTTCGCAATAGAAAATCCATATGTGACATCATAGATATAACATAAACATGTTGCCACATGTGATTTATTGTCCCAACAGATTAGTCATATGAGAAACATATAAGTTACATTTCAACACTGAAAAACCATATGTAGCAACATATGATATATCATAAACATGTTTCCACATGTGATTTATTTGTCACAACAGAACTTTCATATGTAGCAACTTATGAATTACATTTCGCAACAGAAAAACCATATGTGGCAACATATACTTAAATTCATAATTACTAATTGTTTTTAATCAATTTCTTCAGGTACAATGTCATTATTTGTAAGGATTGATTGTCATGTGAATGAGTCGAGAAGAAAAATCGATTCATATGACGTTGGGAGGATAGTAAAAATTGAGGAGCCATTTCAGTTAGGATGTATGTCGAAAGAAACATGTTGTATGATGATTTCTTCAATTTAGTCATGCAAAACTATGGATACAATTGTAAACCGCAAGATCTTGTCATGAGTTACATTCCCCATTTTTTCATAATGAGATGGTTTTACCTTTCGGAATAACTGATCAACCTAGTTTGCTTATTTATTTGGGAGGAGCAGAAAAACTGCCTATATTAAGAGTCTAAGTGGAAGAAAATCCTACCGAGAAGGATCATAATGTAAACGACGACCAACAAGATATGTTAAATGATGAATTTGATCTTGTGGATATGAATAATCTCGATGATGAAATTGGAATAGGTGAAGATAAATGTGAAGGTGTAGGTGTAGGTGAAGCTGAAGCTGAAGGGCCGGACCTTGAGAGATCTTTCCTCCTACACGTGTGGTTGGAAGCAACAATCCATGTGCTTCTCAATATTCATGTGTGAATAATGTTCAAGATGATGAAACAGGTTTCTATAAGGGAATGACATTCAAGAACAAGCAAGAACTGGAAAATTCATTGAATATTGCTTGCTTGAAAAAAGATTTTAGACTGAAAAAGGTAATCAATTCTCGTAATGTGTTTTCCTTTTTAATGTTCATATCCAGATTGCAATTGGTAGCTGATGGCTGTGAAAGTTACAAGTAGCGATAGATTTACCATTAGAATCTAAAAAAAGTACCATATGTGTGGTTCAGAGCATCTTACAAACCATAATCCCCATGCCACGGTAAAAGTCATAGGTAAGTACTTTGAAAATAGGTTTCCCAATGGTAAAGGCAAATAAACTCCGCACAGAATTGGGTTGTAAGGTAAGCTATTGGAAGATTTATAAGGTCATGGAGCATGCTAAGTCTAATGTCAAGGGAACACATGAGCACATGTACGGAGTTCTTAATGTGTACCGTTATATGCTTGAAGTTGCAAATCAAGGAAGCAAGAAGAAATTGTCGCTCGATAAAAATGGTAGATTCCAGTACTTCTTTGTATCATATGCTTCTTGGATAATTGGTTTTTAAGAAATGAGAAAAGTAATTTCCGTTGATGGCACATTCATGAGGAGCAAGTATGGATGAGTTTTGGTATCGGCGGTGGCACAAGATGCTGAGAATTATGTATCTCCAGTGGCTTTTTGTGTCGTGGACAAGGAATGCAATGCCTCATATGAATATTTTTTTCAAAATATGAGATGTTTTGTACATGATACTGATGAGTTGTGCATTATCTCTTACAGGCATCCAAGTATTCGAAAGATGGTTACGAGAATCTACTCTCCATGTCATTATGGTTGTTGCATGAGACACCTTGGGGAAAATATTTCAAATAACTTTCACTATTAGAAGGTAGTTTCCCATTTTTATAAAGAAACAAAGGCATACAATATATGTGAGTTCAATGAACATTTCAATCAAATAAGAGATTTGGTACCAAAGGCGGCTGAAGCTCTTGAACGTATTGGATTCCACACATGGAGTAGGGCATTTTGCTTGGAAATAGGTACCATCTCATTTGAGTTTATTTAGATTCTATGTGTTTTGTTTGATTTTGATTTTTTGTTGTGTAGATATAACATTATGACGTCAAATATCGTGGAGTCGGTGAATGCTATGTTTGATGTTGAAGGAGAATTTCTCATTGTCACTCTATTTGATGAAATAAACAGGAGATTTGCATTTTTATTTCACCAAAGGCGTATGGAGCTGGTGCACTCTGCAAGTAGATTTGTTACCTCAATTGAAAAAGACATATAGGAGTACGTCAACGCGGGAAATAAGTTGTTTGCTCATCAAATCGCTAACTACAGTGTCACTGGTCATGGTGATGATGCTACTGTGGATCTACAAAGAAGAACTTGTGCTTGTAGAATTTTTGACATGGACAAAATACCTTGCAACATGCCATGACAACGCTTCGATCCAAACATGGTATCGATTTTGGAAATCAGATTTACGAGTACTCCTCTCCATATTATTCGGTGGAAAAAATACATAATGACTTATTGTCAGGAAATTCACCTGGTGCCACCTGAAGATTCTTGGATTGTCCCTTTGTCTCCATCTGTTGATCCAAGTAAATACAGAAGAAGGAGAAATAAGAGACGGCGTGGAGTTGGTGAATCATACAACAAGAAAAAATAAGTGTTCCATATGTAGGGACTTTGGCCACAAAACAACTACATGCCCAAATCGAATGCTCCATAAAAAGTGTTGTTGAATTTGAATGAATGTTCTTTCTTATTTGAGGATGATCCCTATGTACTTATCCTAGAATCAACTTATGTCATTTTATTTATATATAATTATTGCTTATTTAATTATGTGTTGCTAGTTACAATAGAATATTTCATTTGTGGCAATATATGTCAATTATGTGTTCCTACTTACCAAAAAATATTTTATCTTTTGCAACATATGACAATTGCGTTGTCACTCTGTGGCAACATATGTCAATTATGTGTTGCCACTTAACACAGAATAATGCATCTGTGGCAACATATGCCACTTGTGTGTTAGATCTTACAACATAAAATTGCACTTGTCCCAACAAATTTCAATTATGTCTTACAAGTACCCCAAAAAATGAATTTGTACCAACATAATTTAAAAAATACTTATGTGTAATGTGATGATATCATTACTGACATTGGAACAACTTTTAAGAAAAAATAACTTTAATGACGCGATTCTTCAAATTTTACCGTTTAAAAACAAATAAGTACATCCATTTGAAAAAACTTTTACTTGTCTCTTCTCTTCTCTTCTCTTCCAACGTTTCAAATTTCACTAAATATTCAATATGAATAAGAAATCTTCCAAAATCACTATGACTAAAAAAATCTTCATTGAATCCCTTCCGAGGGAACTACTAATTGATATCATTCAAAGGGTTGCTTCCTACTACGTACAAGATGAGGGTTAAATTTTGGAATGTATGTATTAATCAATTTTTCTCTCTTTAGTTTCTTTTCCTAATCATTTTATTTTATTTTTCAGCTCTGGGTTCCTCAACGAAGTAGCTAATGAACGTTCCGTATATCAGAAGGTAAATTTACTCAAGTTTCCTTATCGTAGATGGTCAATTATTTAAGAAGCCATTTCTTTCCTTGAAATCTGCAGAGCATCACGAAATTCCAGAAGCCTTATACAGAAAAGACGTGGTAATTTTTAATCTTTTTCAATTGTATTCACTTTTTTTTTAATTTTGAATTGAAAATGTGTTATTTCTTCTGTAGTATGATTTTTTCAACCTTAGTGATCCAACAGCATTGGAAACGATTAATCAAGCAGTAGACGGTGGCCACAATGGAGCTCAATATGTGCTTGCCGTAATGTCAATCTTCAATGGCGATGAAACCATGAGGGAAGACTTAATGTTCATGGCCAACATGATAAAAACTGAGCCAGTAATAGTGAGAAGATGTCGAATTCATTTGCAAAATATTTTATGTGCTCAGAATGTGCCAGGACCTCGTTTGTTGCGAAGAAGACCCATTTGTTGCACTGTTAATTAATTTGAGTGAATCGGTAGCATGAATGATTTGCCTTGGAGAAGGCACTAAAATGAAGATGATATTCATTGTGATTTATGTAGGTGTGATATTGAACTAGATTATCTAGTTAATTTTCTGCCTCATACGAGGGATTAATTAAATTGCCATATGTGGCAACATATGTAAAGAACTTTCAAATCCACACTGAAAAATGTTGCCCTTCTTTGTTTTGCAATGATTTTTGAATTTGATCGTTATCTCTAAATAAAAAGTTTGATTAATTTTGAACAAATTTATCTATGTCAACATGAGATAATTATGTGTTGCATTATCCAACAGAATTTGCATATATAGCAACATATGTCAATCATGTCATAGATATTACAACATAACGTATTTGTACCAATATATGTCAATTATGTGTTGAATATTACAATAGAATATTGCATATGTTGCAACATATGTCAAATATGTGTTAGATATTACAACATAACGTATCTGTTTCAACATATGTCATGTTTTAGATATTACAACAGAATATTACATATGTTGCAACATATGTCAATTATATATTTAGAAAATAATTAGTCATCTGTCCCAATTTACTTTTAAAAAAATGATTACTTGTAAGTGTTGTCAACAATCAAATCAATAATTACTTTTATCAAAACATGTTTAATAATTATGACTCTTCAATTTTTTACCCTTTGTTGAAAAGTCATCTCTTCTCTTGCAACTTTTCAAATTTGTTGGCATTTTATAAGAACACAATAGAAGGGAGGGAGAAGTCAAAATTTGTCTTCTTTTCGTCTTCATTCTAAAAAATGGTTTCAACTAGGAAAACCTTCATTGAATCCCTTTCAAGTGAACTAGTAATTCTTATCGTTGAAAGGGTTTCTTCCTACTCCCTAAAAGATTTAATGAGTGTTAAATTAAGGTATGTATGTCGGGATGTCTTTATCAATTTTTTCTCTTTAATTTCATTTCCTAATCTATATATTTCATTTTCAGTTGCAAGTTCCTCAATGAAGCCGCTAATGAATGTTGTGTATATCAAAAGGTAACATTGGTCAGCTTTCCCCCTGAACCTAGATGGATAATGAATCAACAAGCCATATCTTTTATCGAAATGTGCATATCATCGTAGAACATAGAAGCCTTATATAGAAAAGGTGTGGTAATTGTAATATTTTCGTATGTATTCACGTTTTCATCAATGTATTTTGTATTCTTAATGTGTTCTTTCTTTTATAGTTTGATGTTTTCAATCGTAATGATCCAAATGCATTGGGAATGGTTAAACAAGCAGCAGAAGGTGGCCACAGTGGTGCATAGTATGTTCTTGCAGTAATTTAAATCTTTGAAGGTGGTGAATCCATGAGTGAAGGCTTGATCTGCATTGCCACCATGAAAACAATTGTGCCAGTAATAGTGAGAGGATGTCCACATCACTTGTGATACATTTAAAATCAAATGTGGGTGCCAGAAGCTAATTTGTTGGGAGAAAGACCCATTTGTTGCACTGTTCATCCACCCAATCAAATAGCCCGCAGGAATGGTAGGCCCATGGGAAGCAACGATGAAGAAAATATTGGTTGTGAATTGTGTAGTTCTGATTTAAAACTAGATTATCTAGTTAAATTTCTTCGTCATACGAGTGTGTGGGATTAGTTAAATTTGTGGCAACATATGTACTTATTTTGTACTTATTTTCGAATTAAATCTGTGGCAACATTAAGTACTGGCAACTTTTCACATTCTTCAGAAGTGCCTCTTTGTCTTTAGAAGTGCCTCTTCGTATTCATTACATTGGAATTATATTATTATATATATAAGAAGAACACAACTTAGGTCTTTTCATATAATTATCTCCAATATGGTAAGGAAGAATAAGAAATCTTCAAAAATGACAGTGAGGGAAAAAACTACATTGAATCGCTTCTGAGTGAACTAGTAATTGTTATCGTTTAAAGGGTTGCTTCCTACTCCCTTAGAGATTTAATGAGGGTTAAATTGTGGTATGTATGTATTATTCTTTAATTCAATTTCCTGACCATTTGATTTGATTTTTTCAGTTCCATGCTTCTAAATGACGTCGCTAATGACCCTTCTGTATATCAGAAGGTAAATTTACACAAAATTCCAGTGTTTATTTATTGGGGATGCACTTGTTTCATGGAAAAGTGTAGGGAATCGTGGAACTTAGAAGCCTTATACAGAAAAGACGTGGTAATTTTAATGCTTTGCGTATGTATTCACGTTCTTATAATGTATTTTACATTTTAAATGTGTTATTTCTTTTTTAGTATGATTTTTTCAGGCGTAGCAATTCAATTGGATTGGAAATGCTTGAGGGAGAAGCAGACGGTGGCCACCTTTGTGCAGGATATGTGCATGCCATAATTTTAATCTTCAAAGGCGGTGAATCCACGAGAGAAGACACAAGTTTCATTGGCAACATGAGTATACCATGACTCAGAAGATGACGAGACTATTTCCGATATAGTTTACTTTGAATGATCCCAGAGGAACCTCAAAAGATTTGAGAAAGACTAATTTGTTGCACTACTTATTGATTCTCTTACGGACGATGTCGTTGTGATTATGAATTAGATGAAGTAGTTAATTTTATGGGATATTTTCTAAATGAATATAATTTTACAACTTGATGTTTCATCAATTAGTCCCTCGTTGATGTTTCATATGTGCCAACATATCCATTTTCTGTTGGCAAATATGCAACATACCTGACATATGTGACAACATCTTATATCATAAAATGTGTCTTTTGGGGGTTAATTCAATTAAATGGTGACCCAATTCGATATGTAACACTAATTTATAGTCCTAAAACATACCTAAGTATCAATTTATGGTCCAATGAAACAACCTTCATAGGATTCGATCAATTATATTTAGAAAGACTATCATCCCACTAGTTCGTCATACAATGACCAAGTAAATCCATATGATAGTTATATAACAACCTTGTAAATCGTTGTTCCAAGTGTTATACCTTACTTTTGTTGCTTGTTATGGTCTAAAGTAATAAAATTTGGTCCAAAATTTCATTTTTTCATTCCTAAATAGATAAATTCGTCGATTAGTCACTCCTTGATGTTTCATATGTGCCAACATATGTAGGTTCTGTTGGCAAAATTGCAAAAGACCTAACATATGTGGCAACATCTTATATCATAAAATGTGTCTTTTGGGGGTTAATTCAATTAAATGGTGACCCAATTTGATATGTAACACTAATTTATAATCCTACAACATGGCTAAGTATCAATTTATGGTCCAATGCAACAACCTTCATACGATTCGATCAATTATATTTAGAAAGACTATCATCCCACTAGTTCATCATACAATGACCAAGTAAATCGATATGATAGTTAAATAACACCCTTGTAAATCGTTGTTAAAAGTTTTATACCTTATTTTTATTGCTTAATTATGGTCTAAAGTAATAAAAGTTTGTCCAACTTTTCATTTTTCCATTTTTAAACTGATCAATTCATCGATTAGTCCCTCCTTGATGTTTCATATGTGACAACATATGCAGGTTCTGCTGGCAAAATTGCGACATACCTGACATATATGGCAACATCTTATAAAACGTTCAAGTGCTTCATAAAACTGGCCCAATCATAGGCAAGCCCATTCTGTAAAACTAAAACTAAAACTGGCCCAATCGAAGAATTATTTAATTTTTGGAAGGGATATATGTAGAAAAATTAGGGTATTCATTTTCATTTCAAGAATAAAGTTTTCAATTTCATCATCCTTGCCGCTTCAGTCTTGGCACTATTTTTTTCACTCTCTCCAATACGCACTCACGCCTCGCATGGATCTCGGATGTAATGATATTATTTTATTTTCATTAGTCTTTTCTATTCTTTTTTTAACACACAACTAATTTTATTGGCCTTTCGGTCTCTGGTAAGAATGTGTTTCTTTGAAATATAGATCTAATGAATGAGTTTTGTTTGTTTTTGTTACTTTTGAGATGATGTCAAATGCAATTATAAATCGAATTTGGAATGATGAAAATAATACCATGTTGGGTGTGAAAATCTATTGCAAATATGGGGACTTACTTTCAATGCAAACTTCATGGTCGAAGGACAATCTAGGTCAAAGATTTTGGTCTTGTCCACGCTATCGTGTATGTTCATTTCTACATCTTAGTCTTTGGAGACTTCGGATCTCTTTATTTTATTTTTTCTTTAATTTAAATTTCTTTCTTTGTGGTGTGTATTTTATTAGAATGCAGGCAACTTCTTTATATGGAGGGATCGTGAAGATGTTGATATACAATCCAAGTTTGTTATTCTAAGATTGGCGAATAAAATTAAGGAGTTGGAAACTGTTGATGAAAGCCATACTAAAAAAAGTACCTAATGGGGAATGAAGGAGAAGAAAAAGACCAAATGTTGTAGCATGTGAAAGCTAATCTTGGTGTTGTTTGTTTTTTCTCTTGTATAATTAAGCATTACCAAGAAGAATACTATAGAGGATGGAAAATTCTTATATAGTTGTGTACAACCATTAAAATTATCATAGTTGTGGAAATAAATAAACGTAATTTTGCATTTCTGATCAAATGTTTCCACTTTGCCTCAAATGTAGCAATGTTTGCCCATTTGAGGCATATGTTTCTACATATGAAGCATATGTTACTACATATGAGACATATATTGCTACAGATGTCTCAAATGTTTCTACAGATTACCATTCTATAGCAATGTTTGACCATTTCAGGCATATGTTGCTACATATGACGCATATGTTGCTACAAATGACCATTATGTAGCAATGTTTGACCATTTGAGGCGTATGTTGCTACATACAAGACATATGTTTCTACAGATGCCTCAATTGTTGCTACTGATGACCATTCTGTAGCAATGTTTGATCATTTGAGACATATGTTGCTATATGAGACATATGTTGCTACAGATACCTCAAATGTTACTATAGATGACCATTCTATAGAAATGTTTGACCATTTGAGGCGTATGTTGCTATATATGAGACATATGTTTCTACAGATGCCTCAAATGTTGCTACACATGCCTCAAATATTGCTACAGATGACCATTGTGTAGCAATGTTGACCATTTGAGGCGTATATTGCTACATATGAGACATGTTGCTACAGATGTCTCAAATGTTGCTACAGATTACCCTTATGTAGCAATGTTTGACCTTTTGAGGCATATGTTGCTACATATAAGAGATATGTTGCTACATATGCCTCAAATATTGCTACATATAAGAACTATCCACATCACATACCATGTATTTACTCTAAATATAAGATAAAATAAAATAAAATAAAATAATTGATAAAATAAAATATTGCATTTAATTACAAACACATTGTCAAGGATTTAAGCTCCGAGAAATTATCCCATAAGCCCAAACCTATTGCATTCGTTCAATGAGATTTTCGCATAACAGGGTTTTGGGAGGTCGACCATATGTCCTTCTAACCAAATGCTCAATGAATGCAAGGGAATATGACCCGCACGCCGCTCCAGATTGATTTTTTACGATGGGTTCCATTCGACCTTTAAATTCTCATGGTTCATTGAGAAACTTTTCTGGCAAATGCTTCATTATTCCACTCTTCTTCAACAATTTAGGCAGCAACTCAAAGACAGGTTGTATGTATGTCAAAAAACTGGCATGATCAGTACGCATCTGCCGGCAGTGATAAACATTCATGCGACCCTCATGTAAGAGAATCTCGAGAGTCACAAAATGGGTATTGTCCATGTTAATGATTGTCAAAATATTTTTTGCATCAATCCAATCCATGCCTCCAGGATATGGCCTAATGCCCCTGGCATAGTCAATCATTTCTTCATCCCATACAAACTCATCTACTAACTGTTTAATGATTATTTCACCAACAATTGTTGCCTCATCACTCATTTCATTATATCTTTTTTGTAAGTTGGTATAGAAGTTGAGATTCAGGATTCTATCTGTGGGATCATAGTTATCCGAGTATGTGTCATGCCTCTAACGCATGAGGTTAAGGATTTCGTCAATGTACTGAAATAAAAAATAATATTAAAGAGTAAAGAAGAGTAGTCATTGAAAAGATAAAAGAAACGCGCATTATAAATTAAAGGATTATATAGTCTTGCAACCAAACTTTTATGCTTGTCATGTTCCTAAAATCTTGTCCTGTAAAACATGCATGACGTATTCTATTAAAACTTCTTTTGCACTCGCCAGACTCAACACTTTGGTTCTTTCTGCTACAGACACACGCTTATAAATATTTAACTTTTTGTACTCCTTCACTTCCTCTATTACGGCCCTTGGCAAATGATATTTTCCTCCTCTTGGCCTGTGGAGTATATGGATGCCGAACATTATTTGATAGAATGCCCTTGACACCCCTTGTTTTTAAATTCATTGGTAGCTTGACTCAATGTTTAAAGATACATGATAGAATCTTCATCTTGTTTCTTGCACTTCTCATAGATAAAGCTACAACATCTTCTACAAGAGGTAGCCCCTTGGTCTTGTCCAGCAACAGCACCAACATCAGTACCAGCACCAACAACAACACTATTAACCCCATAAAAAATAACTAATTCATTAACAACTATGTCTATTTGATGGTTGTTGCTCCAGCCAACTACATTTTAACTCAATCCACAACAGGATCAGAAATGGTTTCAACTAACCCTAGAGTAATTACATATGGCATTTGCAATTCCTGTTCTGTTGGGGTAATCCATGGATGCATAACCTAAAATCATATAAATGAGTCATCCGTAAGAATATTTGGGTCTTTGTTGCTACAGATGAGTGATATGTTGCCACAAATGTGTCATTTGTTGGTACATATGGGTGATATATTGACACATATGTGTCATATGTTGCTACAGATGTGTGATATGTTGACACATATGAGCATCTATATCAACATTTCTGTAACATGTTTCAACAGACGAATCATCTGTAGCAAAATAAGAGTCATCTATAGCAACATAAGAGTGTAATGTACTAATAATAACTTAATGCATCACGAGAAGGGTTAAAAAGATCTGGAATATGCCCATCTTTGGTAGTTTTTGTTTTTGATCTCAACCATCTTAATATCCTTGAAGATGATATCTGTTCTTCAGGAATTACTTGATGGGTCAAATAAGGAATGACTTCAAATGCCCATGCCTGTAAAAAAGGAAAACATGTCACTAATCAAATTTTGAATTATTCAATATAATATAAAAATATTATGAACATTTAGATTTACCATGAAAGCCGATGTAAATCCAAACAAGTTAATGGTCTTTGGTCATATAGGTTTCAACAAGTAGTCGAGAGTTACTTTAAAGCTCTCATGACCCCAAGGGTTGTTGTTGAAATTCTCAATATCCTGACATAAATTCACCCATTTAAATTGTATGTTGTTGTTGAGATCTTTCGGCAAAAGTATATTATGTGTAAACCAAAGTAAGCACGATGACTCCTTGTGCTTCATTGGTGTATCCTCGTGTTCCAACAAATTTACTAAGTCAGAATTTTTGAATCTTTTGCCAACAAGGGATATCAAGTCCTGCTCCTCAGTTTACAATGATTGTTGTCCTGCTTCTACTTCTTCTTTTACTTCTTTCTTTCTTCTCGTGGTTCGTTATTGACAATGTATTCATGGATAGGCTCAAGAGGAGGATGACATTTTAACCTTGTAACTATGGCAAACTCTTTTTTGTCAAAGAAGACTGGCATGCAACAATATTTAATTACAATCTTATCCTTCTTTTTAGGATTTTGAAAAATGAACCTTTGTTTCAGAAGTTCATAAACAATGGTCATTTGAAAATGTGGAGTTGTATCATTGAGTTAATCAAGAAAATGATCGAAACAACTATTTCTGAAAAAATCTTCCAAATTATTTCTCTTGAGGATGTCCCTAAAGTTGTTGAAAGGTTTTCCCAGGAATGACCTAATAATGTTATCACTATTAGCATTAGGCTGCAGATGCACATGGAAAGTGTCTGCATTGATGATTTTAATCCCATCATCACCATTAGCATTGCAAACCTTATGAAGTTCTTGTTCTTCTTCATCAACTACATTTATTTATTTTCTTCTTCTTGCTCAACTAGTTCTCTATTTTTTCCTTCTTCTTCCTCAACTTCTTTTTGCTTTTCCTCTTCTTCCTCAACAACTTCTATATTTTTTCCTTGTTTTTCCTCAACTTCTTTTTGTTTTTCCTCTTCTTCCTCAACTACTTCTGCTCTTTCTCCATCATCAACAACCTCATTTTTTCTTTTTCTCTTTCTTCATAATCTTTTTGAGAAAATTATTGTTCTACTTGAGAAGAACAAACTGCTTCAGATACAAGTTCTTCTAAAAGAGTGGTATTTTCATTCATATTCCTAGGAATTTTAGACATAGCCTTCTTCTGGATCTTTGTTGTGTCAGATATGTCAAATTTTCTTTTGACGGGAGCCATTATATTTGTACCCCTTCTATCTACAACCACAAAAATAAAATATTTGAATTCTACAAATGGAGCTTTTTGAAATACACAACACAATACACAACAACACAAACAACAAATATAATTCAATACCACACATGAACCAACAAACAAACCACAAAACCCCCTCCCTAAACCCTATCCAATGAACTACAATGATTTTTTTTGAAATAAGAAAATATTTCAAAAAGGAATAACTACACAACCAAAAAAGTGATAAAACCACTAAAAACAAGGCAAACAAGTAAGCATGCATTTCAAACCATAATTAAATATTAACTAAGAGGATATCAACGATAAACTAGAAATGATGAGGACAAAGACGCCTTGCAGTAGAAGAGGATCACAACAGATTACTACTGATGTTTTAGAAAATATCGCAAGGACAACGATCTGTAAAGGAAGGAAAAATGGAACGAGAGGAGTATAAAAAAGGAAAAAAGAGAAAAGAAAACTGAAATTAGTAAAAAATAATTAAATTTGGAATATGAAACGACTTTTATAGAAGAGAGGAGAGAGAGTTGAGAGAGGGAAAATGAAGGGACGATTGAACTAAAGTTGTTTTAGTTTAATTTTTTGAATTTTGACAATTCAGATTGTGATATATGTTGTCATATATATACGTTTTATTTGGGCACATACCACCTTTTTGTGTGACATATAATATATGATATAATTTTGCCACATATCTCCTTTTTGTGACTTATCTTACCATATATCTCTTTTCTGTGTAATATGTTGCCACATGTATCCTTTCTGTTGGTACACATGTAAATTATTATGTTGTGTACTTTACAACACAGAAATATATGTTGCCACAGACACCACATTTGATCATTTCTATCATAATTTATAACCATTCATATTAATATTATCAGCAAAAATTAATACTTTACTAGTTGTTTTATACAACTTATCAACATAAAGGTAATTCACAATGATATACATAACCACCTATTGATTATCTAATTAATGATGGTAACCTCAACATTTTCATTGATCTTTGCCTTTTTAAGTCTAGGCCTCTGTGGGTCTTCATTGTTAGTAACATAACCATTCCGAGCCATTAAAATCCCATAATTCCATAGGAGTAGAGCATATCTCATGCGAAGGGTTTCGACACTAAGTCCAAAAGATGGTACTTCTAGTCCATCACTCAAAAACTCAGTGTATGCAGCAACCATAAGTCCACAATCTCTCCATGATATATCATCAATTAGAAAATATAATAACATCCCATTTCGATAGTAGTAAGACAAAATAATGTTGTGATACTTACATACTACTGCTTTCTTGTTGGGCAATACCAGTAACATGTCTGACTTCGAATGGGTGAGATTTGTTCTTGGTAACATTCAAGAACTTACCTGTTGGTTCGCTCTTTTTGGTCAAAACATCCGCTAACTCAAGGTGCTTTGGAAACATTGAGACAACTTTTGAATCTCGGAGGATAATTTTCTATTAGACCTAAATGGGGACATCGAATCATATACTTTTATGCACCATTCCTTCAATGAACCGACTGCCAAGACCCAATGGAAGTCCCCATTACTATTTACAGGGACATAAACATCATCAATCAAGTGCCAAGACAATCCACAAGCTATACCAAACCATTTCATAGTGCCAACAAATTTAACCTCATAATCAGGAACAACACTAGCATTGTCAATGTATGTTTTGAAAAAACAACTAGTAGTGGTATATCGATATTTAGAATGACTCTGTTGCTTCGACTTCTAACGCAAATAGTATCAAATTAAATCCACATACTGCACAGATGCATCAAACAAGTGTATCTCTCTTTATCAATTTATTTGTATATATTCATGTATTAATCAAACTATAAAAGTGGGAATGGATTTACCTCAATATTCCAACACTTATTTGGTTGAGACATTACGTAAAACCAATCCTTATTCTTTGGAAATGCAACTACAAAAACAAGTTGGTCAAAATAATGTTTCTAGCAATTGGCTAAGTAGTGATCGTCCTTCTCTCTTTTGCAATTGTGTAATCATTATAAGCAATCATTTAGTGGACAACAAGAATAAATATGAATAATAGTTGAACGACCTTAATTGTTTGCATGATGCTTGTAAAGAACCTCGTTTATCCATTGCGAGAGGGATGAAATTAGTTTAGTTGGACCCTCGCCGTCAATGTTAAAACCTTCAAATGGATACTGTCGCTTCACATTAAAAAATGACGACTTCAACTTTCTTCTCTTTCTTTTTCACTTTCGCTTTTTCTTTCTTCTTCTCCTTGTCCTTTCCTTTTTCTTTCTCCTTCTCCTCATTCTCTTTCTGCTTCTTCTTCTCCTTGTCCTCTTCCTTCTCCTTCTGCTTCTCCTTCTTCTTATCCTTCTCCTTCTGCTTCTCCTTCTTCTTATCCTTCTCCTTCTGCTTCTCCTTCTCCTCCTGTTCCTTCTTATCCTTCTTCTTCTCCTCCTTTTCTTTATTATCTTTCTCCTTCTCCTCCTTTGCCTTCTTCTCCTTCTCCTCCTTTGCCTTCTTCTCCTTCTCTTTCTTCTAAGTAGTTATAGAAAGTGTTTGGGAAAAAAATTTTTCAACCTCCTACACTTCAAAGGCTGCAAATTCTTCTTGGATCTTCGAATATCAATATTATAAGAAATTTCTTTAAAAATATCAGTGAGTTGTTTAACATGACTAATAAAATAATCATGTTGCTGCCTACATTCTTTGCATAGACAAAATGAACATTTTATGCTAGAAGAGGAAGCAAGACCAATAAAAGATTGAGTTGTTGTCATGGATGAAGCTTCTTTTTCTTGTATCATTTCATCTACAAGGTAAATAAAAAAACATTGAGAGTTTACAATTTATTATAAAATAATATTAATATTATGTTGCCATATATGATAGTCTGTTGCCATAAATTGATATTATGTTGCCACATATGTATCTATTATTGACACACATGAAATTTTTATTGCCACATATAAATCTTATGTTGCCACAGATGAATCATATATTGACACAAATGTACCTATTTTTTGCCACAGATGAATTTTTTGTTACCACAGATGAATCCTAAGTTGCCACAGATGACCATTTTGTTGCCCTAACACAAAATTGAGATGTTACAACATATGATGAATGTTGAAATATGTACCAACATATCACTAAAATGTAGCAACATGTGAGACATCTTTCAAAAAATGAAATATATGTTGGAAAACTGAACAAGACAAATAATATCAACAAAATGGCCATAAAAAGAACAACAAAAGCAACAAAAATGACTTTTCTCTGAATGTTAAACAATACATATACATACATTTCCTCAAAACTAGGGCTTTATTGTGTTGGTTGATTGTCTTTCAAAAAGATTAAATAATAGCACCACTACATACATCATTATTCAATTTTTACATCTACAGAACGTTTATTGTTCATTAATCCAAGAAATATTTCTAGAATAACTTACCCATTTTAAATCGATCACGATTTCAATTAGAAAGAAGAGAAAGTCACGACTGGAGATGAGGAGGAAAATAATGGAGATAGTCGGAGAGGAAGAGGAAGATAATGGAGATAGTCTAGTCGAATTTTCGGATTGAAAAGGAAAAAAGAAGAAGAACAAAATAGAGAGAAAAGAGAGAATGCTGGGAGAAGATGAAAAGTTTTTTAAAAATGATTTGGATTGAATTGTAGATGTTCAAAAATGAAGTGCTTTTTGTATTTTATAAAAGATTAAGAAAGTTTTTGAAATGTTAATTTGGTCCCAAATTTACTTAATTACATATTAAAGAGGATTTGACCAGCTCTAGGTCAATCTGTCACCAAAATCAAAACCAAGACTTATTTGACACCTTTCATTTAATTTTCTCTAGATACTAGGTTCAATGTGGCGCCGCTGTTCCTTTTTTACTTAAGGCAAAATTTTCAAATGCTTTCTCCATTTTACAGATGCTTAAAAGGCACCATCTTGGTGCAAATTTTGGAGGCTACAGATGCGTCTTCATCCCTTTTTTCTGATTTATTGTTTCAATGATGTCCAATATAAAATGAACAACAAAAGCTTTCCTATTTCACGTATAGTCTAAAGCATCTCTGGAATTCTCTTTTCAAACCAAATGAAGGCTAAAACTTCGTCCAATGTTATCAACGTTAAGATTCGAAGTGTGGAAGAACTTTGAAAAAGATCAAAAATCCCGCCCAAATCTTATCTTATTTTCATCTATAAATACACATTTGTATATTCAGCTTTAGCCAAGCTTTTGAGACCCTTGAAATACCCCATCTACACTCATTCATCTACTTTACTTTTTGAGTTATAAGTCTCGTTTTACTATCTGTGGAAGGGTTGTAGATTTGAGACATTCAAGGTCCAGACACTGCTTCTTAGAAGGTAATTACCTCCTCTGTCATTTACGTTTTATTTCGATTCCAAGCTTTAGTGTTGAACCTATTTTGTTTTAACTTCCTCGGCTTCATTCTCATTCTCTTCTCTATTTTTACTTCAGTACTTTTTATTGAAAGTTTGTTTGGTTTGAAGATGAGTTTTTAAGGTTTATTTCTTTCACGTTTTGAACCTCTAGCTGATCTTCGTGTTATTCGTTTCATCGCCTTAAAAAATATATGGATTCAGATTGGTAATCGTTCAAGCTCGGCTTCCTTTTGTTTGTCTTGCTCTGATTGTCAAGCCAAATATGTCCTCAAGCATCAGAGAAATTCCTTTGACATTATATATTGGTCGTCAGATTCTTCAGCTCAATTTTATATCCATGAGTCTAGTTAAATCATTGTTATGCTTTGTTCGAAATAGTCTAAGCTTGAAAGCATGTGAAACTATGAATGTCCATCCATCCATTTGACTTTTTCTTTTCTTCAATTCAGCATACTTTCCACAGTTGCTAGGAATACCATTTCTTAACTGAATAACTAATCTCTATATTTTCCCTCTCTAATCTCTTATATTCTGCATTAATAACTTTATGTAGTCCTATTGGAAACAACCTTCATAGTTTATGTGGTAGGGGTAAGGTTTACGTTCACTCAACCTTCATTATACCCCACTTGTGGAATTACATTGGTATATTCTAAGCGGATCTCTTACATTAGTATAAGCAGCTACTAATGTTTGCATTAGGCTAGACTGTCAACATTACATATCTTGAGGTGCAGCCCATCCTTGAATCTGCTAAAGTGGGATACTTTGTGCATCAAATTATCCTTTTTATATGTTAACTTAGTACTGGTTTTGAATTTTAGTATACCACGTCATTTTTGAAGAATGGAAAGCCAGAATGACAGAGTGAAACTTAATGTTGGTGGAATTTTTTTTTGAAACTACGGCCATGTCCTTAGTCGGTGCTAGAAGGAATTTAATCTTTGAATCCATGTCTGATGAGAATTGGCACCCGCATTTTGATGAAACGATCACTGAACATTTCATCGATAGAAATCCCAATTGTTTTTGTATCCTTTTCAACTTACTCAGAACATGAATGCTTTATATTCCTTCGAAGACAGATAAAAATCTCCATAATCGGGGGAATATAAAGCTCTCCTGTTCTGAGTAAGTTGAAAAGGATACAAAAACAATTGGGATTTCTATCGATGAAATGTTCAGTGATCGCTTCATCAGAATGCGGGTTCCAATTCTCACCAGACATGGATTCAAAGATTAAATTCCTTCTAGCACCCACAAAGGTCATGGCCGTAGTTTCAAAAAACAATTCCACCAACATTGAGTTTCGCTCTGTCATTCTGGCTTTCCATTCTTCAAAAATGTAGTAGTACCATGAAATTGAAAACCAGTACGAAGTTAAGATATAAAAAGGGTTGGTCGATTCACAAAGCATCCCACTTTAGTAGTTCTAGGGATGGGCCGCAACTCAAGAGATGTAATGTAAACTGTCTAACATAATGCAAGTATTAGTGGCTGTTTATATTTATGTAAAAGATTTGCTCCACCAAAAAATTCCTACAACAATAATATACCAGTGTAATTTTACAAGTGGGGTCTAATAAAGGTAGAGTGAATGTAAAATTTAACCCTACCACATAAAGATAGGTCATAACATGCTTCTAATCCTTCGAAAATCAATAACTTTATTGAAGGTCCTTCCTTTCATGCCTTAAAACAGTTTCTTTTAATGGATGTCATATTATGCTTCTATTTATATATATATATATATATATATGTATATATATATATATATATATATATTTCCTTTTTTGGCTACTCATTTTTATTTTAATAACTTGTTTTCCTCAATTCAAATTCATCATTTTATTGTGTTCATATTTATGTGCTTGGCAAATTTGGTATAGTTTTAGGTTTGTATAAAAAATAACAATAAAGATGTTAATAATTTGTAGGATTAACCCTTTTTATTTAAAAGATTTTTTTGAGTGTTTCTGGAATCAAAATAGGTAGACTAATCAATTATCTTTTGGTTTTTGGATAATTTCATTGAAAAAAAAAACTTTTCTTTCGTAAAGTTCTGAAAGTTTATGAGATTTCACTCTCTTTAACTTTTCTATTCTTAAAAGGGGAAATGATGGGTTTTTTCTTAGAAAATTGAGTTCTTTTGATATTTCAAATATTAAAAAAATTTCGCTTTAGCTTCAAATGGAAGTTGAACAAATTTCTTTTCATCAATTACCATATTAAATTAAGCTTGTAAAATGGATTTTCAAAAACTAAAAATGATGTTAAAGTGGTACCATTTTCTTATTCAAAGACTTTTATTCGCACTCCCTTGTGCAATTTTACTAAATACTTTCTATCTTTTGAAATCAACTTCTATTTTTCTTTAAAATATCAACTAAATGTTGGTATTTTCTACAATTGTCTATCGTATTATTACGCAATTATATCATACATATTTCTATCATTGACTTATTTCCTTATAAAATTTTCTAACTTTTTTTTTACATGTAAAACCTTAATTATCTAACTTATGTTTGATTAATAATTGTGTTAAACAAATCTTAAAGAATGCTTAACCTCTTCCCTTAAAGATAATTAGAATCGTTACTTAAAATGTAAGACCGCGAAAATGAATTAAGCTGATTAGAGACTCACATGTGTATAAAAAGGTTTAAAATATGTTCATTTAGTGTTTTAAAGTATGTAGACTTGATTTGAGGTGATTTGGAAGTGAAACATCAAGGGAGGACCAAGACATTTGACGACTAGTCACCAAAGGGCCTTAAGTGTTTTATGTGCTTATGTGTGTGTCATGGCCTCATGAGGTCTTTATATGCGTTATAATTATGTTTATAGGCTGTGTGTTAAGTTTCATGAAGTTTGGAGGTCAAACGTTCAAGAATGTCCATGACGTTCGAAAGTTTACCGTTTAGACGTGCTAGTGTGTCCTTGTATGTTTGCCTTGCTTTTATGTGTTGTTTGAAGTCCAAAAACAGTAGGGTTGACCCTCTCATCTTAATAGACCGGTTAATGGTAAAAATATTAGGGTACGACTCCCCGAGGACCACCCTAAGGGCTCTCGAAGAGGACGCAAACGTTGGACAAGAGGCTGCCCAAGGCAGCGTGCAGAAACAAGAATGGGACTTTGTCCTCGCGATGCGGGCCTAGCACGAGGCTCACTGCCTCAAATTGTATTTTGGGCAGAATCAGGGGCTGCCTCAGCGATGCGCAGCCACTCCCCAGATCCGGTTGCGTGTTTTTTTAGTCAATTTTGACATGTCTAAAAGTCCCAATAAGTATGAGGTGTTTTGGTAACTTAGGGGGACGTTTATTAACTATTTTTAGGACCTTTTTAACCCCTTTCCCAAGACAAAAACCCAACACCCAATAAGAAAATCAAAATCACAAATCTCTCTTCTCTTCCAAATTCTCTCAAACCTCCATTGGAGGGAAAACTCAAGTTCAAGCTAGAGGTTGGATTTTCATGGTTTCTTCTTTAATTTCTTGTGGGATTCTCATGTATAAAGGTATGGTGGTCCTTCATGTCTAGTTACCCTTCCATCTAGAGAGTTAATCTCAATGTTTTCAAAGATAAAATATGGTCAAATCTGTTCTTCCTCAATCTAGCCATGGGTTCTTTGTCAAAACGTTTTTAAAGTCTTCCTAATGATGAGTTGAAGTTAACATGTTGATTGTAACATGAATTTTAATCCAATTGCATGATGAACCCATGCTCCCTTAAAAGTCTCGATTTAGACTATGTGTAGGCTTTATGATCTTGAATGTATATAGATTGAATTATGATTCTAGCTCGTTGAATTGCTTATATTTACTTCCTTGTATGTGTATTGATGGTGAATTATTGATGAATTATCTATGAACATGAAGGTTTGAAAGTTTGAATAAGGCTAGTCTATAATGTAGTATTTTATGATCTTTATGCTCGCATGCTTATTGTGAGATTCAATTATGTTAAAGTGATGGTTAGGCACTGCTTATGATGTAATGTGATTATGAATTATATGTAATGGATCCAATGTGGATAAAGTCTTGATAGTTTGAATAAGTGAAGCCTATGTTTTTCTATATTCCATGAATTCCTAATATGTAGCATGCTTACACTAATATCGAGTTTAGTGTCAATTGTAGGATTTCGTTTAGGTTATTATTTATTTAGCTACTGACATACATGTGTATTGTTGATGAACCATGAGTGATGATAAATGCAAGGGAAAGTGGCGAGTGACCTATATTGCTCTACTTCCTAATGATTGATGAATGCAGTGTATTCACTGTAACCTTGACTTTATAGTACATGAATGTAGTATTTTGTTTGTGTAAAGATACTTGTAGCTACTGCCTTATATTGTATTGATTGATAAAAAAGGGGTAGTGATCAATGATAATCAAAGGATGAGGAATTGGTAAGATTGTCTATTTCCCTCTACTTTTATACAAAATTTTTAGTTGATGAAGCCTTGTATGGCATTGTGTGGTATGGTCCACTTATGGTGGCGGTGTTTACTTTATTGCCAATATATATGTGATGTGAACATGGCCTAGAAGTCAATTGCATTATAAATGTGTGCTAGTGATGATCACCCTATGTGAAGCCTATGCCTAGTTTTCTATTCTAGCTATGATCTAGGTGGTATGGAAAATGTGATGAGCATGTAAATGGTTATATTAAGTTTATATATATACTTGCTGCCTATGATGAGGCATCATAATGTTATATGAGAAGTAAAGTAAGTATAGGTGCATAATGACTAGAGCTTACTATAAGAATGTTGTAAGTCTTGAATAAATGAGTCTTATGTTATGCTATCCATCCTATGATGTTGTGTCATGTATCATTCACTAGGATAACTTGATAGATGTACTAGTATGGGCAAGGGTATGGAACCTTGTCTATGCATTGCACATGTGTACCTTAATAGGATAGTTCCTATGTTGTTCTTCGAAGTACATGCATATGATTGTATGAACATGTTATGAATATGACTTATATGCTATGATGTTAAGTATATGATATGATGAAGTATGAATGTGCATAGTGTATTAATGTGTTTATATGAAAGGATTGTTCATATAGTTACATATATTGACTTATGCATTGATATATGAACATGTATGACATTAATGTATTATGTGGAAGGTTTGCTGTAAGATCCCGAAAATGACATAGGTGAACTAGAGACTAATATGGTTTTTATGTTGGTGTAAGGTCCTAAATATGTCTATTATGTGGTATTGAGGCAGTGTCTAAAGTATTAGGTGCATTGAAAGTCAAACGTCAAGGGACGACCAAGACGTTCGACGACTAAGTCACCTAAGTGCCTCATATTTGGTCCTATGAGTTTATGTGTGTTTAATGAGGTTTTAAGGTATTAAATGATTTTATATGATGTATATAGGTAGTGTGTCGAGTTTCGAGAAGTTTGGAGGTCAAACACTTAAGAACGTCCATGACGTTCGAAAGATGTGCCTTGAAATGATCTTGTGTTTCTAGGCATGTTTCGTTGAGTTTTACGTGTTCGTTTTGGGTGAAATTCATGTGAGAGGTCCTAAACTCGTATAAGGTCATGTTTGGGTTGGAAACATCCTACAAAACATTTCCGAGGACCATCCAAGGGTCCTTGAGGAAGGACCCAAAGTTGATGCCTAGGCTGCCCAAGACAGCCCAAACCACGGAAGGCAATCAACGGCCAGTAGCCTGGTCGACTCCCCGTATGTTGGTCCGTTGATTGGGACTTAGCCTGAGGGGAGGAAGGGCCAAGGACAAGCCTCAGTCCTAGACCACGGACCAACATGACGGTCCGTTGGTCAAGGGACGGCCCGTCGGTGGCATACCATCGTGCGGGACTTAGCCTGGGGAGCTAAGCTCCCGTTGTCCATTCTCTGAACCCATCGACGGAGGACAAGATGGTCCGTGGGTGGACTGACATCCCGTCAATGGGAAACCATCGGTTGGGGTCTATTCCTACGTGAAGTTCACTACCAAGTGAGGGGTGAACTTGTAATTTCACCCCACTTCCAAATAGAAGGTTTGGCACTTCCTAAGGGGTATATTGGGTATTTTAAAGGTGTTTATAAGTTTTTAACACTTAGAGGATTTCATTCTTCAAAATCAAAACCCCAAAATCCCTTAGAAATTTCCCAAGACTCCATTAAAGCTAAAACTCAAGGAAGAGCTTGGATTGGTAAATTGAGTGGAGACTCTTCAACAAATTGTAGGATTAGCATTGTTAAGGTATGGATTTTGATCCTTGAAACTCGTTTCATCAAGGAGCCCAACTTTCAAAGATGTTTTCTAAAGTTTTCTAAAGTTGAATTGACCTAATTCATGATCTACCATGGGTTCTTGCATTAATGGTTTTTAATCATTGTTTTGTGATTTAATTATGTTTATTAAGGTGATATTAACTCAATTAACCTATGAACCCATATAATTGATGAACCCTAGTTTTTGACTAATTTATGGGTTACTTGATATTGGTCTAATGCTTATGAATTGATGTGTAGTTTCTTATGGGCTTTCTAATGATATAAGAATTGTATTCAATTGTTATCTAATTGGTTTAGATTGTTTAATCTATATTTAATTGGTTTAGAATTCATTGAGTATTATAGTTTATGTATTGAATTGGTGTTCATGGTCATGGGTAAGGGCCTTATGATATTGAATTGGATGATTTGACATAGGATTGAAGTGTTGATGATGAAGTGGTGGTACTCTGCCCTATGTCCTTTTATTTAATGTTATTTAACTTCAATTATGCTGTGATTGGTTTGGTCCACTTATGGTGGCGGTGTTATGTGAATTCACGTGGCCTTGTCGTCGTTATTTTAAGTATATTGATGATCATGGCCTTATCGGCACTACTTGAGGTATTATGTTGATTTGTGTAGTTTATTAGGTGATGTATGATCATATATACCGATATGTAAGAGTATGTGTTATTCTGTTGATACTATTTAGGTAATCATGTTATGCTATGACTATATGTTAAGTGTGTAGTCTTAGAGTTGATACATGGTTATTCCTAACTTGGCTATATGAGTCTATAATGATTATGTTGATGATGTTAACGTAATGAATAGGTTTACTAAATGATGTTAAGGGTCATTACTAAGTGCCTAAAGAATGTATGCTATATGTGCTAAATGTGAAGTATGTTGTGTGTTGTTTAGGTAGACTTGTGTCCCTTACTTGATGCATGTATGAATATGAATATGTGATATCTTGACTTAGGAACCTAAAGTGTCTTAGTCTTGAATTAATGTATGTTAGGTGAGACCTTGAATGATGATAAGAGGATCCTTTATGTAAAACCTTGAACCAAGTGGTAAGGTTATGAAACTTGAAGTCGAAAGCCGTAATGGTATCCTTCATGTAATGAATGATGAACTTAAGGTTGATTGGCTGGAACGGCATCATATAAATCCTTAGGAATGTCATGATGAGATTCTTGTCTCCTTAGGTAGGTAGCCCTAGTGGATCTTTCTTTGGTAGGGTAAATGTAATTGGGTTATGAACTTGATATGGAACCATTTTGTATGAACCTTATTGTGATTTAATCAATGAGAACGAAGGCTAGAACCGTGTGAGTATGGTAAGGGAAGTAGTTCTAGTTTAAGAATGAGACTAGATTACAAAGCATGCCCTTCATATTTCATTAACCATGTGCCTACATGGGATGTGTCTAAGTTCTACCATTGGCAAGTAGAACAACCTCATCGGAGTAGGATAGAACTCCAGATTCCATGTTTTGCTACCATAGTCTATGTTGGTTATTGACTATTCTCATAACATGGGATACCTATTAGAATTATAGAATTTCTATGAGGTTTAGGTGGTGGTATGGGACGCTATCTAGACATTGGACAATAGGCATTGAAGATGTTAGTAAGAGTCCCTAGGTCTTCTTCAAGACCATTATATCAATGTCCTTTATGTGATGTATGTCTCTTAAATGAACTAAGTAATGTAATGACTTAATGGTATAAAGTGTGTAAATGAATAAGAACCTAATCTAAAGTGACTTAAGGATTCCTTAGTTAAAGTGTGAAGAGGGCATAAAGGATGATCTCTTCATGTCTTATCTATGGAAGTCTTGAGATTTACTCTAGTTAGGGAAGTTGCTTGATATGTTTGACATGATCTAAACTTAGGAAGTCTTAAGGATTATTTAGGTAGCCTTGAAGAGGGTGTATATCCGTTCTCTTCTAGGAGTACTTAAGTAAGTCTTTTTAATAGCCTTGGTAGGGGAGATTGTCATATTATGTATGTCTTGTATGTTGATATATTGTAGGTGTGTATGTGTCTCATTATGAGTAATCCTAAGGATCATTTAGGCACACCTAGAAAGGGTGTATGAGAGGTCCCTCTTTGTGTGACTTAAGTGAATCTTAGGATAGCTTTAGTGAGAAGATTACATGCTAGAAGAATCTTAGTATGAAAGTAAAGGAATTCACTGTAACAATGTGGTACTTCACTGTATAGTGAATTGAGCTCACTGTAATGTGGGTTCTAAAAATATGATGTTTGGTTTAAATGTTTTTTTATGTGATTCTAAGTTTCTAAATGATAAGTGCCTTATGATATTGAATTTGATGATTTGGCATTGGATTGAAGTGTTGATGATGAAGTGGTGGTACCCTGCCCTATGTCCTTTTATTTGATGTTATTTAGACTTCAATTATGTTGTGATTGGTTTGGTTCACTTATGGTGGCGGTGTTATGTGAATTGATGTGGCCTTGTCGTCGTTATTTTAAGTATATTGATGATCATGGCCTTCTCGGCACTACTTGAGGTATTATGTTGATTTGTGTAGTTTATTAGGTGATGTATGATCATATATACCGATATGTAAGAGTATGTGTTATTCTGTTGATACTATTTAGGTAATCATGTTATGTTATGACTATGTGTTAAGTGTGTAGTCTTAGAGTTGATACATGGTTATTCCTAACTTGGCTATATGAGTCTATAATGATTATGTTGATGATGTTAAGGTAATGAATAGGTTGACTAAATGATGTTAAGGGTCAATACTAAGTGTCTAAAGAATGTATGCTATATGTGCTAAATGTGAAGTATGTTGTGTCTTGTTACGTAGACTTGTGTCCCTTACTTGATGCATGTATGAATATGAATATGTGATATCTTGACTTAGGAACCTAAAGTGTCTTAGTCTTGAATTAATGTATGTTAGGTGAGACCTTGAATGATGATAAGAGGATCCTTTATGTAAAACCTTGAACCAAGTGGTAAGGTTATGAAACTTGAAGTCGAAAGCCGTAATGGTATCCTTCATGTAATGAATGATGGACTTAAGGTTGATTGGATGGAACGGCATCATATAAATCCTTAGGAATGTCATGATGAGATTCTTGTCTCCATAGGGAGGTAGCCCTAGTGGATCTTTCTTTGGTAGGGTAAATGTAATTGGGTTATGAACTTGATATGGAACCATTTTGTATGAACCTTATTGTGATTTAATCTATGAGAACGAAGGCTAGAACCGAGTGAGTATGGTAAGGGAAGTAGTTCTAGTTTAAGAATGAGACTAGATTACAAAGCATGCCCTTCATATTTCATTAACCATGTGCCGACATGGGATGTGTCTAAGTTCTACCATTGGCAAGTAGAACAACCTCATCAGAGTAGGATAGAACTCCGGATTCCATGTTTTGCTACCATAGTCTATGTCGGTTATTGACTATTCTCATCACATGGGATACCTATTAGAATTATAGAATTTCTATGAGGTTTAGGTGGTGGTATGGGACGCTATCTAGACATTGGACAATAGGCATTGAAGATGTTAGTAAGAGTCCCTAGGTCTTCTTCAAGACCATCATTTGAATGTCCTTTATGTGATGTATGTCTCTTAAATGAACTAAGTAATGTAATAACTTAATGGTATAAAGTGTGTAAATGAATAAGTACCTAATCTAAAGTGACTTAAGGATTCCTTAGTTAAAGTGTGAAGAGGGCATAAAGGATGATCTCTTCATGTCTTATCTATGGAAGTCTTGAGATTTACTCTAGTTAGGGAAGTTGCTTGATATGTTTGACATGATCTAAACTTAGGAAGTCTTAAGGATTATTTAGGTAGCCTTGAAGAGGGTGTATATCCGTTCTCTTCTAGGAGTACTTAAGTAAGTCTTTTTAATAGCCATGGTAGGGGAGATTGTCATATTATGTATGTCTTGTATGTTGATATATTGTAGGTGTGTATGTGTCTCATTATGAGTAATCCTAAGGATCATTTAGGCACACCTAGAAAGGGTGTATGGGAGGTCCCTCTTTGTGTGACTTAAGTGAATCTTAGGATAACTTTAGTGAGAAGATTACATGCTAGAAGAATCTTAGTATGAAAGTAAAGGAATTCACTGTAACAATGTGGTACTTCACTGTACAGTGAATTGAGCTCACTGTAATGTGGGTTCTTAAAATATGATGTTTGGTTTAAATGTTTTTTTATGTGATTCTAAGTTGCTAAATGGTAAGGACCTTATGATATTGAATTGGATAATTTTGCATTGGATTGAAGTGTTGATGATGAAGTGGTGGTACGCTGCCCTATGTCCTTTTATTTGATGTTATTTAGACTTCAATTATGTTGTGATTGGTTTGGTCCACTTATGGTAGCGGTGTTATGTGAATTGATGTGGCCTTGTCGGCATTATTTTAAGTATATTGATGATCATGGCCTTGTCGGCACTACTTGAGGTATTATGTTGATTTGTGTAGTTTATTAGGTGATGTATGATCATATATACCGATATGTAAGAGTATGTGTTATTCTGTTGATACTATTTAGGTAATCATGTTATGCTATGACTATGTGTTAAGTGTGTAGTCTTAGAGTTGATACATGGTTGTTCCTAACTTGGCTAAATGAGTCTATAATGATTATGTTGATGATGTTAAGGTAATGAATAGGTTGACTAAATGATGTTAAGGGTCATTACTAAGTGTCTAAAGAATGTATGCTATATGTGCTAAATGTGAAGTATGTTGTGTCTTGTTTAGGTAGACTTGTGTCCCTTACTTGAAGCATGTATGAATATGAATATGTAATATCTTGACTTAGCAACCTAAAGTGTCTTAATCTTGAATGAATGGATGTTAAGTGAGACCTTGAATGTTGTTAAGAGGGTCCTTTATGTAAAACCTTGAACCAAGTGGTAAGGTTATGAAACTTGAAGTCGAAAGCCGTAATGGTATCAATCATGTAATGAATGATGTACCTAAGGTTGATTGGCTGGAACGGCATCATGTCAATCCTTAGAAAAGTCATGATGATCTTCTTGTCGCCTTAGGGAGGTAGCCTTAGTGGACCTTTCTTTGGTAGGGTAAATGTAATTGGGTTATGAACTTGATATGCAACCCTTTTGCATGAACCTTATGGTGATTTAATCTATGAGAACGAAGCCTAGCACCGAGTGAGTATGGTAAGGGAAGTAGTTCTAGTTAAAGAATGAGACTAGATAACAAATCATGCCCTTCATATTTCTTTAACCATGTGCCTACATGGGATGTTTCTTAGTTCTACCATTGGCTAGCAGAACAACCTCATCGGAGTAGGATAGAACTCCGGATTCCATGTTTTGCTACCATGGTCTATGTCGGTTATTGCCTATTCTCATTATGGGATACCTATTTGCATTAGAGAAGTTCTATGAGGTTTAGGTGGTGGTATGAGACGCTATCTAGACATTGCACAATAGGATTTGAAGATGTTAATAAGAGTCCCTAGGTCTTATTCAAGACCATTATTTGAATGTCCTTTATGTGATGTATGTCTATTAAATGAACTAAGTAATGTAATGACTTAATGATATAAAGTGTGTAAATGAATAAATACCTAATCTTAAGTGACTTAAGAATTCCTTAGTTAAAGTGTGTAGAGGGCATAAAGGATGATATCTTCATGTCTTATCTATGAAAGTCTTGAGAATGACTCTAGTTAGGGAAGTTGCTTGATTTGTTTGACATGATCTAACTTAGGAAGTTTTAAGGATTATTTAGGTAGCCTTGAAGAGGGTGTATGGGTGTTATCTTCTAGGAGTACTTAAGTAAGTCTTTTTGATAGCTTTGGTAGGGGAGATTGTCATATTATGAATGTATTGTAGGTTTGTATGTGTCTCATTATGAGTAATCTTAAGGATCGTTTCGGCACACCAAGAGAGGGTTTATGGTAGGTCTCTCTTTGTGTGACTTAAGTGAATCTTAGGATAACTTTAGTGAGAAGATTACATGCTAGAAGATGCTTAGTATGAAAGTAGAGGAATTCATTGTACTATACAGTGAATTGAGCTCACTGTAATGTGGGTTCTAAAATATATGATGTTTGTTTTAAATGTTTTCTTATGTGATTCTAAGTTGCTAAATGGTATTCTTATGATGATATAACGATATTTAAATGAAAAGATGCATATTTCCAATAAATGTCCGTTTTCATGATTTTATGCATAATGCCATACTTAGTACATGTGGTTGTACTAATTCCATGCTTTTATCTATCTATATAGTTCTTGGTAGGTGAAGAGCTTTTGGGAAGAAGACTTGGATTTAGAAGATCGTTCAATAGAAGTTGAAGTATGTCCTCACTTGACTCGAGGGCATATATGTCTTTTATATTTCTATGGAAATATTGTAATAGACTTAATAGTACTATGTTTTCTACTTCGTTTGGACCGTGTACCAAGTACTCTTGTGCCTGAATATGATAATTGAGACTTAGCATTTCCTATTACTTTTTTATGAAAGAGTTTTTAAAGACTATCATATTGTTTTATGAAAAGTTTTAATTTTGCACTACTTTTCATTATGTATATGCGATGAATGATATGAAGGGCTTGTATGAGACCTCCGAGAGGTCGAGTACGCTGGTCGCAAATCCAAAATTGTGCCCTAACTTCTAGGGTGTGGTCTTGGGATGTGACATTTGCTCACATATAAGTATACACACATACATGTATGATAATCTAGTCATGGAGGGGCCTTGAAAGGTGTTCTCAAGTGTAAAACTAGATGGTGCTTTACATATCCTATGTCCATGTGAAAGGGTTTCTCACTTGATTTAGGTTGATGAACTCTCATCTATAACCTATGAGTTAAGCATATGAGGAGTCAATCTCCTAAGGCCTATGTTTTGTAAAATAATTTAATAAAGGCTTTTCAATAAGGTAAATTAGCTTTGCACCGAGTGAACTTGACAATGAGAGGTATTGGATTCCTTTGGAGGAATATTAACCATTGGTTCCACATAAGGATTTGACTCCCCTTTGAGGGACACTCACCCTATGGATTATCATTAGATGAGGCTCCAATGATAAAAGATCATGTAGAGGGTTTATATATATATCTTCAAGTTCCATAACTATGCTTGCCACATGTTGACATCAAATTTTGACCCTCCCCGGTATTAAATTAATTCACGAGTTTCTTAATTCGTAACAATTTGAAATAATTGACTTTATAAAATTATAAAATACTTTTAAATTATTTTAATATTTTTGTCGTTCCTTTTATGTTTTTAAATAATACATATGTGTTATATAATTCTTCTAAAACCATCTCAAAAGATGATGCTAAACGTGTGATTAATTAACCCAGATATATAATAGTTTATATTTTTAAAATTATTTACCTTACAATTTAAGTAAAATTATTTTATTTTACGAAGTTAAAAAGCTCGTTGATTTATTTGTATTAATTCATTGTCATATAATATCGACTATTTTGTCAATTAATTCGTTTTGCTAAGTTTGTAAATTCGATTTGGTTTAATCCATTTGGCCACTCCTATTTTACTCCCCAGCCCTTTCAAAGAACCAAATCAAATTTTATTTCTTATTGTCCAGCAGCCCAATTCATAAAACCCCAGCCCAATTCTTTACTCTTTGCAGAAAGCCCAATACAATCTTCCTTAATACCCATCAGTAGTAACTATTCAACCCAATACACATATGTAAAAAAAAACCGACCCTACCCACCCCTTCTACTCGTCTTCCTCACTGCGAACGAACCCAAATTGCAAAGAAACCCAGAAATCTAGTCGCGCGTGACCAAACGAGAGCACGACCGACTCCAACGAATCGCAAAGTTCAGCAGCGAGTCAACCCAATTGCGCATGATATGTCCCTTTCGCCTTTCTGCCTCACGTAGCTTTAGACGCATCTCCTGCGCTCGTACGCCTCTTGCAGGAAATAGCCATTTCGAATCATCGTTGACTCGTGTGGATGGGCGCCACGTCGAGTGCAAGGACGAGTGAAGTGATCCGAGCCGTCAAAACTGCTGCAAGGTCCAGATTCTGTGGGATTTGGACAATTTTTTGGTACAAAAACAACTTTTCCTTGTCCTGTGGAGGGGACTTGAATTTTGAATTCGATTTGGATTATCGTTTTTACCCTTGTTCTTATCCGAAATTCCCCATCTTTCCCCCCAAAAAATCACAACCCTAATATTGACCCTATATATATTCGCTTTCCCGAAAAAAAAGGGCGGAGAAGAAATTGTGAGTTGAAATTTTATTTGGAAGTTCTGTTGAGAGCATTGAGCAAGAAGCAGAAAAAAAGGGAAAAAAAAGAGGGATCAATTTTCTTTTGAAATCTGTTGGCAGAGTTCTGGAGAAAAGAACATCAAAAAAAAAAATTGAAGGAAGTTTGAGTTCGGGATTTTCTTAACAGAAGAACAGAGAGATTTTTTTTATAGTAAAGTTGGAAGAAAACATAGGAGAAATATGTTTTTACAGCAAAAGGTTCCTGAGAGTGTTTGGATCCGTCTTGTTTTGGCCTTATTTTTTTCATCCTAGTCTTCATAGTCGTTCCTTTGTTGTGATACCTTCTCGTCTCTTCCCCGGTTCGTTGCACTATCAAAGGTACTCTTCTTTCCTCTTCTCTTGGCTCTATTTTCTTTGGCCTGAGTTTTGTGTTGCATCCCCTTGCATGTTTAGTTAACGATTTGTTTGCATCTTTCAGCAGCTCAAATATGTTATTTCTTTCTGTTTCTGTTCGTGATGAGTGTGTTACGTCTCTTGTCTTACTAATAGATTATTAATTGATAACGATGGATTCCACCTTTTGTCTCCCCTTATTAGATGTCTTCCATGTCTAGCTAAAATGTGTTGTCGTATTATTCTTACTTGTAGTTGAAAATGGTAGCCTTAGTATGCTATATCTCCCGTTCTCGATATGATTCATTATTAGTGGTGTTTCAAGTCTTGTTGTTTTTGTATTTAATAGTAGGTAGTCTCTCTGTTCCTCTGGTTGAGTTCTACTTTTGCCTTTTCTTTATTTCCGTTGTCTGATTAAATGTCATCGAATCTCTATTCTCTCGTTTATGTTTTCTTTCAGCTGGGATTCTTCTTTAATTTTTTTACTATTTTTTTGTTGCTGTTTTCGTCTCAAAATAAAGGCCATGTCTAAAAGATAATTAATATAAAGTTTATACATTGTCTGGGTCTAGTTTGGTTATGCTATTGTCCAAGAATTCAGATATTGCTTCTATTGTTCTTGTCGCCAGGTACTAAAACCTTAATTTAGATTAGTATAACATGCTTCAAAAGAGTTTGTATTGTTTCCTTGGTATTATGTTTTTGTTCTTTGCTTAGTTTCAATCATATGCAAATTTAGGATCGGCTTGTCGTGTAATTGAATTAATTCGATTCTTAGTTTACAAGTTCTACCATGTATTGTCGGATTCTAGAATAGGTGGAGTTGGTACGATTTATTCTTGTTTGGATCTCTACCTGGTTAGTTTTGACATTTCACTGATGAGAAGTAATATACAAGCCCATTAGCATATGTGCTTTAATTTTATTTGAAGACCATGTTTGTTTCTGTTGAAAATTTATTTGTATCTCAATAGTTTTGTTTGCCTTCGATTTTTCTGATTTATGATTATCACCTATTTCGATTTCCTTTATCCAAATTAATTTGATGTGAATCTACGACTATTTTATATAGAGGATAATGTGTTTTCTTTGTGATATTTGCATGTGAAATTCATTTTGAGTTCATCGTGAACTCTCACCTCCCTGCATGTTGAGAGAGCCATAAAAGCTCCAAATTATCCCATCGAGTCAATAGATCATAAAACTTGATGAAAAGAGCCAAAGTGGGGAGATTCCGATTCGGAGATTTCAAGAAGTTGGGCCAAAAGGGCCTCTTTTTATTTTTAAAATGTTGTTTCCTTTGGGCCTAATCCCTTTTGTATCATTATTACCTTGAATAGTTTAGGACAGGTACAAGTCGAGTGGGCCTAAGGCCCACTAAAATAGGGTCCAAATACTGATCCAGGCAGACAAAACTCGGGTTTGGGCCCAATCTCTCTCTCTCTCTCTCTCTTTATTTGCTTAAATTACTTGTTATTTAATTCTCGCTAGTATTAGGGTTAAAGAATCCAACACCCCCCCCCGCGAGACGTACTATTTTAATCGCCTAGTTAAATCCAGCAAAGAAATAGACTAAAAATAAATTTTGGAAAATCTTTTAGATAGTGAAATAATCACTCACTTTCAAACAAACATTACACAATATTTTTATCTTAAATAAAGTTGAGTTTTAGCCAATCAAAATTAGTTGTCGGATAACCGAAAGTAAGCAGACGTCTTAGGTGCTTTCAAAACCTTCCTAAAACGTTAATATGAATCCCCAAAACCCTCTTTTAAATCTTTCAAAATAGATTTCCTTTTTTAAGTTAAATTGGAATAACAAGTTTTCTTAATTTTCTCAAAATTAAGTGGCGACTCTAACAAAGTTGAAAACTAAATGAAAATTATTATTCCAAAACTTATAGTTAAAACACCACATAGAATCTAGCAAGTGATATCTCTTAGTATGCTAGCATGTGTTAATGTTCAACCTTGGCTATGTAATGTAACGCTCTAAAACGAACTAAGATGAACTATAGCTTCGTGGTTGTTTCTTGAGTTAATTTTAAGTTAAAATGAGTTACTTTAGTGTTATAAGGCAGTGTGTGAAGTTTGGTTAAGTTTGGAGGTCAAACGACCAAGAACGTCTATGACGTTCGGAAGGTGTGCCTTAGAAAGTACTTGTGTGTCTTGAGGTGTTTGAGTGAGTTTTACGTGTTCATTTTGCTTGAAACTTGTATGAGATGTTCCTAAGACCTAGACGAACATGTTTAGGGGTTTAACGTTTGGGTACAACCCCACCTAGGACCCATAAGGGGGACTTAGAGAAGGTCCCAAGACTTGGACTAAACTGCCAAAATAGGTACCAAACGACGACCCAAAAGATGGTCCGTTTGTCCACCAATGGTCCGTCGACCTAGGGCGTCAATTGTCCCTGCAAGGCAGGATGGCCAGGCTCCAAATGGAGCTAAGTCTCAAACCATGAGACCCAACTAACGGACCGTTGATGGAAAGACGGTCCGTCGGTCCCCACCCGTCATTTGGACCTGAAAGCCTGCAGGTTTGAGAGCTGCAGTCCCAACCAACGACATCCCATCGAAGGGACGTTGGTTGACAAATGGCTCATAGTTTGAGGGACGTGGATGTTGCCTGCAAAAACCTGTCTTTTCCTGTTAAGTTTTGGGGTCTTTGGTAAATTTGACCCAAGTCTTTTATGACCCTATGACGTTAGTTTTAGGGTTTATTAGGTATATTAAAGTGTTATAAAACCTAAGACCTAATTTTAGACCTCATTTCCTAAAACCCCAAACTCCTCTCCCATAGAATTCTCTCTCAAGTCTCTTTGGAAGCTAGAAGTCAAGAAGAGCTGGGAGGGCTGGTTTGGGCGTGTTCTTCATCAAAAGTCAGTGGATTTGTCTTGTATTTGAGGTATGGTATCTATCCTTGAATCCTCTTCCATTCAAGGAGTCAATTCCAAAAGATTTCAAAAAGGGATTTCAAACTCTACTTTCTTCTATCTTTGCTTCTATGCATGAGTCTACTTGTAAAAGTGTTTTAATGATTCAAATGTGTTTATTCTAGTATTAATTGTTGATTTTAATTTCAAAAACTTTATGAACTCATGTTTATGCATATCTCAAACTTTTAGCTTAAGAAATGGGTTAAATGAGCATGTTTGTGTAGAGAATGAACTTTGGTTTTCTTGTGTTATTATGTTGGTTTAGCTACTGCCCTAAGGGCCTTATTATGATGAAATATTGAGAAAATGATTATAGGTGATGATGGCTTGGTTAAGTGGTGAGTTGCTTATATTGTGTAATTCTTATTATAGATTGCTCTTGAGTGGTATGGTCCACCTTCTTGGTGGCGGTGTTTACTTGATGAACTTGATATTACTTAGTTGTATTTGAATGTGGTTTTGAAGGTCTAATATGTGAAATGAGGGGATATTGAAAATGGGTCTTGTATTGTGTTTTGTGAAGTTTAAATTGTATGTTTGACCTAGATTATGTCTAAATGAAGTATATGATTATGTGAAGTATGTAAAGTGTGTCATTGGATGAATGAAGATCTAAAGCATGTATAGAAGTTGATATGAATGAAATTATGCTTACATGTAAGGTGTGCTCACATGTACACACACAGTTATATGAATGTATGATGTTAAGTTGAGTCAAAAGGGGAGTTTTGGGGTGGACACTCTTTGTGAGTTGAGATGAAGTGTCCAGTAGCAACCTTAGTACATCCTAAGAGCTTTCTAAGATAGGTAGGAGGATGAATACCCTTCGTGAGTTGAGATGCGGTGTTCACTACTTATCCTTAACCTATAGTTTATAATATTGAGAATCCATGGGGAGTTACGCCTAGCACCGAGAGGATATGAATAAGGGGTGGTTACACTTCGTGAGTTGAGATGTTGTACCCAATGTACCTCTTGAGATGAGTACTCCTCGTTAGTAGAGAATGATTTACTTAGTAGCAATCTCCTTATCCCTTAACTATGTGCCCACATAGGTGTAGCTATTGGGAAAGCCATGTAAAATCTAAGAAGTATGACCTTACTCTAGGCAAGTAAGGATCCCTCATCCGATAGGGGTTAATATCCGGATTCCATGTCTAGCTCTCATGGTCTTTGTCGGTTAAGCTACCCCCCCCCAACAAAGTAATGAATTTACTAAGTCTTCTAAAAGAATGTGATACCTATGTGAATTGAATGAACTAAGTCTTCTAAAAGAATGTGCTACTTAGGGTAGGTGGTGGTATGGGACGCCATCTATCCATTGCACTAAGTAGGACCTTCTGAAGGGGAAGACTTGGTGCCAAACCTTCTAAAAGAGTGTAGTACTTAGGGTAGGTGGTGGTATGGGACGCTATCTACTCATTGTACTAAGTAGGCATTCTGAAAGGGAAGTCTTTGGTGTTTTGTTGGGTGTTTTTCTAATGTCTTGTGATTGAGTGGTGACTTGTTCTCCCGAGGTGAGTAAGCTGAAATGGGTAATCTTGAGGATCGCTTTGGTGTGTATTGAAGGAAGTGTTTAGACGTTTACTTCATGTCTTACCTTGGAGAGTCTTAGGATAATCCTTAGGTAGGGAAACTCCTACGTAAATGAGCTCACTTCCTCATTGGCAATGCCTTGGAAATTCACCATTGTTGGAGTCTTTAATTCACTGTAATGTTTTCTACGGTTCACTGTGATTTTGGTTAAATTATTGTAAAGTGCTAAATCCATGGGAATCTATTAGGAACGCTAAGTGGGAGTAGTAGTGTGGCATACTACTCCCACATTACACTTAGTGTGACCTAAGAGTCCTATTGGAGAAGAGTACTTACGTGAAGTCCGTATGAATGAGTGGGTTTACTGTAAAGTTGGTAAGTTCACTGTAAAGTGTAATTTTTGGGTTAAAATTATGGAAATTCTTCTTTAAGGGTTAAATGATGTTTCTTATTATGTTTTGTTTCTAGAATCATGAATGTTATAATTATTTGGCATGAAAACTTATTTTACTAAAATGTCCCTTTTTACATGATTTTGCATATGCCATACTTAGTACATTGTTTGTACTAACCCCATACTTTTCTATACTCTATAAGTATAAATGTTAGAAGCTTTTGAAGGTTTGAAGGTGAAGCTTGGGAAGTTCCTCCCAAGACAAAGTATGTCCTCGTATATTCGAGGGCATAGTCCTTTTCTTAGATTCTTATTTAAAGACTTATTATATATTTTCCTTTTAATGTAAAGGGCTGTGTCCCTAAGATATTATGTCGTGTCTTTAAGTTGTCTTGTGACGATGAGATTCTCTAAGTATTTAAGAAAGAATTCCTTTATTTAATTATTCTTGAAAAGTTTTAAATTCCTCACTACTTTTCATGTCTTATGTATTGAACGATAGTGAAAGGGCTTGTATGAGACCCCAAAGGGTCAATTACGCCCGGTCACGGTCCGAAGGTTATCCCTAGCTTCTAGGGGGTGCTTTAGAGGGTCGTGACAGACTTGGTATCAGAGCATAAGGTTTTGGGAAATAGTTTAAGGTCTAAATGTCTCACAAGCCACATCTTGTAGTATCTTGGGCATTGGTGTGAGTCGCTACACATCCATGGACAAGAGGCTATAGGATGCTAGAAGTTTCACTTTCTTCTCTATTCTAATGTCGTGCTTTAGAGTTGAGTTATATAAGGTGTCTTTTCTCAACCTCTTCTCTTTGTGTTTATAGGACATGAATACGAGGAGATCAATCGCTAGAAGGGAGGAGGGAGGTGTAGCTAATGAGAGGATCCCTCCCCCTGTTGCCCAAGTTCCTATTGTTGGCTTAGGGGGAAAGAATGAGGAGATTCCTCTTCAAGAACCTCAAGTGCCTCCGGAACCCCAAGATCCTCAAGAGCTACAAGTGACTTCTATGCCTCAAGCTCCTTTTGTTGATGGTTATATGACTAATGCGGAGTTGAGGGCTGACCTAATGAACTTGACCCAACTCATGAAGGCTCAAGTTCATGTCGTCAATAATCACTTTGTTGCCGAAGCTAATCAAGGAGATAGACCCCAACTAAATGCTAGTACACCCGATTCTAGGATTCGGGATTTCATGAGGATGAACCCTCCCACTTTTCATGGCACTAAGGTGGATGGATATCCACAAGGTTTCATAGATGAGGTTTTCAAAGTAGTAGATGCTATGCATGTGACCCCTAGGGAAAAAGCAGAGTTAGCCGCTTACAAACTTAAGGATGTTGCTCAAGTGTGGTATGATCAATGGAGGGGTGAGAGACCCTTAGAAAGAGGTCCGGTTGATTAGGTGGAATTCAAAGAGGCTTTCCTAGATAAGTTCTTTCCCCTAGAGTGGAGGGAGAAGAAGATGGTTGAATTCATGAACCTTCGTCAAGGGGGAATGAGTGTGCAAGAGTACTCTCTTAAGTTCACCCAACTCTCGAAGTATGCCCCAACCATAGTAACCAACCCTAGGATAGGATGAACAAATTTGTGATGGGAGTGTCTAGCTTGGTGGAGAAAGAGTGACGTACGGCAATGCTTGTTAATGACATGGATATTTCTAGGCTCATGGTTTATGCACAACAAATTGAGGAATCCAAAATTAGGGAGATAAGGCAAGAGGGTAAGAGGCCTAGTCCGGATGATTCTAGTCACCAAAAGCCTAAGAAGAGGTTCTATCATCAATATTCTTCCATGGGAAGCAAGTATAGGGATCCAAATCAAAATTTCCAAGGTGGTGGAAACACTTTTGAAAGGGCTAGCTGTCCTACTTGTGGAAAGCAACATTCGGGTAAGTGTCTTGCAAAAACGGATGGTTGTTATAGTTGTGGTTGCAAAGTCCAAAAGATGAGGGACTACCCTAGCATCAAAGCAAGAGGGAAAGATGTCAATCAAGCTTCCCTAGATCCTAATGCTCCCAAGAAGAACCCTTCATGTGGGATGGGAGCTAGGAACGATAACTAATCCGGAGTTGATGGTCTTGGTAAGTTTTAACTCTTTATGATTGTTGTTTTTATGTTATGAAATGATTTTATGTGGTTTTGTAGTTCATATGATCATGTCATCTTGATGAGTTGCTCAAAGAATGAATTCTTGAAAAACATTAGGCATCCAAACAGTGTTATAGTAATGTTCACCGTAAGTTTTGTGAATTTTGAGAAAATTTATTTTGTCTTGAATTGAAGTTTAAATGTGTGAAAAAGTGTTATATATGAGCATGTTTAATGTTGGAGAAGGTAGTTCCTCCACAAAATAAGGTTAAGAATGAGTTTTAAAGTTTGTGAAGTTTGGTAAAAGTTGCTTATGTTGCTAAGTGTATGAAAGTGTGAAATGATGCTCCTTGTTAGTTGATGCTTTGATTTTGGATGTTTTGAATATGATTTCAATGTTTTATGTTATGCTAAGTGAGTCCTAGTTGTTATTAGAGTTTAAGTATCATTCGAGGACGAATGTTATTCCAAGTGGGGGAGAATGTAACGGCCTAAAACGAACTAAAGTGAACTAGAGCTTCGGGGTTGTTTCTAGAGTTAATTTAAAGTTAAAATGAGTTACTTTAGTGTTCTAAGTCAGTGTGTGAAGTTTGGTTAAGTTTTGAGGTTAAACGACCAAGAACGTCCATGACGTTCGGAAGGTGTGCCTTAGAAAGTACTTGTGTGTCTTGAGGTGTTTGAGTAACTTTTACGTGTTCGTTTTACTTGAAACTTGTATGAGATGTTCCTAACACCTAGACGACCATGTTTAGTGGTTTAACGTTCTGGTACGTCACCACCTAGGACCCACAAGGGCCCCCTAGAGAAGGCCCCTAATGACATCAAATTTTGACCCTCCCCGATATTAAATTAATTCACGAGTTTCTTAATTCGTAATAATTTGAAATAATTCACTTTATAAAATTATAAAATACTTTTAAATTATTTTCATATTTGTTTTGTTCCTTTTATGTTTTTAAATAATACATATGTGTTATATAATTCTTCGAAAACCATCTCAAAAGATGATGTTAAACGTTCGATTAATTAACCCAGGTATATAATAGTTTATATTTTTAAAATTATTACCTTACAACTTAAGTTAAATTATTCTATTTTACGAAGTTAAAAAGCTCGTTGATTGATTTGTATTAATTCATTGTGATATAATGTCGATTATTTTGTCAATTGAATTCGTTTTGCTAAGTTTGTAAATTCATTTGGTTTAATCCATTTGGCCACTCTATTTCACTCCTCAGCCCTTTCAAAGAAAATAATCCAATTTATTTCTTAATGTCCAGCAACCCAATTCATAAAACCCCAGCCCAATTCTTTACCCTTTGTAGAAATCCCAATCCAATCTTCCTTAATACCCATCAGTAGTTCCTATTCAACCCAATACACATACGTACCAAAAAAACCCGACCCTACCCACCCCTTCTACTCGTCTTCATCTCTGCGAACGAACCCAAATTGCAAAGAAACCCAGAAATCCAGTCGCGCGTGACCAAACAAGAGCGATACCGACTCCAACGAATCGCGAAGTCCAGCAGTGACTCGACCCAATCGCGCGTGGTATGTCCCTTTTGCCTTTCTGGCTCATGTAGCTTTAGATGCGTCTCCTGCACTCGTACGCCTATAGCATGAAATAGCCATTTCGAATCATCCTTGTCTTGCGTGGATGGGCGCCACATCGAGTGCAAGGACGATTAAAGTGATCCGAGATGTCCTAACTGTTTCAAGGTCCAAATTCTGTGGGGTTTGGATGATTTTTTTTGTACAAAAATAGATTTTCCTCTTCTTGTGGAAGGGACTTGAAGTTTGAAATTGATTTGGATTTTCGTTTTTACCCTTGTTCTTATCCGAAATTCCCCATATTCCCCCCCCAAAAAATCACAACCCTAATCTCGACCCTATATATATTCGCTTTCTGAGAAAAAAAGGGGGGAGAAGAAATATAGAGTTGACATTTTACTTTGAAGTTCTGTTGAGAACGTTGAGCAAGAAATAGAGAAAAAGGGGAAAAATTTAAAAAAAAAAGAGTGTTTGGATCAGTCTTGTTTTGGTCTTATTTTGTTCATCCCAGTCTTCATAGTCATTCCTTTGGTGTGATACCTGCTCCTCTCTTCCCTAGTTCGTTGCACTATTAAAGGTACTCTTCTTTCCTATTCTCTTGGCTCTATTTTCTTTGGCATGAGTTCTGTGTTTCATCCCCTTGTATGTTTAGTTAAAGATTTGATTACATCTTTCAGCAGCTCAAATATGTTATTTCTTTCTATTTCCGTTCGCGATGAGTATGTTACGTCTCTTGTCTTACTAATAGATTATTAATCGATAACAATGGATTCCGCCTTTTGTCTCCCCTTATTAGATGTCTTCCATGTATAGCTAAAATGCGTTGTCGTATCATTCTTACTTGTAGTTAAAAATGGTAGCCTTAGTATGCTATACCTCCCATTCTCAAGATGATTCTGTCTTAGTGGTGTTTCAAGTCTTGTTGTTTTTGTATTTAATATTAGGTAGTCTCTTTGTTCCTCTGGCTGAGTTCTTCTTCGCCTTTTCTTTATTTTCGTTGTCTGATTAAATGTCATTGAATCTCTATTCTCTCATTTACGTTTTCGTTAAGCTAGGATTCTTCTTTCATTTTTTTTTACTTTTTTTTTGTTGTTGTTTTCGTCTCAAAATAAAGGCTAGGTCTAAAAGATAGTTAATATAAAGTCTTTACGTTGTCTGGGTTTAGTTTGGTTATGCTATCGTCCAAGAATTTAGATACTGCTTCTGTTGTTCTTGTCGCCAGGCAGTAAAACCTTAATTTAGATGAGTATAACATGCTTCAAAAGAGTTTGTATTGTTTCCTTTGTATAATGTTTCTGTTCTTTGCTTAGTTTTAATCATATGCAAATTTAGGATTGGCTTGTGGTCTAATTGAATTAATTCGATGCTTAGTGTACAAGTTCTACCATGTATTGTAGGATTCTAGAATAGGTGGACTTGGTCCGATTTATTCTTGTTTGGATCTTTATCTGGTTAGTTTTGACATTTCACTGATGAGAAGTAATATACAAGCCCATTAGCATAGGTGCTTTAATTGTATTTGAAGACAATGTTTGTTTCTGTTGAAAATTTATTTGTAGCTCAATAGTTTTGTTTGCATTCGATTTGTCTGATTTATGATTATTACCTATTTCGATTTCGTTTATCCAAATTAATTTGTTGTGAATCTACGACTATTCTATATAGAGGATAATGTGTTTTCTTTGTGATATTTGCATGTGAAATTCGTTTTGAGTTCACCATGAACTCTCACCTCCCTTCATGTCGAGAGAGCCATAAAACCTCCAAATTACCCCATTGAGTCGACCGATCATAAAACTTGATGAATAGAGCCAAAGTGGGGAGATTCCAATTCGAAGATTTGAAGAAGTTGGGCCAAAAGGACCTCTTTTTATTTTTAAGATGTTGTATTTTATTTTCATTGGGCCTAAGACCTTTTGTATCATTATTACCTTGAATAGTTTAGGACAGGTACAATCGAGTGGGCCTAAGGCCCACAAACAAAGGGTCCAATTACCGATCCAGGCGGACAAAACCCGGGTTTGGGCCCAATCTCTCTCTCTCTCTCTCTCTATTTATTTGCTTAAATTACTTGTTATTTAATTGTCGCAAGTCTTAGGCTTAAAGAATCCAAACCCCCCGCGAGAGGTACTGTTTTAATCGCCTAGTTAAATCGAGCAAAGAAATAAACTAAAAATAAATTTTGGCAAATCTTTTAGATAGTGAAATAATCACTAACTTTGAAACAAACTTTAAACAATTTTTGTTATCTCAAATAATGTTGAGTTTTAGCCAAACAACATTATTTATTGAATAACCACAAGTAAGCGGACGTCTTAGGTTCTTTCAAAACCTTCCTAAGACGTTAATATGAATCACTGAACCCCCCCCTTTTAAATCTTTCAAAATTGATTTCCTATTTTAAGTCAAATTGGAAGAACTAGTTTTCTTAATTTTCTCAAAATTAAGTGGTGACTCTAACAAAGCCGAAATCTTAATAAATATTATTTTTCCAAATCTTATAGTTAAAACAGAAATGACGACTCTGCTGGGAAATTTGGAGGATTCTAACCTTAAAACTAATTTTATTGGGCTACGTGATATAATTGTTTACTTGTTTCATTATCCTATTATTAAAATTGTTGCATTTTTTCATGGCACACTTTCGCCAAACGGAAAATAGTTGCATTAGGACAACAGAAGTTATGTGGCTTACCACGACTTCTCTCAGAAACACACAAGTCTTCATTTGGAAGTAACAAATGAATAATTGGCTTGCGATCATCCAACATCGTTTGTTAGCTTCACCTCGTTGTCTGTCCGACTCGGGTAAGCGTCAGTTTGAAACAAATTCAAGTCAGCCTAAGATAGAGCAAAACCAAAACCGAACTTAAGCATTAGCCTAAGACGGCTTAATACCCAAGGAGTATTAAGTGCATTAGTTGAAACCGCCAAAATAGTGTCCAAGGTCTCCGACCACACCACATATCAGTTTGTTTGACATTTGAATGATGTACATGTGGAAACCAATGTGGGGGGTAAACTTAACTGGGTTCTATTTTGTAGGTGTGAATCGCTTTCCATGATTCAACATGGTCGTAGAAGCACCACCTCTTCTCAAAATGTAGTATAATGACCTTGACGGAGATCATAGAAGAACCCTCAACAAATATGTGGTCACTCTGACCGAGTTGATCAACATGAATTGTTGTCCAGAGTTAATCGAAGTCCTCACGGGTTATTGGAACAATGAAAGAATGGTGTTTTAATTCGAAACTGTGGAAATCACCCCGACAATCTAGGAGCTTCGGGACTGCATCGACATAGTGGGTACAGGGTTAGAAAAAAGAGTGAGAAAACTAGAAGATATATTTATCCCTAAGAAGCCTTCAGTAGAGCATATCGCAGACTGGTTCAAGTCAGGAAAATATTATGTCTACTGGTGCCAAGAGTCTAGCATATTATTCAGAGACCTCTATGTCAGATTCGGGCATGCGAGATTCTATGCTAATTATAACCAAGAATTCAAGATTACCTACAGAGAATGGAATGGAATCCATCCTTTGGCATTTGCAGTTGCAATGTTGGGAACAATGGTCTTCCCACACGGCCCGAGTCTGAGTATCAACACTCGAGTGATAATGCTCGCACACACTTTGTTCAAAGTATTCAAGAACTAGGGACAAGTAAAATATTATCCTATCGCTCTGGTAATACTGTCGACATGTATCGAGCCCTGGGAAAATGCAAGGAAGGGAATCTCTAATTCCAAGGATGTAACTTGCTCCTTCAATGGTGGATTTTGAGTCATCAGGCAAAAGGACCTGGGACTCAGGAATTGCATACTCTTGATTATAAGAGCACTCTTAGAGATTCGAACGACATATTGTATTGGGCAAATCTGGAGAATCGAAGGACTAGGGAAAGATGGGCTTAGATTTTTTCCGAACTAAGAGAAGAATATCTCCAATGGATGCTCGATCGCTTCATCTCGAAAAGGTTATCGTATGGGGCCGTAGACAACTCATGCTTCCACTGCCAGGTATTCGAGTAATCCGTCCTTATACACCCTTCCGAGTCTTAAGACAATTTGGGAGAAGGCAAACTACAACTCGGGAGGCATACTATGGAGCCTATGTGTATCATATTGGGGATGACAAAGTAGACGATGCTTTAGAAATGATGTGGGAATGGAAAGTGGCCAAGCGGATGGATGATGTACCGAGGTTTCACGACACTTTCAATGCTTTTTCCTTAAGTTTAGTGTGTGTCTAGAGCCTTTTTGTAGTAACTTTAATGTATTTTTATCTGTGTTTTGCAGGAAAGTTGTCCAAGACAGAAATGAGAAGACAACATAAATCAGTGCAGAAGTGACCACCTACAAAGCCATCGACGGCCCGTCGTCTCATCGACGGATCGTATGTGGTGGCCGTCGACTGAAGGTTTGAGCATCTGGAAGCAACTCGGGGAATTCTGACTTAGTGTGGGGCTATGGAAGGATCGACGGACCGTGTTGACAAATTGTCGATGTGATCAGAGACTGCCCCAATACCCGGTGTTAGAGAAAAGTTTAAGTATGGATCAATGGAAGCAGTCGATAGTACGTCGATCCATCGATGGACCGTAAGTGGGGTCGTCGATTGAAGACGCGTTTTGGGACAAAATTTCTTTATTTTGAACTCCTTTTAAGTTAGGACTTTGTTATTATATATAGGGTTAAACACCTCTTTTTGGGGTTAGACTTTTTATTATTTTTCATACTTTTGTTCTTGGAGCTTTGACTTTGCAATTTAGCAATTTTATTCAAGTTTCCGTATTCGATTATGAAGTAAATTTTTCTATTTCAAGTGTGATTTCTGGATTTTCTTCAAACTTATCAAAGTAAGTACATGAATTCTTATCAAACAATCATGAATTGTGTATTTCTAAGCATGGGTAACTAAATCCACAACTAGGGTTGTGGGAACCATGGGTGATTAACAAGGTAAAACTAGCTAAATAACAATTCTAGAATAGGTTCTTGCATGTATTGATAATTCTTTTGTTTAGAAGTCTTTTTAATGAGTGCACGCGTTATAACTTGCCCTATTTCTATTTTCCAGACTAAGGGGGTAGTTAATAGGAAAAGAATTATCAACATAGATTTAGTAAATACTATCTAATAGGCTAGTTTCAATTGGTGCGAAGTAATAACTAAGCCATACAACAAATATGATGCTTAATATGAAGTAAAGGTAATGGTTAGTAACTTAGACACACGTAGCCGGACCAAGGTACGGGGTGAAATTCTCTAAATGCCATACCAAGGATTTATAGATACATAAATTATCACTTTGCATGCAAGACACTAGGAAAGAATTGGTATAGCTAGGATTACAACGTGATGAACTTATGGGGAACACTTACACCCTAGTTTCTCTCATCACTTGATAAAACCCAAAGTTTTAATCTTGCTATTTGTTTTACTTAGAAATAACGGAACACTTTAGTTGCACAAAAATCCCCCCTTTAATTAACTGTTTTTGGAAAGGACTTGACTAAATAGACGTAATAGTTATTAAAGTTAAGTATAAACCATTTTCCTTGTGGGATCGACCCCAACCTACTTGTTGGGTTCTTTACTTGATACGACCGCTTTTACTTCTCTAAAGAAGTGTAATTTGAGCGTATCAAATTTTGGTGCCTCTGCCGGGGAAAGTTCCTTTTAGATTAACTTTAAGCACATTACCGAATTTTAGTCAACAATTTCCTAATTTTACCTTTTCTTTTTGTTTTTGTCTCTCTCAAGTCTAGCTCTAGTGTATGCCAAGTACACAGAGTCGAGGAGAACCAATACTTCCACTTGATACAGAACTAAATCATACACTCCGCAGAATGAACGATCCACACAATCCTGCTAATCTTGGTGATGGGATCAACCGTCAACTTCCTCAGCCGGTTGATGCTCATAATCAAGTGTTAGTGGAGAACCCTGGTGAAGGTGATCTGAGGAGGCAACCTCCCGCCCCACGTCCTCAAGAGTACTATAGGGGCAATGTTAACATATCTGATTCTGATGGGCCACTTGTCCTACCACCTCTACCACATGGTCATACTTTTGTGGTAACTAGTAGTTTGATGCAGATTCTCACCGCCAGAGGTTTATTTTAGGGCTACAATCTGAGGATTCACATGCTCACATAGTCAAGCTGAGGTCGGTGTGTAAGAGTTGTGTAGAGAGGCCTGACTTGGACATGGATGTCATCGGGTTAAGAGTGTTCACTCTCTCACTGATGGGAGAGGCTGCTATATAGTTTACTGAGTTTCCCTATAACTCAATCTATATTTGGAACTAGTTGAGGGATGTGTTCCTGGCGCGTTACTATCCGGTGCCTGAAAAGCTCAACCATAAAGATAGGGTGAACAACTTTGTGGCATTACTAGGGGAGTCAGTAAGTAGTTCTTGGGATAGGTTAACCTCATTCTTGAGAAGTGTCCCAAACCACCGCATTGATGATTAATCATTTAAAGAGTACTTCTATCGGGGGCAAGACGATAATAATAAAGCGGTGCTTGATACAATTGCGGGTGGTTCTTATGGGGAGTGTACTTATGCAGAGATCGCCAAGAAGTTAGAGAAAATCTCCCGAAATAATAAAGCTTGGAGCACTAGGAAGTTGGATACTGGGAGAAACACTTTTGCGGTGCAAGCCACACACAACCCAGCCACAGATGAGATTCATGAAGAGATGTCTCAAATGAGAACTGAGCTAGGGTTAGTGTTGAAACATGTCACAGGGGGTGTAGAGAAAGTAAATGCGGTGAATTATTTGGCTAAACCACCACCCTGGTTGATGAGTACTACTATAAAGAAGATTCTTATGTAGTGAATGAGCAGACGGGGGGTTTTCTGCCGAACTCCCAAGGCTCCAATCAGGAGAATTGGCGCCAAGGTCAAGGAAATCAAGGTCGGAACTATGGGAATTACAACAGAGAAGGCCATTATGTTCGTGAAGGAAACTACAACCGCGACAACAACTTCAACCGGGGTAACTATGGTAACAAAAATGATCAAAGTGCCCTATGTTCCGCCTCAAAATTGGGACGTTTCTCCTACGGATGGTAAAGATAGTATGGCGTGAGTTGAATACATGTTGCAAAAGATGATGAGGAGGTTTGATGCTAGTGATGAGCACACCAAGGAGTTGAGAAGTGACTTAACCCAATTGTCTACTACGGTGAACCCACGTCAACCAGGTACTCTTCCTAGCAATACCGTCCAAAATCCCAAAAATGATGGACATTGTATGGCAGTCACTACTCGAGGAGGTAAGCAAACCATTCATCCACCTATGCCATCGGGCGTTAAAGATGAAGTGAGAAGAGAAGATGAGGTAGTGGAAGCTAGTGGTGAGTTGGTAAATGAAGCGGTGAAAGAAGCAGAGATGCCCCAAAAGGTGACCCCCGTTCCTAGACCCCCCCATTCCCACAAAGATTGGTGAAGAAGACCGAGGATGGCAAATACCGGTGTTTTATTACTATGTTGAAACAGCTTTCAATCAATGTCCCTTTGATAGAAGCTCTTGAACAAATGCCAGGTTATGCCAAGTTCATGAAAGATATGGTCACTAAGAAGAGGTTGGTGAGTTTTGAGAATGATGATAGGATGCAACATTGTAGTGCTATTGCTACAAGGTCACTCGTGCAAAAGAAAGAAGATCCGAGCGCTTTCACTATTCCATGTACTATCGGGTTATTACACCTTGCTAAAGCACTATGTGATCTTGGTGCAAGCATAAATCTCATGCCTCTATCTATCTACAAGAAGTTGGGTTTGGGTGACCCAAAGCCTGCGGTTACTGATGGCCGACCGAACGGTGAAGAGGCCTATTGGGATACTCTATGATGTGTTGGTGAAAGTAGAGTCATTTTTATTTCCGGCTGATTTTGTGATTCTTGACTGCGAGGTTGAATTTGAGGTGCCTATTATTCTTGGGAGGCCATTTCTTACTACTGGTCGCACTTTGGTTGATATGGAAAAGGGGCAGATGAAGTTACGGTTAAATAATGAAGAGGCAAATTTTAACATTTGTAGGTCCATGAAGCAGAGTGGTGAGCTCCAAACGGTATCTTCTATATCTTATAGGGTTGAGAGTACGTTTGAGGTACAAATCAAAGAGCGCCTTGGTGTTGAGGCACTAGCGGCAGTGATCATGAATTTTGAGAGTGATGGTATTGAAGAGTATGGGTCATTGGTTGCGGCACTTGATCGAGGTGATTTTTGGTTCAAACCAAAGAAATTTGAGTTAGACATGAAACATCGCGAGTCTCCACCCGCGAAACCATCCATTGAAGAGGCTCCAAAATTAGAGTTTAAGGCTCTACCACCTTATCTGAGGTATGTATTCTTGGGAAAAGACAACACTTTGCCGGTAATCATTGCATCGGACTTGAATGGGGATCAAGTAGTGTGTTTGGTGGAAATGTTGAAGAGGTTCAAGAGAGCTATTTGGTGGACTATTGCGGATGTTATTGGGATCCCTCCCGGTATTTGTTCACACAAAATCCAAGTCAAGCCCGATCATAAGCCAAGTATTGAGCACAAGAGACGTTTAAATCCACCTATGCAAGAGGTAGTGAAGAAGGAGATTATTAAGTGGTTAGATGCCATAGTCATATATTCGATCACAGATAGTAGTTGAGTATGCCCTATTCAGTGTATGACCAAAAAGGGGGGGAATGACTGTGGTCCCTAATGAGAAGAATGAACTTGTTCCAATGCGGCCGGTGATCGGATGCAGAGTGTGTATGGATTACCGGAAATTAAATGCATGTACTGAGAAGGACCATTTTCCTATGCCCTTCATGGATCAGATGCTAGATAAGCTTGCAGGAAAAGGGTGGTATTGTTTTCTGGATGGTTATTCGGGTTACAACCAGATCTCTATTGCACCGGAAGATCAAGAGAAAACAACTTTCACTTGCCCTTATGGAACTTTCACATTCAAGAGGATGCCCTTCGGGTTATGTATTGCACCGGCTACTTTTCGGAGATGTATGATGTCGATATTCTCCGATATTGTAGAGGACACCATTGAGGTGTTTAGGGATGATTTTTCTGTTGTTAGAGACTCGTTTGATCATTGTTTGAGTCATTTGGCCGAAGTTCTCAAAAGATGTGAAGATTTCAACCTTATGGTAAATTGGGAGAAATATCACTTCATGGTGAAAGAGGGTATTGTATTGGGCCATCACATCTCAGAGAAGGGCATAGAGGTTGATCGAGCCAAATTTGAGGTAATAGAGAGACTTCCTCCACCCATCTCTGTAAAAGGTGTGAGGAGCTTTCTTGGGCATGCAAGCTTCTACCGGAGGTTTATCAAGGATTTTTCAAAAATTGCACATCCTTTGTGCAAGTTACTTGAGAAAGAGTTCAAATTTTATTTTGATGAATCCTGTCTGAAGGCATTTGGAGAGTTGAAGGAGAAGTTGGTATCTGCGCCCATCATTATTTCCCAGGATTAGAGCAAACCATTTGAGGTGATGTGTGATGCTAGTGGGGTTGCTCTTGGTGTAGTATTGGGACAACGAAGGGATAAAATCCTTCACCCCATTTATTACGCCAGTAAGGCCCTTAATGAAGTTCAAAAGAATTATATTGTGACTGAACGTGAGCTCCTTGCGATGGTATTTGCGTTCGAAAAATTTCGATCCTATTTGCTTGGCACAAGAGTCATAGTGCATACTGATCATTTGGCTTTGAGATATTTGATGGCAAAGAAGGATGCAAAACCTAGGTTGATTCGATGGGTATTACTGTTGCAAGAGTTTGATTTTGAGGTGAAAGGCAGAAAGGGGACCAAAAACCAAGTTGCTGATAACTTGTCCAGATTAGAGGATGAAGCTATGCGAGAGTTGGGTGAAAAGGCTGAAATTAATGATACTTTCCCCGACGAACATGTATTGGCTGCTTCTCATGACTTGATTCCATGGTTCTCCGATTTTGCGAATTATCTGGCTAGTGATATAGTCCCATCAGACTTGTCCTTTCATCAAAGGAAAAAGTTCATGCATCATGTAAAAAAATTCTTTTGGGTTGAGCCTTATTTATACAATAGTTGTGCCGATGGGCTTATTCGTCGATGTGTGCCAAAAGTTGAGATGCTAAGTGTTTTGGAGGCATGTCACTCCTCGCCTCTGGGAGGGCATCAAAGTGGTATCCGGACAACCCATAAGATTTTGCAGTGTGGGTACTATTGGCCGACCGTCCACCAAGATGCTTATGAGTTCGCAAAGTCTTGTGATAGGTGCCAACGAGATGGGGGTATTTCAAGGAGGCAAGAGCTCCCTTTGAATCCCATTCTAGTAATTGAGTTGTTTGATGTCTGGGGAATTGATTTTATGGGCCCTTTTGTGAGTTCTCATGGGATGAAGTATATTCTTGTGGCGGTTGATTATGTGTCAAAATGGGTGGAAGCCGTAGCACTTGCAAACAATGAAGGGAAGAGTGTCACCGCCTTCTTGAAAAAAAACATATATTCCAGATTTGTCACCCGTAGAGCCATTATTAGTGATGGGGGATCCCACATTTGCAACAAGTTGTTCAAAGGGTTATTGGAGAAATATGGTGTTTGCCACAATGTAGCCACTCCTTACCATCCAAAGACTAGTGGACAAGTCGAGGTGTCAAACAGAGAAATCAAGCAAATTCAGGCGAAAATAGTGAATGCTAGTAGAACGGATTGGTCAAGGAGGCTTGATGATCTTTGGGCCTACCGGACAACATACAAGACTGCCATAGGTATATCTCCATACCAACTTGTATATGGGAAGGCTTGTCACTTACCAGTGGAGTTAGAGCACAAGGCCATGTGGGCAATGAAGAAACTGAAGATGGATTGGAACGAAGCCGTGGAACAGAGGTTAAATGGGTTGAATGTGCTTGATGAGTTTCGCTTGAAGGCATATGAAAGGTCAGACCTCTACAAACAAAAGATGAAAAGTACCACGACGAAAAGATTGAGAAGCGCGAATTTGTGGTTGGGGACTTGTTGCTTTTGTTCAACTCTAGTTTGCGCTTGTTTCCGGGCAAACTCAAGTCCAAATGGACTGGCCCATTCTTGATTACTAAAGTGTTCTTTTATGGCGCGGTTGAGTTGAAGAACAAGGAGGGTGCAAGGTTCATGGTTAATGGGAAAAAATGAAGATCTACCTTGGGCATGCAGAAAATGCCAATGAAGTGGTTGAGGCATATAATCTTGATGAAGTCTGAGTAATCAAGAGTCTTGCGTCGTGCCGCGATGTTAAATCTAGCGCTGATTGGGAGGCAACCCAATGAGTATCCTCCGTGTCTAAAAAGTGTCCAGAAAACATAGAAAGAATGGCTTATTGGTGCTGAATGTGGAGGGACCAAACCACCAGAAAATCTGCTGAAAATGGTCTGGTGCACTGATCTATGGACCAACCGACAGACCGTCGTCTCATCGATGAACCGTCGATGATGTCCGTGGATCCCAGGTCGGTTTTCAATACTTTTTAAGTTAGGGCACAATCGATGGAAAAGTCGACGGACCATCGATTGACTTATGGTCCGTCAACGGGGAATCGTTAATTCCCCAAAACACATGACCCGACCCGACCCGACCCGACCGGATATATATTAAAATTACCCTTTTAGTTACCCCACACCTTTTCAAATTCTCACCCCAACCGTTTCCCTCCCCGTATTCCCTCACTCCCCCATTAACTCCCACATTAATTCACTCTAAATTCCCCTCTAGTTCCATATTCTCTCATCTTCTCCAAAATTCCAGTACCCTACTCCCCCAATTTCCCATCCAATCCAAGCATTTTTCCGGTCGGTGTTCGTAGGCGGGCTTGTCGGTTGTTGTTGCTAGTTCACTCACTCCTTTACAGAATACAGGTATGTCCTTCCCATCTACTCACTGATTTCATATCATTTGCTTGGAAACCGAATTGCTAGCATGTGGGTCTTGACTTAGGGACAACCTTGCATGATTAACTTGTAAAATCGGAGTCCTTGACCCTTAGAATGATGGTAAATTAATGGTTTGGTGGTGTTAAATGATAACATGAACTCGGAATGTGTTTGAATTGTTGTTTTCCAACTTAGAGCTTGATAGACTCTTAGATTCTAGGATTGAAATTGGAATAATCGAAGACCTAGGAATGACGAAGTTGTTTGCCAATTGCTATTGAAGTATGTGTGTCCTACTATGCTTGAATTTGTCCAGTTGGGGGTGCATATACTGTTTACCAAAAATCTGTCTCTGACCGACAGTACGAGACCCCGTCTACTGACCGTCGGTCAATCGACGGACCGTCGATGGGGTCCGTCGATACCTGCACCTCGTATTTGCTTAACTCTCCCACGACGGAAGTGGACTACGGTCCGTCGATTGATTGACGGGCTATTCTGCACGTCCGTCGTTTCTAACTGCAACCCTGTTCTCTAAAGCTTTCTAAATTTTTCTAAGTGTCCATCGACGGGCCGTTCTGCATGTCCAACGTTTCTAACTGCAACTTTTGTGGACTTATACCTTCTGAAATATGCTAAGTGTCCACCGACGAACCCTATCGACAGACCATTGTTTCATCGACGGACCGTCGATAGTGCCCGTCGTTCAGTTCTGCGATTCTGCACTTCATTGTGTTTTGTGTTCCAAATTTGGTGTTTGTTTCTTTTGAATATGTAGGATGATTACGATAAAATTCATAACTCTCCTTTGCAGGTATCGATGGCCTTCAAACTTGATATTGTTTACTCTAGAGAACGATCAAAGTCCGTTGCCCCTTCATGCAGGATGATTGGCTCATCGGATGATGACCGTGATGCCGAATACGCGCCACTAGGCACCCAGACACCGAGAAAAGCTGTTAGGGCCACTCGAGGCATGCCCAAGAAGGTGGCGTCCGGCGTAGTCACTGCCTCCAAGTCTGATGAGGAGCGCACATTGACCGGCACACCGTCTAGGTCTGCCTCGGGTTATGAGGGAGCGTCTGGCTCCGAGGAGGCTTCTAGTTCTGAGTCGGCCCCTCTACTGGGTTGAATGAGGCCACTCCCTACGGTTCTGATTCACACGGTGCCCCTGTTCCTGATGCACCTGCACACCCTGCCTCGTTTTATGAGGCCCAGAGTTCGGAGTCTTCTCCAGCCATCCGACATGATGACCCTGCACCGGTTGCTTATCAGCCTAACCGGTGGTGCGTAGAGGGGAAGAACCAAATCTACAGGGACGGCACACTGCTCAATGATAAGTGGGTGATGACCCGGATGCTGACAGTTGAGTGGCAGGTTCTTACAGGGAGTCTACAAACTATCCCTGCGATACATTCTCTTTTCTCCAGCCACGAGCTCGATTGGATGGCCAGGAGTGTGGGGCAATACAGTGAGGAGTTGGTGTGAGAGTTCTACGCTTCTTATGTAGCGACTCTCCGAGGTCAATTGGATAGGCGGTCTAATCTCGCCAAACAACCACCACTCACTAAGGTTCGAGTCCGTGGTTTCCCAGTGGATATCTCTTTGCTGGCCATTCGCCATTTCCAATATGGCGTAGACGCCGATGCCAACAGGGTTCCCCTCACAGCCGAGTTTGACTATAAGTGGAATTTTTTCAAGGGGGGTCATTTCATGCGCGACAAGAATCATAGAGAGACCACCAAGAAGTGGATTGCCCAACACATATCCTTAGACCCTGAGGGCGCAGACTGGGTTATGCATCCCACAGGCCTCATCAAGAAGGCCAACCTCACATTTTCATCCAAGTTTGCCTGGCTATTTGTCCGCCACCGTCTATCCCCTACTGATGCAGACAACATAATTACGTGGGATAGAGCGGTATTGGTAACTGCTATGATCAACGGGTTCGAGATAGATTTTCCGAGCTATTGCTATCTTTCATCCATGAGAGGGCTTTTATGTCATCGACCACTTACCCTTTTCCTTGTATGATATTTCAGTTGTGCAGGGCTGCTGGAGTGCCCATTTGGCACATAGATGTTCTCCGGACTCCTATAGGGACAGTGGATATAGGTCTCATCTGGGATGAGGCCAATGAGGCGGCACCAAAGAGACGACCTCGATTGGATGTACAACCACTGGGTAAGAACCTCGCAGAGACAGTAGAGTAAGCCCGTTATGGAGTTGATTTATTTTCTAAGACTCTTATGTCATTCTACTTTCGTTCGATGTACGATTTGTATAAGCCTATACGTGGCTTCTTTACCTTGATGTAGGGCTATGCCCAAATTGCTATGATCTTATAGATGGTATGAGATGAGACAATCATTGAGACTTTATTCTACCTTATATATATGAATTTGGAATAAAAGTAGAAGGCTATGTAACCTTACTATAACGCCCCAAAATGAACTTAGGTGAACTAGAGCCTCATGATTGTTTCTTGAGTTGACTTTAAGTTAAACAGAGTTAGTTTAGTATCCTTAGGCAGTGCGCAAAGTTTCGTGAAGTTTGGAGGTCAAACGACCAAGAACGTCCAAGGCATTCGAAAGATATGCCTTGAGTCGACCTTGTACGTCTAGATGAGTTTCGTTGAGTTTTATGTTTTCGTTTTGGAGGAAATTCATGTTAGAGATGTTAAACTTATAGATGATCATATTTGTGTTGTAAACGTCCGGGAAATTATTCCCAAGGACCATCGAAGGGTCCTTGAGGAAGGACCCAAAACCTGGTAAGCAGGCTGTCCCAGGCTGCCTTGGCAATGGAGCAGTCGACAGCCATTCATGGCTGTGACGCCCCGTCACAAGGTTTCGTCATGGGGGAATTGTTCAAGGGTGTGGAGGGGACCCTTGGCAAGCCTCTGAAGTTTGCAAAGGATGGTCAGGACGGGCCGTTGCACCCGTGACGCCCCGTCACAAGTAAGTCGTCGCAAGCCTTGTCCCTGTGCGCAGAATTTTCTGCCAAGTTAGGGGTGAACTTGTAAATTTACCCCACGTCTAAATAAGAGTTTGGACGGTTTGTTAAGGGATTTTTGGGTACATTAAATGAGTTTTAAACCCTAGACCTAGACAAGACCCCCTCACTTCTAAATTCAACTCTCTCTCTTTAAAGAAACTCTCTCAAAGACTCCATTGAAAGCTAGAGGTCAAGGAAGGATAGGAGGGCTGGTTGGACGTATCTTTTCATCAAAAACTCTTGTATTTGTCTTGCTTAGTGAGGTATGGTATCCATTCTTGAATATCTTTTCATTCAAGAAGCCAATTTCCAAAATGGTTTTCAAAAGGGTTTCTAAACTCAATATTCTTTTAACTTTGATTTCTAGTATGGGTCGTCTTGTATTTAAGTTCTAATGGTTTAAATGTATTTATCTTGGTTTGAATTGATGATTTTGATGTTAAAAACTCCATGAAACTCTTGTATATGCATACTTCAACTTTTAGCTTGAAGATGGGTTATGTGAGCATGATTTGAGTAGGGTATGAACTTGGGTCTTCTTGTATTTGTCATGTTGGTGTAGCTACTTCCCTAAGGGCTTTAATATGGTGAAATATTTATAAATTGCTTATGGGTGATGATGGTTTGATTTCTTGATGAGTATCTATCGTTGTATATTTCTTATTATGAATTGCTATTTGAGTGGTATGGTCCACCTTATGGGTGGCGGTGCTAATTGATGAATTTAATGTTTCTTAGTATGTTTTGAGTATGTGGTCTTGAAGGTATAATATGTGAAATGAAGATATATGGAAAATGGGCGGTGTATTCTGTTTGATGTAGCTTGAATTGCATGTTTGACCTAGTTTATGTCTAAATGAAGTGTATGATTACGGGTAGCATGTAGAGTGTGTAACTTGATGAATTAAGGTTAAACTATGTGTAGAACTTGATGATAATGAAGCGATGATTTTATGCAAGGTGTGCACATGTACACACACACACTCTTTTAAGATTTGTATTATGCCAAGTTGAGCAAAAAGGGGAATCTTGAGGTGGACACACTTCGTGAGTTGAGATGTAGTGTCTAGTAGCAACCTCTCCATTCCTAGTGAGCTTTCTAAGATAGACTATTATGTTGAGAAATCCATGGGGAGTTATGCCTAGCACCGAGAGGATATGAAGGGGAGGTGGATTGCACTTCGTGAGTTGAGATGTTGTAATCCAAAGTACCTCTTGAGATGAGTACTCCTCGTTAGTAGAGAGTGAGTTACTTAGTAGCAATCTCCTTATCCCTTAACTATATGCCCGCATAGGTGTAGCTATTGGGAAAGCCATGTAAACGCTAAGAAGCATGGCCTTACACTAGGCAAGTAAGGATCCCTCATCCGATAGGGGTTAATATCGGGATTCCATGTCTAGCTCTCATGGTCTTTGTCGGTTAAGCTAACTCGCACAAAAGAATTGATTTGAAACTAATTATCTTGTATATTGTTGAATTTGTGTATGTATGTCGTGAAGTGCTCAATCCACATTAGTTACCGAGTAGGAGCATTGAGTGGGAGTTGTAGTATGGGATGCTATTCTCACATTGCACTTGGTGTGACCTATACCTACTATGGGAGAAGAGTACCTTCATGAAATCCGTGTGAATGAGTACTATGGTGTAGTGTTATGGATGATTATTGTGGAGAACTTGAGTAAATGGAATCCATTAGGAGTACTAAGTGGGAGTGGTAGTATGGGATGCTACTCTCACATTGCACTTGGTATGACCTATATTTTTCGTGAGTGTCTTGCATATGTTAGCCAAGGGCGTGTATTTGATTTCCAACGAAGTACGCCTAAGATTTGGTAGTTTTAAGGGTCGCTTTGGTGTGGTTTGAAGGGAGGTGTAATGAAAATCCCTTCTTAGCTCACTTTAGGGAGTCTTAGGATAACCTTGGGTTAGGGCAACTTCAAAGGAAAAAGAGTTCATATGACTTGGACCGTGCCATTCACTGTAAGGTCTTCATTGTAAGAATCCAATATATTCACTGTGATGCTTTATTCAATTGTCATTGTATGTTTAGTAAGTTCATTGAAATGTTTCTTTTGATAACTCTAAGTTTTGGTAAAGTTGCCATAAAGTGTTGATTCTCGATTCTTATGTTGGTTTGTTTCTAGATTCATGAATATTGCTTTAATTGCATGACAAGTCATTTTTACTAAAATGTCCCTTTTTGTATGTTTTTGCATATGCCATGCTTAGTACATTGTTGTACTAACCCCATACTTTTATATACCTTATGAGTATAGGTTGGAAGCCTTTTTGGAGGATCGGAGTTGAAGCTTGGGAATTCTATCTCTCAAGAATTGGGTATGTCCTCATATATTCGAGGACATAGTTTTATGTTTCTTAGTTTCTTAATTAAGACTTAAAAATCTATTTACTTTTATTGTAAAGGGCCGTGTCCCTAAGATTCCAAGTTGTGAGTTTAAGTTGGCTTGTGACGATAAGATTTCCTAGTATTTATGAAAAGACTCCTTTTATTATTATTATCGTGAAAAGTTTTAATTCCGCACTACTTTTCATGCTTTATGTTATGAATGCTAGTTAGAGGGCTTGTACGAGACCCCAAAGGGGTAAAGTACGCCCGGTCATGATTCGAAGGTTTCCCTAACTTTTAGGGGGTGCTTTCGTGTCGTGACAGACTTGGTATCAGAGCATAAGGTTTTGGGAAATAGTTTAAGGTCTAAAATTCTCACAAGCCACATCTAGTAGTATCTTGGTCATTGGTGTGAGTCGCGACACATCCATGGACAAGAGGCTATAGGATGCTAGAAGTTTCACTTTCTTCTCTATTCTAGTATCGTGCCTTAGAGTTGAGTATATAAGGTGTCTATTCTCAACCTCTTCTTTTTGTGTTTTTAGGACATCAATACGAGGAGATCGACCGCTATAAGAGAGGAGGGAGGTGTACCAAATGAGAGAGTCCTTCCCCGTGTTGACAAAGTTCCTATTGTTGGCTTAGGGGAGGAAAAAGAGGAGGTTCCTCTTCAAGAACCTCAAGTGCCTCCGGAACCTCAAGGACCTCAAGTGCCTCCTATGCCTCAAGCTCCTTTTGTTGAGGGTGATATGACTAATGTGGAGTTGAGGGCTGCCCTAATGAACTTGACCCAACTCATGACGGCTCAAGCTCAAGTTGTAAACAATCACTTTGTGGCCAAGCTAACCTAGGATATAGGCCCCAACCAAATGCTAGTACTCCCGCTTCTAGGATTCGGGATTTTATGAAGATGAACATTCCTACTTTTCATGGCACTAAGGTGGATGAAGATCTACAATGCTTCATAGATGAGGTTTTCAAGGTGGTAGATGCTATGGGTGTGACCCCTAGGGAGAAAACGGAATTGGCCGCTTACCAACTTAAGGATGTTGCTCAAGTGTGGTGTGAGCAATGGAGGGGTGATAGACCCTTAGAAAGAGGACCGGTTGATTGGGAGGAATTTTAAGAGGCTTTCCTAGATAGATTCTTTCCTTTAGAGTGGAGGGAGAAGAGGATGGTAGAATTCATGAACCTCCGTCAAGGGGGAATGAGTGTGCAAGAGTACTCTCTCAAATTCACCCAATTCTCTAAGTATGCCCAACCATGGTAGCCAACCCTAGGGCTAGGATGAACAAGTTTGTGATGGGCATGTCTAGCTTGGTGGAAAAAGATTGTCGTACGGCTATGCTTATTAATGACATGGATATCTCTAGACTCATGGTTTATGCGCAACAAATTGAGGAGTCCAAAATTAGGGAGATAAGGCAAGAGGGTAAGAGACCTAGGTCGAATGATTCTAGTCACCAAAGGCCTAAGAAGAGGTTTTATCCCCAAGATTCTTCTATGGGAAACAAGGATAGGGCTCCAAATCAATCTTCTCAAGGTGGTGGTCATTCCTATGAAAGGGCTAGGTGCCCTACTTGTGGCAAGCAACATGGGGGTAAGTGTCTTGCCGGATCAGATGGTTGTTTTGCATGTGGTAATAAAGGACACAAGATGAGGGACTGCCCAAACCTTAAATCAAGGGGGAGATATGTCAATCAAGCTTCCCTAGATCGTAATGCTCCCAAGAAGAACCCATAGGTATGGGATGGGAGCTAGAAAGGATAATTAATCCGGATTGATGGTTTTGGTAAGTCTCAACTCTTTGTTAGTGTTGCTTTTGTGTTATGAGATGAGTTTATATGGTTTTATAGTTCATATGATCATGTCATCTTGATAAATTGCTCAAAGAGTGGAATTTTGAAAGTTTGTATGTTTGACAGTGTTACAGTGAATGTTCACTGTGAAAAATTTGCAATTTGAGAAAAAATTTGCCTTGCCTTAATTGAAGTTTAAATATGTGCAAAATTGTTGTATATGAGCATGTTTAATGTTGGAGAAGGTAGTTCCTCCATAGAAGAAGTTTAAGGTTGAGTTTTTACTTTGTTAGTTTGGCAAAAGTTGTCTATGTTGATAAGTGTTGAAAGTGTAAAATGATGTTCCTTGCTAATTGATGCTTTGATTGTTGATGTTTTGATCATGATCTAAGTGAATTATATGATGCTAAGAGAGTCCTTGTTGTTCTTAAAAATTTAAGTGTCATTCGAGGAAGAATGTTATTCCAAGTGGGGGAGAATATAATGCCCCGAAATGAACTAAGGTGAACTAGAGCCTCATGATTGTTTCTTGAGTTGAATTTAAGTTAAACGGAGTTAGTTTAGTGTCCTTAGGCAGTGCGCAAAGTTTCGTGAAGTTTGGAGGTCAAACGACCAAGAATGTCCAAGGCATTCGAAAGATATGCCTTGAGTCGACCTTGTACGTCTAGACGAGTTTCGTCGAGTTTTATGTGTTAGTTTTGGATGAAATTCATGTGAGAGGTGTTAAAGTTATAGATGATCATATTGTGTTGGAAACGTCCAGGAAATTATCCCCAAGAACCATCGAAAGGTCCTTGAGGAAGGACCCAAAACCTGGTAAGCAGGCTGTCCCAGGCAGCCTTGGCGACGGAGCAGTCGACGGCCAGTCATGGCTGTGACGCCCCGTCACAAGGTTCCGTCGTGGGGGACTTGTTCAAGGGTGTACAGGGGACCCTTGGCAAGCCTCTGAAGTTTGCAACAGATGGTCAGGACGGGCCTTTGCACCCGTGATGCCCCGTCACAAGCAAGTGGTCGCAAGCCTTGTCCCTGTGCGCAGATTTTTCTGCCAAGTTAGGGGTGAACTTGTAAATTCACTCCACGTCTAAATAAAAGTTTGGACGGTTTGTTAAGGGATTTTTGGGTATATTAAATGAGTTTTAAACCCTAGACCTAGACAAGACCCCTTCACTTCTAAATTCAACTCTCTCTCTCTAAAGAAACTCTCTCCAAGACTCCATTGAAAGCTAGAGGTCAAGGAAGGATAGGAGGGCTGGTTGGAAGTGTCTTTTCATCAAAAACTCTTGTATTTGTCTTGCTTAGTGAGGTATGGTATCCATTCTTGAATATCTTTTCATTCAAGAAGCCAATTTCCAAAATGGTTTCAAAAGGGTTTCTAAACTCAATCTTCTTCTAACTTTGATTTCTGGTATGGGTCTTCTTGTATTTAAGTTCTAATGGTTTAAATGTATTTATCTTGGTTTAAATTGATGATTTTGATGTTAAAAACTCCATGAAACTCTTGTATATGCATACTTCAACTTTTGGCTTGAAAATGGGTTATGTGAGCATGATTTGAGTAGGGTATGAACTTGGGTCATCTTGTATTTGTCATGTTGGTGTAGCTACTGCCCTAAGGCCTTTAATATGGTGAAATATTTATAAATTTATTATGGGTGATGATGGTTTGATTTGTTGATGAGTTGCTCTCATTGTATATTTCTTATTATGAATTGCTATTTGAGTGGTATGGTCCACCTTATGGGTGGCAGTGATAATTGATGAATTTGATGTTACTTAGTATGTTTTGAGTATGTGGTCTTGAAGGTCTAATATGTGAAATGAAGATATATGGGAAATGGGCCTTGTATTGTGTTTGATGTAGCTTGAATTGCATGTTTGACCTAGTTTATGTCTAAATGAAGTGTATGATTATGGGAAGCATGTAGAGTGTGTAACTTGATGAATTAAGGTTAAAGTATGTGTAGAACTTGATGATAATGAAGCGATTCTTTTATGCAAGGTGTGCACATGTACACACACACACTCTTTTAAGATTTGTATTATGCCAAGTTGAGCAAAAAGGGGAATCTTGGTGGACACACTTCGTGAGTTGAGATGTAGTGTCTTGTAGCAACCTCTCCATTCCTAGTGAGATTTCTAAGATAGACTATTATGTTGAGAAATCCGTGGGGAGTTATGCCTAGCACCAAGAGGATATGAAGGGGAGGTGGATTGCACTTCGTGAGTTGAGATGTTGTAATCCAAAGTACCTCTTGAGATGAGTACTCCTCGTTAGTAGAGAGTGAGTTACCTAGTAGCAATCTCCTTATCCCTTAACTATGTGCCCGCATAGGTGTAGCTATTGGGAAAGCCATGTAAACGCTAAGAAGCATGGCCTTACACTAGGCAAGTAAGGATCCCTCATCCGATAGGGGTTAATATCGGGATTCCATGTCTAGCTCTCATGGTCTTTGTCGGTTAAGCTAACTCGCACAAAAGAATTGATTTGAAACTAATTATCTTGTATATTGTTGAATTTGTGTATGTATGTCGTGAAGTGCTCAATCCACATTAGTTACCGAGTAGGAGCATTGAGTGGGAGTAGTAGTATGGTATGATATTCTCACATTGCACTTGGTGTGGCCTATACCTACTATGGGAGAAGAGTACCTTGATGAAATCCGTGTGAATGAGTACTATGGTGTAGTGTTATGGATGATTATTGTGGAGAACTTGAGTAAATGGAATCCATTAGGAGTAATAAGTGGGAGTGGTAGTATGGGATGCTACTCTCACATTGCACTTGGTATGACCTATATTTTCCGTGAGTGTCTTGCATATGTTAGCCAAGGGCGTGTATTTGATTTCCAACGAAGTAAGCCTAAGATTTGGTAGTTTTAAGGGTCGCTTTGGTGTGCTTTGAAGGGAAGTGTAATGAAAATCCCTTCTTAGCTCACTTTAGGGAGTCTTAGGATAACCTTGGGTTAGGGCAACTTCAAAGGAAAAAGAGTTCATATGACTTGGACCGTGCCATTCACTGTAAGGTCTTCATTGTAAGAATCCAATATATTCACTGTGATGCTTTATTCAATTGTCATTGTAAGTTTAGTAAGTTCATTGAAATGTTTCTTTTAATAACTCTAAGTTTTGGTAAAGTTGCTATAAAGTGTTGATTGTCGATTCTTATGTTGGTTTGTTTCTAGATTCATGAATATTGCTTTAATTGCATGACAAGTCATTTTTACTAAAATGTCCCTTTTTTTATGTTTTTGCATATGCCATGCTTAGTACATTGTTGTAATAACCCCATACATTTATATACCTTATGAGTATAGGTTGGAAGCCTTTTTGGAGGATCGGAGTTGAAGCTTGGGAATTCTATCTCTCAAGAATTGGGTATGTCCTCATATATTCGAGAACATAGTTTTATGTTTCTTAGTTTCTTAATTAAGACTTAAAAATGTATTTACTTTTATAGTAAAGGGCCGTGTCCCTAAGATTCCAAGTTGTGAGTTTAATTTGGCTTGTGACGATAAGATTTCCTAGTATTTATGAAAAGACTCTTTTTATTATTATTATCGTGAAAAGTTTTAATTCCGCACTACTTTTCATGCTTTATGTTATGAATGCTAGTTAGAGGGCTTGTACGAGACCCCAAAGGGGTCAAGTACGCCCGGTCATGATTTGAAGGTTTCCCTAACTTTTAGGGGGTGCTTTTGGTTCGTGACACTTACTATGTGAAGGGTCTATGTATACTCGATACGAATATCTATTTTGTGTATGTAGAGGTATATGTAAACCTCCAAGTAGATAATAATGAAAAGTTTTAATTATTCCGTATTTTTGGTCGATGAATGTGATGATGTAATACTAAGAGGCTAGTCCTAGTTCTTAAAGAGGACGATGACACTGGTTACGTCTAGGGGATAAACCTGGATGTGAAAAACTTGATATCATAGCATGAGGTTGAATATCTTTGATGTTGATGTCTCTCTCTACCACTTATATGTAGGTTTGTATTCATAATTGTGAAGCGCGCCACACTTACGAGTAGGAATCTATGTGACGCTTAGGAATAACTCTTTTCTTGGAAATCCAATATCGTGCCTCTAGAGTGTACTTATTATATGATTTCACCTAAACCTTGTATTTTGGTTATAGGAAATGAATACTCGGAGGAATGCGGCTAGGAGGCTTGGGAGGAGATTACTAATGCGGAAGTTCCACCCCGTGGTGATCAAGTCCCTCCACTTTGAAGAGAATGTATTTGATGATCAAGCTCCGACTAATCCTCCACCTTTGGCCGAGGGTGAGATGAGAGCTATTATTGTTCAAATGGCCCAAGCCATTACTACTCAAGCCCAAGCCGCAATGGTTCAAGCCCAAGCTATGAAGGCTCAAGCCAATTGGGAGGCTGCACCTCAGGTTCATCAACAAGTTTCTACTATGGCTTCCCGATTTAGAGACTTCACTGGGATTAATCCTCCTATCTTTTATGGGTCTAAGGTTGATGAATACCCCCAAGAATTTATTGATGAGGTTTACAAGATACTATTTGCTATGGGGTTGTCTACAAATGAGAAGGCCGAGCTTGCCACATCCCAACTCAAGGATGTGGCTCAAATTTGGTATATACAATGGAGAGATAATAGGCCTCTTAGGGATGGGCCTCTGACTTGGGAGATATTAAAGAAGGCATTTCTTGACCGGTTTTTCCCTAGAGAGATGAGGGAGGCTAAGGTGGTAGAATTTATCAACCTCCGCCGCGGAGGCATGAGTGTTCATGACTATTCTTGGAAGTTTATTCAATTGTCCAAATATTCTCCTTCCTTTGTCTCCGATTCTAGAGACGAGTTGAGTCGCTTTGTACGGGTGTATCGGATGACTTGCAAGAAGAATGTCATTCGGCGATGCTTCACGATAACATGAATATTTCCCATCTTATGGTGCATGCTAGGAGACTGTGTAACATTCCAGAAAATTACATGTCTAGTGAGGTTTTTAAGAATGCGTATTGGGGTACATAGGCATCCCAATGACCAATATTGAGAAATATTGGGCATATTAGAGAATATTGACATAAGGGTGTTAGCCAATTTCTATGTATACGCAAGTAATTAAAATATACGTCAATATCGGATGTTCCAATCCAAGCTTGTTTAGGAATTGAACCTGCAATGAAGACCCTAAGCTAAAATAACTATATTCTTCACATATTCTTCATATTCACGCATTAGGTACTAGGCATCCAAGTGTCAAGCCTAGTTACCATAGCACATAATCATTTAAAATGATTATGTAGAATAAGCAGTGCCCAATGACATAGTGAGGATCCTTTGACAATAAGTGAACATTCCAAATGAACCTTGAAGAATAGTTAGTTAGGAAAGTGCATGGCAACACATGTGCAACCGGCCAAGGGACCAAGCTAACCGATTCGGTTAGAGCGATTGGGGACAGGCGCACATCCGGGTCAGCCCACGTGGGGCCAATTTCCCTAACCAGTCCTAGGCTCTAACTAACTTACTTAATTAACTAACTAACCTAGGACTGACAAAAAATAACCAACTAGTGGACCCGACAACCTAGACCTAACCGGGTGACATTAAGACAAGTAACTAACTAAGAAACATCCTAGTAGCTAACCTAGGATGGTCCAAAGGTTTGGTTATGCTCCTAACACAGGGGTACTTTAGTAATTACCCTAGGTTACTTAATTAATTAAATTAGCAACTTAATTAATTAATTTAATTGGTCAAAACCGAAACCACTAAGCAATTTCCAGATTTGGGTTAAGTCAAGTGTTCTTCTAATTCTAGTCAATTTATGAGGGGCATTTTGGTAATTAGCTAATTAAGTTGTTTTAGTTAAGTTATATAGTATAAGTTGAATTAGTTAACATTCAGTTCCTAAAGACTTAGACTCACGTTATTCATCAAAAATGCTACAACTAAAAACAAGTGAAAACGTAAGCAAACCCTAGGCGACTTCAAGCAAGTTCTTCAAGGTTTTCATGCAAAGTGCAAGGTGATCTTCGTAGATTTAATTCTACAGTAAGGTATGGGTTTTCTCTCCTGGAATTCTTTCTCCATGAGGCTTCTTAAACGTTTTGACTTCAAAAATATCGAAACTAGGGTGTTCCCAATGAATCGCATGTTCATCTCCCTAGTTCTCCCAATTTCTGATTCTTGTTGTTTGTATGATGTAAATCAGGATGCATGTGTTTGTATGTGGTACTAACTGATCATCATGTGTATGTTTTAGTGATTTATGTGTTGAATGAAACGTACATGTTAGATCCGCATACTTAGGGTGTTATTTATATGAGATGATGAATGTTGTAACGCCTACTTGTGTTCGAGAAGATGAAATTGTTATAAGTTGTTCATTGAATTGTTTCATAGACTAATCAAAGGTTAAAAGTTGGCTTGTTTAACATGTTATATTACTATAATGTATTCATGAAGTAATTGAATTGGCTAGTGATAATATTATGACAAGTATGTAGTGAAATTATTATTTATGCCAACAAATTGGCTAGCAAAATTATGTCTAAAATATTATCTCCCAAAATATGTGAAGTCATATCAATCTCTACATCAACGAAATCATAACATAGGCTATGCGAAGAAATGGGACAAGTCCCAACATACCCTATCCTCACGAACTTGTGAACGTAATAACATTGAATAAGTCCTTATAACTTTTCTAAAGAATTGTACAAGACTATCAATTAACGTTGAACAAGTTAAGGTGAGTAATGAAATAACTAAAAGCTTCAGTTATGAAATTGACCTAATATAGAGTCTTAAAGGAAGTGACACAGACCTCACTTACACTTAAAAGATTATGTCAAATATACTCGCAAAAGAGGGTGCTAGAAGCCGTGAGACAAGTCTCACTCGCACCATGATGATAATGTAAGATTTAAGTTCATATTCATCAAGTATAGAAAAGGGATGACCAGTCATCCATTGAGTTAAGTATACCTCATACTAGAAGCAAGATTTCATAATTTTTGAGTCAACTCTAAAAGATATAAAGTAAAATAAATCTGAGCTTAGCACCGATAGACTAGCGATGAGCTTGTGCCAGCACATCTAAGTATCATGAGACGAGATCGCCACCCACATGGACCAGGGTCTCCGAAAGTTTCCTAGTCTTTGAACTATGTTGCCTGCATAGGGACTAGCTAGTGGAGAAATCCACCTAAGAATGTTAGGTAGTTTCGGTTTCACTTTGGCCGGTGATACCACCTCTTTTCGGTGTGGGGGAGACATTAGATTTCATGTTTAGCTCACGTGATTTATGTCGGTTAAAGCTCAGGAAAGTATTCGGTTCACTTAAGCCGTAAACCCCTCTTTTCAGTGTAGGAAAGACACTGACTTGGTTTCACCTTAGCCGGTGGACCCCCTTTTCGGTGTAGGGTACACACTGGACTTGGTTCACCTTAACCGGTGAACCACCCCTTTTCGGTGTGGGGTAGACACTGGATTTCATGTTAGCTCGCATGATCTACTTCCTTTAATGCTAAAGATTCTTTAAAGAAAGTAAGAAAGAATGAAAGTATCATGTTCAAAGTGAACAATAGAACAAAGAAGTAGAAATGTAAGTTCAAAGTGAGCTAAGTAAGCAGGAGCTTAAGAATGTCAATCATTAATGTTGATAAGAATGAAGTTTTAACAAGTTAGTGGTTTATGCTAATATTGTAGTATGAATATATGACCCAGAGATTAAATACTAGGTAAACAACCAATTAATGGGCATAGCCAATAAAGATTGGCTTATAAAGACTTCGTGCCCAATTTAACAAGAATAGAAAGAACAACTTGTGAGTAGAGTAGTCAAATCATTTCTTTAGTCTTGTGAATTACTTACTCAATTCATTGTAGATATGGGACTACAATGAATCATTGCACTTGTAAGTAAAACATAGGATCAAAGGAGATCATTGAACTACATAACAGAAAGAAGAATAGACTAAAAAATAAACTAAGTCTGGAATAGTAGCTCTTGGCCTAAGGGAGCAAAATAATAAACTTTCATTTAAGTTGTTCTAAAATTATGTTCATGATTCCAATGTCTTATGTTCATATAGAAAATCAGTTGTGTGCTTTAATTGCATTAGAACATGTCATATTCATAGCATGAATCATAAGTAATGATTTAAGAAAGTAAAGTAACTTAACTTTCCAGAAACGGCGTGTTGCTTTTAGGAAGAGCTTTCCTTGATCATGCATAGTCCTTATGTGTTTATGTGCATACACCCATACTTAGTACAAGTGTGTACTAACTCCATATATTATTACTATTTTTATAGGCGCAGGTCCGAGAGAAGATTGAAGATTCGACGAAGAATTTTTGGTTAGAGATCTCCAGACTTTTGGTAGGTCCTCTTGAGTTCGAGGAAGCTACATTTATGATTCTAGCTTTAATACATTAGACATAGTTGGTGGATGTAGTCCCTAGTGTTCCATTTCAAACATTTGTTCAAGCATTTGTAATAAGGCCGATTTGGTAAACTATTATTATTATTATGATTCATCATTTCGATTGTTTAATCTATTGATAGATGGTTGCTTAGTTTGAGCTCATTAGAATATCACTCTTATGAAGTATATATATGATGTCTATGTACACTTCAATAAGTAATTAAAAAGTTTTAAATTTTCTGCAAATTTAACAGTATGATTGTGATGAAAGCTAAGAAGAGGCTTTCCTGCGACCTCTGAGAGGTTAACGACGCCAGTTATATTCAGATTCCAGAATCCGAGTGTGACAGAGTGGAGGAGGATAGACCTAAGAGGAAGGACAGGGATATAAATAGGGCAAGGTTTTTTAAGGGTGGAGCAACAAAGAATAGGATTGAGATCCAAGACAAGCCTAGATTCAAGCAGAGGTTCTCAAATAAAGTTCCATCCAAATTTCCTAAGACTAGGAATGAAAGGCTGCCTAAGCCAAGAGTCCATAAAAGGAAGAGTGGGAATTTGCCAATTGAGAAGCCATCTTGTAATAAATGTGGAAAGAAGCACTTTGGTGCTTGCCTCCTTGGGTCGGACAAATGTTTTGGTTGTGGGAAGATTGGGCACAAAGTGAGAGTTTTTCTAATGCTAAGGGACAAGAGAAGAGTGGACAGCCAAGTGGTTCTAGTGATGCTCCCAAGAAGAACCATTCCCATGCTCTTCGTTCTAAGGGGTGAGCAAAAGACCTCTCCCGTTGTGGTGACCGGTATGTTAAAAATCTTTACTATTGATGTATATGCTTTACTCAATCCGGGTGCTACCTTGTCATTTGTTACACCTTTAGTGGCTAGAAAGTTTGATACTTTACCTGATATTTTGCATGAACCTTCTCTTGTGTCTACTCCGGTGGGTGAGTCGGTTGTTGCAAAAAGGGTATAGAAATTGCCCTATCACATTGCCCAATAGTGTTTCCAATGTGGATCTAGTTGAACTAGATATGCTTGATTCTGATATCATTATAGGTATGGATTGTTTGCATGCTAGTTTCGCTACTATTGATTGTAGGACAAGAGTTCCGAGGTTTAATTTCCCGAATGAACCCGTTATAGAGTGGAAGGGTGGGAATTCTATTCCTAGAGGTCGCATCACATCTTGTCTAAAAGCATGTAAAATGATCTCAAAAGGTTGTCTTTATCACATAGTAAGAGTCTAAGATTTGGATTCGGAAATTCCTCCTATTGAGTCGGTCCCCGTAGTGAGTGAATTTCCGGAGGTCTTTCCTAATGACCTTACCGGTATTCCTCCTGAACGGGAAATTGATTTTGGTATCGATTTACTACCGAAAATGAATCCCATCTCAACTCCTCCATATCGTATGGCTTCGGCCGAATTGAAGGAGTTGAAGGCTCAACTCAAGGATTTTCTTGACAAAGGCTTTATAAGGCCTAGTATTTCTCTGTGGGGTGCTTCGGTGTTATTTGTCAAAAAGAAAGATGGATCTTTGAGAATGTGTATTGACTACCGCCAACTCAACAAGGTTACTATTAAGAATAAGTATCCTCTTCTTCGGATTGATGATTTGTTTGATCAACTCCAAGGGGCGAGCGACTTTTCAAAATTAGATTTGAGGTCGGGGTATCACCAACTTAAGGTGAGAGGTGACAATGTCCCAAAGACGGACTTTCGGACTAGGTATGGGCACTATGAGGTCTTGGTCATGTCTTTCGGTCTCACTAATGCTCCGGCGGCGTTTATGGACCTAATGAATAGGGTGTTTTGAAATTACCTAGATTCATTTGTTATCGTGTTTATTGATGACATCTTGGTATATTACAAGAATGAGGGTGATCATATGGGTCATTTGAGGGTGGTATTACTAATCCTTAAAGAACATCAATTATTCGCCAAATATAATAAATGTGAGTTTTGGTTGAGGTCGGTGGCGTTTCTTTTGCATATCATCTCAAGTGAGGGAGTTGAGGTGGACCCAAGGAAGACGGATGCGGTGAAAAATTGGCCTAGATCATTGACTCCGACTGACACTAGGAGTTTCTTGGGTCTAGCAGGCTACTATTGGAGGTTTGTGGATGGCTTTGCATCCATTGCATCTCCTTTGACTACGTTGACTCAAAAGTGTAAGAAGTTTGAGTGTCGGAGGCGTGTGAGAAAAGCTTCCAATTATTGAAATATAGGCTTACTTCCGCTCCAGTGTTGATTTTATTGGAGGGTTCGAAGGGGTGTTTTATGTATTGTGATGCATCCTGTGTGGGTTTGGGGTGTGTGATTATGCAACAGGGGAAGGTGATTGCCTAAGCTTCTAGGCAACTTAAGGTGCATGAGAGAAACTATCTCACTCATGAACTCGAGTTAGCGGCAGTGGTGTTTTCTTTAAAAATATGGAGGCATTACTTGTATGGGGTTCATGTTGATGTCTTCACCGATCCTAAGAGTCTCCAATATGTGTTTACCAAAATGAGTTAAATCACCGGCAAAGAAGGTGGTTAGAATTGTTGAAAGATTATGATATGAGTGTCCTATATCACCCCGGCAAGGTCAATGTGGTTGCGGATGCTTTAAGTCATATGAATATGGGTAGTGTGTCACACATGGATGAAGCCAAAAGAGGCCTAGTGAAAGATGTTCATAGGTTGGCTAGGTTGGGTGTGCGATTGGAATGTTCTCCTAATGGTGGTGCTATGGTTCATCATAACTCCGAGTCATCTTTGGTGGTTGAGGTGAAGTCCAAACAACACCTTGATCAACCATTAATGTAGTTAAAAGAATCAGTTCTCAGCAAGTTGAATGAGTTATTCTCCTTAGAGGGGGATGGTGTGTTGAAGTACCAAGGGAGATTTTGTGTTCCCGATGTAGATGGATTGAGGGTTCGGATTCTTGAAGAAGCCCATGGGTCCCGCTACTCCATACATCCTGGTTCGACTATGATGTACCATGACCTAAGGGAGATTTGTAGGTTAGAAGGTTTGAAGAAGGACATAGCGGAGTTTGTTGCTAAGTGTCCAAATTGCCAACAAGTAAAGGCCGAACATCAAAAGCCGGGTGGATTACTACAAGAGATCCAAATTCCTACTTGGAAATGGGACGACATTAACATGGACTTTGTAGTAGGTTTGCCTCAGACCCAAAAGTCATATGATTCTATATGGATGATTGTTGATAGATTTACTAAGTCCGCTCATTTCATTCCCGTTAAGTCCACTTATTCGGCAGAAATTATGCAAATATCTTCATAGATGTGGTTGTGTGTCGTCATGGTATTTCGGTATCCATCATATCGGATCGAGGTGCACAATTTACATCTAGGTTTTGGAGGTCGTTCCAAGAAGGTTTGGGTACTAAGGTGAAATTGAGTACCGCTTTTCATCCCCAAATGGATGGTCAAGCGGAACGCACTATTCAAACTCTTGAGGATATGCTTAGGGCATGCATTATTGATTTTAAGGGCAATTGGGATAAGCACTTGCCTTTGGTGGAATTTTCTCATACTAATAGCTTTCATTCATCCATTTTCATGGCTCCCTATGAAGGCTTGTATGGTAGGAGGTGTAGGTCTCGTATAGGGTGGTTTGAAGTGAGTGAGACTTCGCTTCTTGGTCCCGATTTGATTTTTAAGACTTTGGAGAAAGTTCATATCATAAGGAACCGGTTGCAAAAAGTCTATAGTCAGCAAAAGTCCTATGCCGATAGTAGGAGAAGGGATTTGTAGTTTGAGGAAGGTGATAAGGTGTATTTGAAAATTTCATCTATGAAGGGAGAGGTTAGATTTGGCAAGAAGGGGAAGTTGAGCCCTATTTATGTGGGGCACTATGAAATTTTGCAAAGGGTTGGTAAGGTGGCCTATGAATTGGAGCTCCCTAGCGAGTTGGCTTCGGTTAATCCGGTTTCCATGTTTCTATGTTGAAAAAGTGTATTGGTGATCCCGAGTCCATTCTTCCTCTTGCAGGTCTTGGTGTCAAGGATAACCTCTCTTATGAGAAAGTTCCGGTTCAAATTCTTGATAGGCAAGTCAAGAAGTTAAGGAACAAAGAGGTGGTTTCCGTAAAAGTATTATGGAAAAATCACCTAGTTGAGGGTGCAACATGGGAGGACGAGGCAAACATGAAATCCCGTTACCCTCATCTTTTTGAGAATTAAGGCTAGTCATTCTTTTTAGTAATATGGGTATGACTAGAAATTGAAGTTTCTTGATTTTTGGGGTGAAGTTTAGCAAAATATGCATTTTTGAAAGCTTTACAGTGAGGTTACTGTAATATTTCCTTTGAAAACTTGAAATTTTTCTTTTTGCTTGTTTTGAGTTATGTTATGCATTTTGATATGGTGAGTCTTATTAAAATTATATGTAGAATGTTGATAAGATGAATTTTGTACTAATTGACTCATGAAATGAATATTGAGCTCATGTGTGTGGTGAGAAGGAAATGTACCTCATGATGAAATGCTTGAGCCTTATGTGTGGTAATTGGAGTTTTGGAATTGCCTTGTTGAAATGATAGGATTTATGTTGATAGGATATTGTTGATTGGTTGGTCTGCTAGTCTTAAGTCTATTCCTACCTTCAGAAGAGTTTTTAGAGTCATTCGGGGACGAATGTTCCTAAGGGGGGGATAATGTAACATTTCAAAATTTCAAGATGTGTCGTAAAGCCTAACATAGAGATAATGAGGTCTAAGAACTGTTTTAAGTCCATTTTAATGAATTTAGGTCAGTTAAGAAGTGTAAGAACCAAGACCTTCAAGAACGTCCATGACGTCCGAAAGTTGGTTCAAAAGGGTACTAGTGTGTATTAGCATGTTTGACTAGTTTGTAGGAGTCCGAAACGTATGAAAAATGGTAAAAAGGTAGCTAATAGGTGTTTGAGTTGTTTCAAAGTCGAAACGTCTAGGTACGACTCCCAAAGGACCAACCAAGGGCCCTTGAGGAGGACCCTAAAGTTTGAAGCAACACTGCCTGGCAGTGTGCATCAATAGAGCAAGATACATCCCATGTGTGGAAAAACGGGGCGTCGATGCCACCATTGTCCCACACTTAGACATGGTGAGGAAGCCCCTCGCCTGAACAGTCTCTGAACTCATCGACGGAGTACAGGACAATAGTGTGAGGGTCCGTAGGTTCATAGACGGCCCTTCTGCGGGGTTCCGTCTTTGAAGGGTATGTTTTTTGCACGTTTTGTTATTAATTCATTTAATTAATTAAGTGGTTTAGGGGTTAGTTAGGGATTAAGGGGAGACTATTAACTAACTTAAAACCCATATAAAAGCCTCAACCCCAATTAATCTAATTAGAACTCAAAAATCAAACTCTCTATCTTCTCTCTACTTTCTCTCTCTATTGAAAGATACCATTGAACACTTAGCTAAGGAAGAGAATTGGGGGCTGGAAAGGGGCGAATTCATCTTCAAATTCTTGTCAAAATGTTAAGGTATGGGATATCTTCACCTTTGAGACTTCGTTCCTCAAAGGGTTCCTTCAAAGGTTTTCCAAAAGTTGAGTCTTCATATGGGTTTAATTCAATTGCGAATTTGATGTCATAAATTGAGTTGTTTATGTATTCATTAGAAGATAATGAATAGATTATCATGTATTGTAACTTGATTATGATGAATTGAGATGGTTTAGTCTAGATTGTAGAGTATGGCCCTTAACCCTAACCCTAGGTTTGATCTTGATGTGGATGATGTTGGAATTGATTCAATTGACTTGATTAATGGTTAAATCACTAATAGATGATGTTATTACACTGATCATAAAAGATTTGTGATGAATTGTAGTCTTTCATACTATTCTTGAGTAGGGATCTAGGTTAAGAAGATTGACCTAAGTATCTTGTTTCAAAGCTTTGGTTTAGCATTGGATTATGGTGTAGTGACTCTTCTAACTCTATTATCATGTTGGTTATTGAATTACATTGATGGGATTACCTAATTGGGTTGAGTTGTGGGTTGATGGTAAGGCCCTTATGATGAACTATGGAGGAGGCTTGGTAAGTCTTGTAATTCCTATCTCTTACTTCAACTTGTGGTTAAATTGTGATTAAGTCATGATGTTGTGTTGGAGTGTGCCTTATCTAGGGTTGATAGGATGGTATAATGATTGAATTGAAATGTCTTAGCTTTTGTTTTGAGGTTGCTTAGGGTGTACATGTTATAAGGATGGTGATGTGTATCAATGTGCCCTATTATGATGTGATATGTAAAGTGTTAACCTCACTTATATTAATTGTGATGAAAGGACTATTAATCATGCAATTCTTATTGAGCTACGATGATGATGTTTATATAAGGTCTAGACCCTATGACCTAAACAAAGTTATGATTGTTAATAAAGACTCAAAGACATTTCAATAAAGGGACATAGCTTAGCACCTAGTGATCTTGTAGGTTGAGGAAGTGACACTTTCCCAAATAGGGAAGGTAGGGTTCACTACGGTCCTCACCGGGTGGATAGCTTCATGGCCCAACATAGGGTGTAGAGTTGATAATTACATCATTCCCCCAAGCTCCATAAACTATGTTGCCACCATAGGATCCTAGCTAGTGGATCCACCTAGGAAGCTATGTTTATATTAGGTTTTACCTTGGCCGGTAGACCACCTTCCATCGGTGTAAGGTCTTATGACACTGGAGTCCACATTTAGCTCATGTGGTCTATGTCGGTTAAGGCAAGCTAATCTAAAACGAAGTAATTAAGTATAAACTAACTAAAGTGACTTGAGGGGTTTGACTTAGCTTAGGTAGGGGTATGGTCCTCTACCTATGACTTGCACTAATTTGCCTTGGTAGGAGATTTAGGAAATTAATATTATGTATATAAATGATGATAAATGTAAATGACTTTATATGATGATTATGATGCATATGAACATTCAATTGGTCTTTATTGTTAAAGTAGGAACTCATGTGTACTTGAAGACTATGTTATGTGAGATGAGATACTATTTATGGTTCTTATTGGGTTACTTGATTAAGTAAGGTTATGGGACTTTGCTTAGTCATTGCACTTGTTGACTTTATGAGGATTTATGATTAGTTGTCTTACTTTGCTATTTGTATGATGAACTCTTATTCATGCTTGTGAAGTTATTGCTTGGTGATAGAGTTATATGAGATTTTGGGTGCAAGTATGTGGATATGCATATGGCTTATTTGACTTGTTGAACATGTCTAAATGATTGGTATAGCTTGTTGATTGTGCATAAAACCTTAAAGAGGAAAAATGGCATGATTTCATTTAATGTCCCTTTTTAGCATGTTTTGATGTTATATGTGCATATGGTCTCATACTTAGTACATGTGGCGTACTAATCCCATTTTCTCCCTTTTCTCAAACATTTTAGGTTCCGGTCGTTGAAGGCTCTTTTGATACGACTTGAAGAAGACTTGGATATTCTCTATCATCCAAGGGGTAGGTCCTCACTTTCCGAGGGCGATGCCGATATCTAGCTATGGAGTTGCTTTATTTTCTAAGACTCTTATGTTCATTCTACTTTCGTTTGGTGTACAATTTGTATAATCCTATACGTGGCTTCTTTACCTTGATGTAGTGCTATGTCCAAATTGCTATGATCTTTTAGAAGGTATGAGATAAGACAATCATTGAGACTTTATTGTACCTTATATATGTGTATATGCAATAAAAGTAGAAGGCTATGTAACCTCCCTATACGAAGGGTCTATGAATACTCGATATGAATATCTATTATGTGTATGTAGAGGTCTATGTAAATCTCCAAGTAGATAATAATGAAAAGTTTTAATTCTTCCGTATTTTCGATCGATGAATGTGATGATGTAAGACTAAGAGGCTAGTCCTAGTCCTCACAGAGGCCGCCGCCGCCGGTTACGTCTAGGGGGTAAACCCGGATGTGACATCAAGGACTCAACTAGAAGCATATAACACATAAAATGATGGTCATAACATTTATAGGCTATGCACCAAACTTGCAAGGAACACCAACTTCATATAATTAAACATATTAAGCAACATAATCAAATTTGGAACTATCTCCACAGTTGAAAGCATATTCTTACTTTATCATTTTCATTTTATTTATGGAGGAACTGCCTTATCCAACATTAGACATGCTCATCACATATTTCAAAGCTTAACATCTAATAACCTTCAAATAACACATTGAAACATAACCATAATAACTTTGAAGCAATTAAACAAATATTGTTAGTTATAAATTGACATAGAAATATATATTAACTACCAATCTATTCATGAAATTATGATAACATTAAGAGCATGAAAAAAATCACATTATCAATAAGACTCATAAAATAAAGAGACATTAAACTAATACTCATATGCAAGACTCCAAGACAACACAAAACTGCTAAGGATTTTATGTCAAGCTTAAGTAAGAATAGAAGGAAAAGATAAATATACCAAATAATCTACTACTCAACTCATACTCATACACACTCACATAGGGTAAAACCATCTAGATAATATCAAGACAATCATCAGGATCTTAGTTTTTACCAAGGCCTTCACTCCGAATTAGCTCTTTATCTAGCTTGAAGTGCATAAAAACGATTGTTCTGTGGAGCATTAGGATAAGGTCCACCATAGGGAGTTTGGTTGACTTCATTCCCTTTTTCCTTGATGTTAGGGATATCTCTCATATTATGACCCCTATTACCACACTCGAAGAAACCACCAGTTCCAAAAAGACATTTAGCCAAGTGTTGCTTCCCACAAGTAGCACATCTAGACCTCTCAAAAGCATAGCCACGTACTTGAGATGTTTTGGTGTAAGCCCTATACTTCTTCCCCATGGAAGAATCTTGGTTTTAAAACCTTTTCTTAGAATTAGGTAGACTTAATTCCTCCATACTAGGCCTCTTTCCATCCCTATTCATCTTCATAAGGTAGGACTCCTCAATTTATTGCATTGTACGACACTCTTCTTCCACAAAGCTAGACACTCCCATCATAAACTTATTAATCCTAGGCCTCGAGTTGGCTACCATGGTTGGGGTATACTTAGAGAGTTGGGTGAATTTTAGAGAGTACTCTTTCACACTCATTCCCACTTGACGAATTTTCAAATATTCAACCAATTTTCTCTCCCTCCACTATAAGTGGAAAAACCTATCATGAAAAACTTCTTGAATACTTCCAAATCTACCAGAAATTCCCATAAGGGTCTCTCATCCCTCTATTGCTCAAACAACACTTGGGCTACATCTGTTAGTTAATAAGCGGCAAGTTCGCTTCTCCCTAGGGGTCACACCCATAACATCATGAAAAGTAGGAGGGTTAATTGTCATGAAATCCCGAATTCTAGGAGAAAGAGTACTTTTATTAATTTGAGGTCCAACTCCTAGCTTAGCTTGGGCAACCACATGATTGGTGACAACATGAGCTTGAGTCATCATGAGTCGAGTCAAATCCCTAAGAGCAGCCCTTATTGTAATACTCTGAAATTCTGAAGCCTAATATAGAGACTCACATGAGTGTTTAAGGTTTGTAATACTTTTAGTAGGCCTAAAATAATGAATATAAATCATTTAGGAGGTGTTGGAGTTAAAACGTCAAGGAACGTCCACGACGTCCGGTGAATTTGTAACTTTGACTAGTGTAGTGCCTTGATGGTTTTAATGAAGTGACTAAAGGTTATTCATGGTGAGGTGATGATGATGAATCTAGGTTTCTATGAGGGTCTAAAGAATCAAGGACAAGTGAGGGAGTGCCAACCTTCAAGGGCAATCCAAATTCTAGAGGTCATGGCTACCAAAAAGGGAGGCTACTGCCTTATTCTTCACGAGCATGACCACGTCTCATGGTCATGAAAATGGCCAAGGTAAGGAGCTCGTGAAGATTACTTGGCTACGAGGGAGAAGAGGTCATTGGACCTAGCTACTGTATAAGACATGATGAGTCACTTTACGACTCGTGGTGAACTTGACGGAGGGCAAGGGGCTTCCGTGAAAATGCCTTACCAAAATTGGTGAGTTTGGTGGGGTGTTGGGGAGCTACTGCCTAAGAGCACCATGATCCACTTGATGGGCTGTGGTGCATCTTTACTGAAGGGGTCTAGGGTTCTCGTGAAAGTGACTTGGTAATAGAAAGGGAGTAGGCTCCTTTGGAGGATCTACTGCCTCACCATTTCACGACAAAGGTCCATCATGAACTTCAAGGATCGTGAAGTGGGGCTGAAGATGGACGGGGGTCTCAGAGTGCATTTAAGTTGGACTTCACTTTTGGAAGTCCAACTTAATGAGGGGTAGTTTGGGTATTTTAGGGGTGGACTATATATTCACATTAGGTCAAAAATCATTCATTTCCCACTCAAAAACACAAACTCAAATTGAAACCCAAGTTGCTACCACTTCTTTCTACTTTCTCTCTCTCCATTCATCCTTCATTGAAGAACAAGGAGCTTGAGGAAGAAGACAAAGTCTCCAAGGTTTTCACTCAATTTTCGTGGCCAAAGCTTCATTAAGGTATGGGCTCTTCACTCTTGGGATTCATTTCCCCAAGAGGTCCTCTCAAAGTTGAATTTCAATTACCCAAATTCTTAGGGTTTTTCTCTACAAATGGGTTTTCTCCTAAAGTCGAAATTGATGATCAATTATGTTGAATTATGAGTGTCTATGAATAATATAGTGTATATTGTTGTGTAATTGATGTTAATTGTGGGAATTTTGTATAGATCATGTCCTTTCCCAAATTTCCCCAAATCTTGATTGTTACCTGTAACTTGAAGGGGAATTATGAATGTATTGATTGTTGTAACTATCCAATTAAATTTATGGGATGCCTAGAGACAAGTACTGTTGGGATTGGACCTAGTTCTTGAAGAATTCATGATGAACCCTTCTCCCTTAAACCATATGTTATGAATGGAAGTTAATTGGGATAGTGATGATACATTTGACTTAGTATTGTATAGATTACTATAGTATGATGTTGTTACACCTATTGTTGGGTGGAATTGATTGGTTGATGGTAAAACCATGGATGATGGTTTAGGAAGTAGATTGGTTAAGTCTTTGTAATCTAAAACCTTTACTTCAATTAAGATTGTTTTTGTTTGGTAAAGAAGTTATATTGAAGTATACCTTATGATGATATTGATTAGGGTTGGTATGATGTTCAATTGAAATGTCTAGAATTATGTGATTGTGAGATAATGCTTAAGATGTATTGATATAAGGTTGGTGATGAAGTACCTCTGTGCCTTAATATGACATAATGATGTTAATATGCTAATCTTACATGTGAGGGTTGTAATGAAAGGTGTTCTCATGCAATTCTTATTTAGATATTACTATGACTATATAAGGGGTAGACCTTATGGCCTAAACTAAGTTATTATTACTAATGAAACCCATTTTAAAAGGGACTCTAGTTTAGCACCGAGTGAATTAGAGTGAGGAGTGTCCCTTCCCACATAGTGAAGGAATGATCAATAATGTACTCATAAGATTAGAGACTATAATGCATGTAGCATAAAGCGGGTCCCAAATTATATATCCTAGTTCTTGAACTATGTTTCCCCCATAGGAATACTAGCTAGTGGATCCACGTAGATGCTACGTTAATGTTTTGGTACTACCTTGTAAAGTAGTCCACCTTCCTTCGAAGTAGGGTTCCATGACACCAGATTCAATATTGGCTCATGTGGTCTATGTCGGTTAAGGAATGATAATCACGAAAGTAAAATGAAATAATAATGTCTACTCTAACTAGGATGACTTGAGAGGTTTGACTTAGTCTAAGGAGGGGTATGAGACTCTACCTATACATTGCACTAGTTAGCTTTGAGGGAAGTATTGGAAGGATGTTCTTGTATGCTTAAAGGTAAATGGTATGTATATGCTGATCTTGCATGTTAATGACACTATGTGATGTTAGTTTCACTTATGAACATGTGGTTGGTATCTATCGTTAAAGAATGATGAGGTTTACTCTTAATGATATAATATGTGAAATTGAGTATTGCTTATGCTTCTTGTTGAGTTTGCTTGGGTGAGTGAGGTTGTGGGGACTTACTTGTCCATTGCACTAATGGACCTAAAAGGGGTGTATGGGTGATGGTCTTGTTTTGGTTATGATGTTATGAACTCTTATTCATGTTTGTTTATATAATAACTTGATGGTAGAGTTGTTTTAATTATACGCTCAATTATGATGCTATACATATTGACTTGACTAAACTTCGTATTGTTGGTCTTGTATTGTACATGGTGTCACACCCAGGTCCTAGACCCTAGATGAGACCGGTCGTTAACCTCTTAGAGGTCGCACACAAACCTCTTCTTAACTTTCATCACAATCATACAGTTAAATTTAGCGGAAAATTTAAAACTTTTTAGATTTACTGAAGTGTACTTAGACTTGATATATTTCTTACATAAGAGTGATATACTAACAGCTCAAAATAAACAACCATCTATTAACAGATTGAACAATTGAAATAAAGAATTCATAATATCATTAATAGTTGCCAAACCGGCCTTAATACAAAAGATTTAACAAATGTTTGAAAGGAAACATTAGGGACAACATCCACTAGCTATGTCTAATGTACTAAATCTAGAAGATAAAGCGTAGGCATCCTCGAACTCAAGAGGACCTACCAAAGTCTGGAGGTACTAGTCCAAACAGCTTCAACTGATCTTCAATCTTCTTCAAGGACCTGCACCTATAAAAATAGTAATTGTATATTGGTTAGAACACACTTGTATTAAGTATGGGTGTATGCAGATAAACACATAAGTACTATGCATGATCAAGGAAAACTCTTCCTATAACAACATGCCATTTTTTTTTGGAAAGTGAAGTCACTTCACATTCCTAATTCGTTATTTATGAATCATGCTATGAATATGACATATTTTCATGCATTTAAATAACACCACTCATTTTCTATATTAACATAAGACCTTGGAATCATGAACATAATTTTAGAACAACTCAAGCAAAATTTAATATTTTTGCTCCCCTTAGGCCGAGAGCTCCCTCTCCCAGACTTTGTTTATTTTTCAGTCTTTTCTTCTTTTATTTTTGTAGTTCAATGACCTCCTTTGATCCTATGTTTTACTTACGAGTGCAATGATTCATTGTAGTTCCATTGCTACAATGAATCAAATAAGTAATCTAAAAGACTAAGGAAATGATTTGACTACCCTACTCACAAGTTGTTCTTTCCATTCTTGTTAAATTGGGCATGAAGTCTTTATAAGCCAATCTTTATTGGCTATGACAATTCTTTGATCATTTGCATAATATAAAGATGTTGGGGAATATATTCATACTCCAATTGATGAGTCAATATGTTTTGCTCCCTTTATTGGCATAAACCAATAATTGTTAAAACTTCATTCTTATCAAACACTGATGATTTCATATTCTTATGCTTTTGCTTACTTAGTTCACTTTGAACTTACATTTCTTCTTCTTTGATCTCATGTTCACTTTGAACATGCTAGGTTGACTTAGGATATTCTTTTAAGACTTCCTTTGGGATCTTTCTGTGCAATGACTAAGAATGACTTACATCATTACTTAGTCCAACCTCACCCTTTGGTTATCCTATCCGAACACCACTCATCTTCCTAGTTCTTTCTTTCTTTCTTTCTTACTTTCTTAAAGAAATCTTTAGCATTTAACCGACATAGATCATGTGAACTTACATGAAATCCAGTGTCTTCCCCACACTGAAAAGAGGTGGTTCACCGGCCAAAGTGAAACCGAATATTTCCTAGCTTTCTTAGGTGGATCCACTAGCTAGTAACCTATGCTGGCGACATAGTTCAAAGACTAGGAGAATTTGGAGACCCTTATCAACCTTGGTGGTAGTCTCATCTCATGAGGCTTACATGTGCTTGCACAAGGTCATTACTAGTCTATCGGTTAGCTCAATTTATTATACTCTACAACTTTTAGAGTTGACTCATACACTATGGAAGCTGTCTTCTAGTATGAGGTATGCTTAGCTCAATAGATGACTTGTTATCCCTTTCTATACTTGATAAATGTGAACTTAAGTCTTACATTATCATCCTGGTGTTAATGAGACTTGTCTCACGATTTCTAACACCCTCTTATGTGAGTATCTTTAACATAATTGTTTAGGTGCAAGTGAGACTTGTCTCACTTCTTTTAACACCCCATTCTAAGTCAATTTCATAACTCATAAACTTTTAGTTTTTTAATTACTCACCTTATCTTGTTCAATGTTATTTGGTAGTCTTTTACCATTTTTATGAAAGTTATAAGGACTTATTCAATGTGCTACTATGTTCACAAGTTCATTTAGATAGGGTATGTGGGGATTTGTCCTAATCATTGGCATACCCTAGGTTATGAGTTCAATGAGTTACATCTTGTCAAGTCAATTCTTAACATGTATTTGGCCTTACAAGAAACATCATAATTTACATTGGCCATATAAGATTGGTATGTCTTAGTCATTGGCAAATTGTATTACATATTTTAGAAATAATATTGCTGTCACATTTATTGGCATAAACCAAACTTTCACTAAACATTTTTCATGATATTATCACTAGTCAAGTCAATTAACTTCATGTATATACTATACTAATCTCATCATCTTAAGCAAGTCAACTTTTAACATTGGATTAGCTTATAAGAACAATTTAGTGCTTAGTTTGGCCAAGCTATAAAGTTTATTTGGCATTGAAGATTCATTAACTAGATTTTATTCTCATTCTTATTTCTTCTTGGAAACATTGTATTCAAAACACTTACAAACATATCTATTGTAAACACACACAGTAATCGAAACCTTCATTCCTTTCAACAGTAAACTGAATGTAATAAACGACTTATAACAATTTCATCTTCTCGAACACAATTAGGAATTACAACATTTCTTATCTCATGTAAATGATACTCTAATCATACGGATCTAACGTATAGGTCTTATTCGACATTATAAAATCCAAGAAACCTACACATAATGATCAGTTAGCACCACATACCAACAACATGCTCGATATTTGCATTACACCTACTACTAAAATCGGAAATAGGGAGATCTAGGGAGATGAACATTCAAAAATTTCATTGGGAACAACCCTAGTTTCGGTTTTCTAGAATTCAAAATGTTTGAAAAGCCTCCTGGGGAAAGGAATACAAGAGACAAACCCATACCTTACTGTAGAATTGAATATACAAAGATCACACTGTTCTTTGAACGAAAATCTTGAATTGCCTTGAAATCGCCTAAGTAGAACCGAGAGTATTTTTCTGTTTTTCTTGCGTTTGCTCACTGTTTTTCAGTCGTGAGTTTCTACTGGATAAACGTGAGTCTAATTCTTAGGAAATTAATATTGACTAATTCAACTTAGGCTAATTTACTTAATTAAATAAATCAATTAGCTAATTACCAAATTGCCCCTCCAAAATTCACTAAAAATAGGAGAGCATTTGACTTAGCCAAATTCTGAAAATTGGCTAAGGGTCTCGGGTTTGACCATGAATTTAAATTAATTAATTAAGTTGATAATTTAATTAATTAAGTGACCTAGGGTAATTACTAAAGTACCCTTAAGTCATTAGGACTATAACCAACCCCTTTGGACCATCCTAGGTTAGGTACTAGGATGTTTCTTTAGTTAGCTACTCGGCTAGTGTCACCCTGTTAGGTCTTAGGATATCGGGCAGCCTATTTAGTTCATTTTAGTTAGTCCTAGGTTAGTTATCTAGTTAGGTAAGTTAGTTACAGCCTAGGATTGGTTAGGAAGCTTGGCCCCACGTGGCTTGACCCGACGCGTGCCGGCCTCCTAACCGCCCTAACCGAATTGGTTGGGCTTGGTCGCTTGGTCTCTCGGCCGGTAGCACATGTGTTGCCGTGCACTTTCCTAACCGTGCACTCTGTAGTTGAACTTGGAAAGTTCACTTTTTGTCCCAAGAATCCTCACTATTTCCTTGAGAACTGCTTATTCTACATGATCATTTTAAATGATCATGTGCTATGGTACCTAGGCTTGACACTTGGATGCCTCGTACCTAATGTGTGTAAGCGATGAAATTAAATTTTTTAGCTTAGGGTCTTCATTGCAGGTACAATTCTTAAAAAAGCTTGGATTGGAGCATTTGAACATCAAACTGTATTTTAAGTTACTTGTTAATACATAGAAATTGGCTAACACCCTTAAGCCAATATTCTCTAAAACGCCCAATATTACTCAATATTCGGTATTGGGATGCCTATGTACCCCAATACATATTCTTAAAACCTAATAGACTCTTCACTAGACAAGTACATTTTCTGGAATGTTACACATGGTCTTGATTTAAGGGATATGTGCTATTGGTTTGTAATGGGGTGCTTGCATGTGCATAAGGCTTTTTCAAAGTAAATTAGCATGTTTTAATGAAATGTCCCTTTTTAGCATTAATTTTATATCGTATGTGCATATGGACCTATACTTAGTACAAGTGATGTGCTAACCCCGCTTCTCCCTTTTCCCCCAACTTTTTAGGTTCCAGTCGTTGAAGGGTGCGTGATGACATTTGATGAAGACTTGGATCCTCATTCTCCATGTAAGGTAGGTCCTCAACACTTCGAGTAATATGCCACTTTCTACCATTGGATATTACTTAGAATTAAGGACACTATTTTCATTATCGTTCATTTGTGTACTAGGATTGTATAGCCTATATGTTGCTTTATTTGTATTGATGTATGGGCTATGCCCAATTGTTATACTCCTCTTTAGATGGTTTAATATGAGACATTCGTTTTAATACTATGTTATGTATCTCATATATATGTGCCATAATAGTAGAATATTATGTTTTCTTTTTTATACGAAGGGTTTATGTATACTCGCTAATTATATATTATGTGTAAGCGATAGGGCTAAGAAAAACTCAATGTAGAAGTGGTTAAATGTTTTAAATTTTCCGCAAATTTAACTTATGAATGCAAATGAAGAACGCTAACAGGTTAGTCTTAGGTCTCTTCTAGGACGATGACACCGGTTACTTCTAGGGGGTGCTCCTCGGATGTGACAAACTTGAAATCATAGCATGAGGTGGAATATCTATACAAATGATTTCTCATTCCACGTCTATGTAGATTCTTATCAATAATTGTGAACCGCGCGACACTTACTAATGAGAGACTCTGTGATGCTTAGAAGCTCTAATCTTTTTGATTTCCTATGTCATTGCTTTAGAGCCTTGTTATGTGTTTTCACCTAAACCTTGTATGGTGGTTGTAGGTATGAATACTCGAAGGGCAGCTTATAGTAGGTCCGAGGAAAAAATGGCTAATGTGAGGGATCAAGGCTACCATATGCCTCCACAAGACAACCAAGTGCCTTTACTTGAGGAATTTAATATGGGTGATCAAGTACTAGATGCTCCTCCACCGATGATCGATAGAGATATAAGGGCGGAGTTTCTCACTTTAACTGAAGCCATGTCCTCTCAAGCCAATGTCGTCACTTCTCAAGTCCAAGCCATGACGGCCCAAATAAATAAGGAGGTTGGACTTAGAGTGCCTCAACATGCTACCAACATGGCCTCTCGTTTGAGAGACTTTACTAGAATGAATTCACCTATGTTATTTGGGTCAATGTCGGATGAGGACCCTAAATATGTATCATGACCTTAGTGAAGTGTTTTGGTGGGAAGGCTTAAAAAGGGACATAACAGAATTTGTTGCAAAGTGTCCAAATTGACAACAAGTGAAAATCGAACACCAAAAGTCAGGTGGTCTACTTCAAGATATCAAAGTTCCAATTTGGAAATGGGAAGACATAAATATAGATTTTGTGGTAGGTTTGCCACGAACATAAAGGCAACACGATTCTATATGGGTCGTTATGGATAGGTTGACCAAATCTGTTCATTTCATTCCCGTCAAGTCCACATACTCGGCGGAGGATTATGCAAAGATCTTCATAGATGAGATTGTGTGTCGCCATGGTGTTCTGTTATCCATCATATCTGATAGGGGTGCACAATTCACATCTAGGATTTGGAGGTCATTTTAAAAAGGGTTGGGTACCAAGGTGAAGCTAAGCACCACGTTTCATCCTCAACTGGATGGTCAAGCCGAGCGTACTATTCAAACACTTTAATATATGCTTAGAGCTTGTATAATTGACTTCAAGGGGAATTGGGATAAACACTTGCCTTTTTGTATAGTTTTCCTAAAACAATAGTTACCATTCATCTATATCAATGGCTCCTTTTGAGGCCTTGTATGGAAGGAGATGTAGATGACCAATTGGATGGTTTGAAGTGGCTGAGTCTTCACTTTTGGGTCCGGATATGATTTATAAGACTTTGGAGAAAGTTCATATGATAAGTAACCGTTTGAAAACATCCTATAGTCGGCAAAAGTCTTATGCCGACCATAGGAGAAAGGATTTAGAATTTGAAGAGGGTATAAAGTGTATCTAAAAATATCACCCATGAAGGGAGTGATGAGATTTGGCAAGAAAGGGAAATTGAGTCCTCGTTATGTGGGTCCCTATGAAATCTTGCAAAAGGTTTGTAAGGTTGCATACGAGTTGAAGTTACCTAGTATATTTGCTTCGGTTAATCCGGTGTTCCATGTTTCCATACTTAAAATGTGTATAGGTGATCCCGAGTCCATTCTCCCTATTAAGGGTCTAGGTGTTCAAGAAAACCTCTTTTATGAGGAGTTTCCAGTTGATATCCTTGATAGATAAGTAATGAAGTTAAGGAACAAGGAGGTGGCTTTCGTAAATGTGTTATGGAAGAACCACCTAGTTGAGGGTGCGACATGGGAGTCTGAGGCTGACATGAAGTCCTGTTACCCTCATCTATTTTATAGCTAAGGTTAGTTGTTCCTATTTATAAGTGAACATAATGAGTTTATTTGAAGTTTCCTTGATTTTCTGTGAAATATTGAATTATTTTTTGTTACAGTTAGTTACAGTGAATTATGCCTATCGAAGTGAAAGTTTTCAAAAATGCTCTTTTACTTGATTTGAACTCATGTAGTGTATTTTGTTATTTTTTTCCTTCATGAGTTGTATTGAGAATGATGATACGTGTTGAAGAAAGCTTTGCTTAAGTGAATACATAAGTAATGAATGTTGAGCTCTTATGAGTTGAAAATGATATTTTGAGTTGAATTATGTAAAAGTTCATGTGGTTATGTTTATTTGAGTTGTAATTCATGTTTTGATATGTTGTTGCTGGTTGGGCTACTAGTCTTGAGTATATTCCTTCCTTACAAAGATTTTTGTGTAATTCGGGGATGAATGTTTCTAAGGGGGGATAATGTTATACACCGAAATTCTAAAGCCTAATATAGAGACTTTAATGAGTGTCTAAGGTTTGTAACACTTTTATTAGGCTTAAAATAATTGATATAAATCAGTTAGAAGGTGTTGGAGTTAAAACGTCAAGGAACGTCCACGATGTCCGGTGAATTTGTAACTTGGACTAGTGTAGTGCCTTGATGTTTTTAAGGAAGTAACTAAGGGTTAATCATGGTAACGTGATGATGATGAATCTGGTTTCCTAAGAGGGGTTTAAGAAGCAAGGCCACAAAGTCCCTCAATCTAAAGGTTATAGTACTCTCCATGGCATTCACCGTAGGCCCAATGTTTCTATTCAGTTGAGTTTTCATAGCTCAGTCTAGGGTAAGGAGAGCCTCTATAATATCCCTATTAGCCAAACCAGAGGAACCACCGGAACCTCATTACCTCCTTCCACAATAGGGACTTGATCACTTGAGCACCTTAAACACCTTGAGCAACTTGCACACCTTGTGGGACTTGTCCACCTCGGGGAGGAAGTTCCTCATTCATATCATTCTCTTCAACCCTCCTAGCCGGTGACCTCCTCGTATTCATCTTCCTAGAAACACAAAGAAAACCATAAGAAAAGAACACTCATAACTTTTACTCTACGGCACGACATAAGAGTAGAAAACAAGGGAAACTCTATCGTCCTATAGCCTCTATCCCATAGATGTGTCGCGACTCAGATGGTCAATACTTTACTAGACGTGAATTTTATAGACTTTTTGATTCCTATAGACTAATTCATAACCTTATTCTCTTATACCATGTTTGTCACGATCGGAGAGTACCCCCTATAAGTTAGGGCATTCTCGAATTGAAACACGGCGTACTCGACCTCTCGGAGGTCTTGTACGAGCCCTTTCGTACCATTCATTGCATAACTGTATGAAAAGTAGTGCAGAATTAAAACTTTTCACACAAAATAATAATACTTCAAAAAATCTCTTTTATAGAAAACATAATGAAAGGCTAAGTATCAAAGTCGCCATCTTAGACATAGGAATATATTGGTACACGGCCTATACCTCAACATATAGAAAATAGCTAAGTCTATTACAATACTTTCAACAGGCAAATCTAAACATCAAGATGTCCTCGAATCTAGTGAGGACATACCAACTCTTTACTTGAATGAACGTTAATCCAAGCTTCCACTTAGAGACTCCTATCAAATGTCACCTACATCTTTAGAGATAGAAAAAATTTATGGAATTAGTAAAAAACTTATACTAAGTATGGCATAATGCATAAAACCATGATAAATGGACATTTGTATAAAAGATGATCTTTTTTATTAAAACACGATAGTATAAGTATAAGAACTACATTTAACACCTTAGAAACATATAAGATATCACATAAACATTTTATCAAATATTGAAGAATGTTATAGTGAACTATGTCACTTTATAGTGAACTAAGTTCAACTACACAGTGACCTCTTTTTGCTTGCAACCCTCTCACCAATGGTTATCCTAAGACTCAATTATGTGGGACGAAGAGAGACCCCATATACACCCTCATTAAGCAAATCTAAATGATCCTTAGGACTACCTAAGATAAGATAATTCTCACTTTATTTGCTAAACTACATATCTAGAATTCCTATAAGACTCACCTAAGTAAGACATCAAGTGACCGCCCATACACCCTCTTCAAGCCTACCTAAGCAATCCTCAAAGCTACTCCAAATAAGTACTTTTTCATTAATATTCCTTTATTAAAATCATTATGTTCATTAAGTGATTTAGAAAACATTAATCACTTATGGATATTCACATAATGGTCCTTAAGAAGACCTAGGGCACTCACACACTAACATCTTCGCCTAATCGTGCAATGTCTATATAGTGTCCCATTCCACTACCTAAACTTCATAGCACTTATCCAACACTAAAATGTATCCCACATAAAGAAAATAGGAAATAACCTACATAGACCATACTAGCTAGGCATGGAATCTGGAGTCATAAACCTACTCCCATGGAGGATGTTCTACTTGCCAAGGGTAGAACTAGGAAACATCCCATGTAGGCACATGGTTAAGGAATATCAATGTATTTTAAACACTCCAGTCTCATTATAAAGTATAGATACATTCTACACTAGTCTCCTTCTTAAGTAGAGCTACAAACCATAAAATATTCAGTCCGTGCTAGACTTTGTTCTCATAGAGTAAGTTCAATAAAAAGGGGCATATGAAAAGGTACCATCTCTTACTCATTACCTAGTCATAATGCACCTACCAAATATGGGTTCACTAGGGCTGCCACTCAATAGTCTATAAGGATAGCACATTCTTAACCTTCTTTTTATATCGAAGGTTCCACATATTATTCATGCTTAGTAGGGCAAATCTTAGGTCTACCGATCCCAGACTTTCATTAAACATTCATCCATACACATACAAGACAAAGGTGCATAAGCCTACTAAGTCAAGATGTTCATATTCATAATGTACATGTATCAAGTAAGGGACACAAGTCTACAACACAAGACACACCAATGACTTCACTTTATCACATATAGCATATCAATCTACGAGAACATAGGAATAACTATTATCATCTTTAAGTCATCCTATACACTTCCATAACATCATCAATATAACCATCATAGACACATATAATCAAGTAGGAGTAATCATGCATCAACTCTAAGACTACACATATAAGGACATAGTCATAGTCTAACATGATCACCTAACTTCATCAATAGAAGCACATATACATTCATCTTAATCACAAGTAGATAGATATTATCATACTTCACCTGTTTAGACTATACAAATCATCATAATATATCAAGTAGTTTCCGACATGGCCATGAACATCATAATACATAACGGAATGCCGAAAAGGCCACATTATTGACAAGTAAAGCACATAATATGTCACGACCCGAAAGCACCCCCTAGAAGATAAGGATCACCCTCTGACCGTGACCGGGCGTACTTTACGCTTTGGGGTCTCATACAAGCCCTTTAACTATCGTTCATCACATAAGATATCAAAAGTAGTGCGGAATTTCAAACTTTTCATGAATAATTAAATAAAAGAAGTATTTCATAAAATACTTAGAGAATCTCATCGTAAAAAGCCAACTTAAAGACACGACATAATAACTCAGGGACACGACCCTTTACATTAAAGGAGTCTTAATAATAAAACTAGGAAACATAGACTATGTCTTCAAATATATGAGGACATACCAAATCTTGAGAGAGTGGATTTACCAAGCTTCACCTTCAAACCTTCAAAAGCTTCCAACAACCTATACTTATAAGGTATAGAAAAGTATGGGGTTAGTACAAACAATGTACTACGTATGGCATATGCAAAAACATGTAAAAAGGGACAGTTTAGTAAAATAAACTTTCATGCCAAATAATCATAACATTCATGAATTTAGAAGCAAAACAACATAAGAAACATCATTTAACACTTAAAGAAGGATTTCCATAATTTTAACCAAAAAGGAGCATTTACAGTAACTTACCAATTCCTTACAGTAAACTCATTTTTTTGACTTAACAGTGACTATTCAGGTCATTACAATGAATTACTAAGACTATTATAGTTAACTAAAAATACTCCAACGATGGTGAACTTCCAAGGTATTGACAATGAGGAAGTGAACTCATTTCCATAGGAGTTTCCCTACCTAAGGATAATCCTAAGACTCTCCAAGGTAAGACATGAAGGAAACGTCTAAAAACTTCCTTCAATGCACTCCAAAGTGATCCTCAAGACTACCCCTTTAGGATTACTCACCTCGGGAGAACAAGTCACCACTCAAATCACAACAAATTTGAAGAACACCCAACAAAACACCAACGTCTTCCCTTTCAAAATGCTTACTTAGTGAAATGAGTAGATGGCGTCCCATACCACCACCTACCTTAAGTAGTACACTCTATTAGAAGGTTTGGCATCAAGTCTTCCCTTTCCGAAGGTCCTTCTTAGTGCAATGGATAGGTAGCGTCCATACCACTACCTACCCTAAGTAGCACGTTCTTTTAGAATACTTAGTTCATTCAATTAACATAAGTAGCAAATGCTTTTAGAAGACTTATTACTTTCATTACTTTTGTGGGGGCTTAGATTAACCGACAAAGACCATGAGAGATAGACATGGAATCCGGATATTAACCCCTATCGGATGAGGGATCCTCACTTGTTTAGAGTAAGGTCATACTTCTTAGCTTTTACATGGCTTTCCCAATAGCAACACCTATGTGGGCACATAGTTAAGGGATAAGGAGATTGCTACTAAGTAACTCATTCTCTACTAACGAGGAGTACTCATCTCAAGAGGTACATTGGAATACAACAATTCAACTCACGAAATGTAATCCACCCCTTCTTCATATCCTCTCGGTGCTAGGCATAACTCCCCACGGATTCTCAATATTATAACTATAGGTTAAGATAACTAGTGAATACCACATCTGAAATCATGAAGGGCATTCATCCTTCGACCTATCTTGGAAAGCTCATAAGGAATAGTAAGGTTGCTACTAGACACTTCATCTCAACTCACGAAGAGTGTCCACCCCAAGACTCCTTTTTTTACTCAACTTAGCTTCATTCATTCACTTAAGTGTGTGTGTGTGTACATACAAGCACACCTTGCATATAAGCATCATTTCATGCACATTACTCCTATACATGCTTTAGACTACATTCATCAATTCACACACCTTACATGCTTCACATAATCATATACTTCATTTAGACATAATCTCGGTCAAACATATAATTCAAGCTTCAGAAAACACAATACAAGATATATTTCCAATATTTCTTCATTACACATATTAGACCTTCAAGATCACATTCTCAATACATACTAAACATAACTAATTCATCAAGTAAACACCGCCACCACGAGGATGGACCATACCACTCAAGATCAATTTATCATAAGAACTATACAATATAAGCTACACACCATTTAACCAAGCCATCACAACCTATAAACATTTTCTCAACATTTCATTATATTAAGACCGTTAGGGCAGTAACTAAACCAACATAACAACACAAGAATACCAAAGTTCATTCTCTACACAAACATGCAAATTTGACCCATTTATTAAGCCAACATTTGATCAAAAGCTTTAACATGATTTCGTTGAAGTTTAACCTTAAAATCATCAACTAACAATAGAAAAATCATTAAGTCATTAGAAACGTTTTCATGCAAAACCAATATTTAGAGTTGAAAGTAGTAGAAACTATGGTTGAAAACCCTTTTTGAAAATTCATTAGAAGTGGCTCCTTTAATGGAAGAGAGTTCAAGGATGGATACCATACCTCAAATCCAAGAAAACCCAATGATTTTGGTGAAGAACCACGTCCAAACCAGCCCTCCTAACCCTTCTTGACTTCTAGCATCCAACGAGACTTGAGAGAGTTTGTCTTTAGAGAGAGAGAGAGAGTTTGAATTTTAAAATGAGGGGTCTAGTCTAGGTCTAGGACTTAAAACCAAACTAATATAACTTAAAAACCCTAAAAATATCATCCTAGGGTACTTAAAAGACTTGGGGCGAATTTATAAAGCACTTCAACACTTAATAGGTAACGTTGCAGCTTTTGGGGCAGTCACCATCGATGGACCAACCGACGGTCCATTTTTCAAGGTACGGACCGTTGGTGAGGTCTCGTTGGTTAGGACTCCAGCCAACCAAACCTGCAGGATTTCATGCCCCATCAATGGAAGGGAACCGACGTACCATTTTTCAATCGACGGTCCGTTGGTTGAGTCTTGTGGGTTGAGACTTAGCCCCATATGGAGCCTGGACATCCTGCCTTGCAGGTACCATCGACTCCCATGGTTGACGGGCCATTGGTGGACCAACAGACCGTCCTTTGGGTCATCGTTTGGTCACTGCTTTGGCAGTTTTGTCCAAGTCATGGGCCCTTCTCTAAGGCCCCCTTGCGGGTCCTAGATGGGGTCGTGCCGGAACGTTAAACCCCTAAACATGGTCATCTAGGTCTTAGGAATATCTCATTCAAGTCTCAAGCAAAATGAACACGTAAAACTCACTCAAACACCTCAAGACACACAAGTACTTTCTAGGTCACACCTTCCGAACGTCATGGACGTTCTTGGTCGTTTGACCTCCAAACTTAATCAAACTTCACATACTGCCTAAGGACACTAAAGTAACTCATTTTATCTCAAAATTAAATCAAGAAACAACTACGAAGCTCTAGTTAACCTTAGTTCATTTTAGGGCGTTACATTCTCCCCCACTTGGGATAAAATTCATCCTCGTATGACACTAAAATACTAGGACCATCAAGGACTCACTTAGACTCACATAACACACTGCAATCATGATAAAAACATTGAAAATCAAAGCATCACTAACAAGGAGCATCATTTTACATTTTCAAACACTTAGCAACATAGGCAACTTTTCCAAACTTCACAAATTTGAAAACTCATTCTTAACCTTCTTTTATGGAGGAACTACCTTCTCCAATATTAAACATGCTCATATACAACACTTTTGCACACATTGAAACTAATCAAGACAAGGCAAATTTATATCAAAATACAAAATTTTTACAGTAAGCATCACCATAACCACTGCCCAACATGGACAAAATTTCAAAAATCCATTCCTTGAGCAATTAATCAAGATGACATGATCACATGAACTTTAAATCCACATAAACTCATTTCATTACATAAAGACAACAATCATAAAGGTTTAAGACTTACCAAGATCATCAAATCCGGATTAGTTATCCTTCCTAGCTCCCATCCCATATGAAGGGTTCTTCTTAGGAGCATTAGGATCTAGGGAAGTTTGATTGACATCTTTCCCTATTGATTTGAGGTTAGGGAATTCCTTAATTTTGTGGCCTTTGCTGCCACAACTAAAACAACCATCCGTTCCGGCAAGACACTTACCCGAATGTTGCTTTCCACAAGTAGGACACCTAGCCCTTTCAAACGTTTGGCCACCACCTTGGGAATGTTTATTTGGATCCCTATCCTTGTTCCCCATGGAAGAATCTTGGTGATAGAACCTCTTCTTAGGCTTTTGGTGACTAGAACCATCCGACCAAGGCCTTTTACCCTCTTGCCTTATCTTCCTTATTTTGGACTCCTCAATTTGTTGTGCATATACGATGAGCCTAGAAATATCCATGTCATTAAGAAGCATTGCCGTACGACAATCTTTCTCCACCAAGATAGACACTCCCATCACAAATTTGTTCATCCTAGCCCTAGGGTTGGCTACCATGGTTTGGGCATACTTAGAGAGTTGGGTGAATTTGAGAGAGTACTCTTGCACACTCATTCCCCCTTGACGAAGATTCATGAATTCAACCATCTTCTTCTCCCTCCACTCTAGGAGAAAGAACCTATCTAGGAAAGCCTCTTTTAATTCCGCCCAATCAACTGGACCTCTTTGTAAGGGTCTCTTACCCCTCCATTGCTCATTCCACACTTGAGCAACATCCTTAAGTTGGTAAGCGGCTAACTCCGCTTTCTCCCTAGGGGTCACACCCATAGCATCCACCACTTTGAAAATCTCATCTATGAAGCCTTGTGGATCTTCATCCACCTTTGTGCCATGAAAAGTGGGAGGGTTCATCTTCATGAAATCCCAAATTCTAGAAACGGGTGTACTAGCATTTGGTTGGGGTCTATCTCCTTGATTAGCTTGGGAAACGAAGTGAATGTTGAGGACATGAGCTTAAGCAGTCATGAGTTGGGTCAAATTCATTAGGGTAGACCTCAACTCCGCATTAGTCATATCACCCTCAACAAAAAGGAGCTTGTGGCATAGGAGGCACTTGAGGCCCTTGGGGTTCCGGAGGCACTTGAGGTTCTTGAAGAGGAACCTCCACATTCTCTTCCTCTTGGCCAACAATAGGAACTTGGTCAACACAGGGAGGGATCCTCTCATTAGCTACACCTCTTTCCTCCTTTCTAGCGGTTGATCTCCTCGTATTCATGTCCTATAAACACAAAGAGAAAAAGTTGAGAAAAGACACCTTATAGAACTCAACTCTAAGGCACGGCATTAGAATAGAGAAGAAAGTGAAACTTCTAGCATCCTATAGCCTCTTGTCCATGGATGTGTCGCGACTCACAGTAGATACTACTAGATGTGGCTTGTGAGACGTTTAGACCTTAAACTATTTTCCAAAACCTTATGCTCTAATACCAAGTCTATCACAACCCGAAAGCACCCCCTAGAAGCTAGGGATCACCCTCGGACCGTTGCCGGGCGTACTTTACCCTTTGGGATCTCATACAAGCCCTTTAACTATCGTTCATCACATAAGACATAAAAAGTAGTGCAAAATTTAAAACTTTTCATGAATAATTAAATAAAGGAAGTATTTCATAAAATACTTAGAAAATCTCATCGTCACAAGCTAACTTAAAGGCACGACATAATATCTTAGGGACACGACCCTTTACATTAAAGAAAAATACATATTAAGTCTTGATAATAAAACTAGGAAACATAGATTATGTCCTCGAACATATGAGGACATACCAAATCTTGAGAAAGTGGATTTCCCAAGCTTTACCTTCAAACCTTCAAAAGCTTCCAACAACCTATACTTATAAGGTATAGAAAAGTATGGTGTTAGTACAAACAATGTACTAAGTATGGCATATGCAAAAACATGTAAAAAGGGATATTTTAGTAAAATAAACTTTCATGCCAAATAATTATAACGTTCATAATTTTAGAAGCAAAAAAACATAAGAAACATAATTTAACACTTGAAGAAGGATTTCCATAATTTTAACGAAAAAGGAGCATTTACAGCAACTTATAAATTCCTTACACTAAACTCATTTTTTTTTACTTAACAGTGACTATATAGGTCATTACAGTGAATTACTAATACTATTATAGTGAATGAAAAAGACTCCAATAATGGTGAACTTCCAAGTTATTGCCAATGAGGAAGTGAACTCATTTTTGTAGGAGTTTCCCTACCTAAGGATAATCCTAAGACTCTTCAAGGTAAGACATGAAGGAAACGTCTAAACACTTTCTTCAATGCACACCAAAGTGATCCTCAAGACTACCCCTTTCGGCTTACTCACCTTGGGAGAACAAGTCACCACTCAAATCACAACACATTAGAAGAACACCCAACAAAACACCAAAGTCTTCCCTATCGGAATGCCTACTTAGTGCAATGAGTAGATGACGTCCCATACAACCCCCTACCAAGTCTTCCCTTTCGGAAGGTCCTACTTAATGCAATGGATAGGTAGCGTCCCATACCACCACCTACCCTAAGTAGGACGTTCTTTTAGAAGACTTAGTTCATTCAATTCACATAAGTTGCACATTCTTTTAGAAGACTTATTATATTCATTACTTTTGTGGGGGATTAGCTTAACCGACAAAGACCATGAGAGCTAGACATGGAATCCCGATATTAACCCCTATCGGATGAGGATCCTCACTTGCCTAGAGTAAGGTCATACTTCTTAGCTTTTACATGGCTTTCCCAATAGCTACACCTATGTGGACAAATAGTTTAAGGGATAAGGAGATTGCTACTAAGTAACTCATTCTCTACTAACAAGGAGTACTCATCTCAAGAGGTACATTGGAATACAACATCTCAACTCACGAAGAATAATCCACCCCATCTTCATATCCTCTCGGTGCTAGGCATAACACCCCACGGATTCTCAACATTATAAATATAGGTTAAGGATAACTAGTGAATACCACATCTCAACTCACGAAGGGCATATATCCTCCGACCTATACTGGAAAGCTCATTAGGATAAGTGAGGTTGCTATTAGACACTTCATCTCAACTCACGAAGAGTGTCCACCCCAAGACTTCCCTTTTTACTCAACTTAGCTTCATTCATTCACTTAAGCGTGTTTGTGTACATATGATCACACATTGCAAATAAGCATCATTTCATTCACATTACTCCTATACATGCTTTAGACCTTCATTCATCAATTCACACACCTTACATGCTTCACATAATCATATACTTCATTTAGACATAATCTAGGTCAAACATGCAATTCAAGCATCACAAAACACAATACAAGACCCATTTCCAATATTTCTTCATTTCACATATTAGACCTTCAAGATCACATTCTCAATACATACTAAATATAACTAATTCATCAAGTAAACACCGCCACCAAGAAGATGGACCATACCACTCAAGATCAATTTATCATAAGAACTATACAATATAATAAACTCACCATTTAACCAATCCATCACAACCTATAATCATTTTCTCAACATTTCATCCTAATAAGACCCTTTGTTCAGTAGCTAAAGAAACATAACAACACAAGAAAACCAAAGTTCATTCTCTATACAAACATGCTCATTTGACCAATTTCTTAAGCCAACATTTGATGAAAAGCTCTAACATGATTTCATTGAATTTTAACCTTAAAATCATCAACTAACATTAGAAAAATCATAAATTAGTCATTAGAAACTTTTTCATGCAAAACCCACACTTAGAGTTGAAAGAAATAGAAACTAGGGTTGACTTCCTAGCCCTCCTAGCCCTTCCTAACTTCTAGCTTCCAAAGAGACTTGAGAGAGTTTGTCTTTGGAGAGAGATATTTTGAATTTTAAAGTGAGGGGTCTTGTATAGGTGTAGGACTTAAAACAAATCTAATATACCTTTAAACCCCTAAAAATATCATCCTAGGGTCATAAAAGACTTGGTGTGAATTTACAAATTACCCCAAGACTTAACACAGAACGTTGCAGCTTCTGGGACAGTCACAATCGACAGACCAACCGACTGTCCATTTATCAAGGGACTGACCGTTGGTGAGGTCTCGTTTGTTGGGACTTCAACCCACCAAATATGCAGGCTTTCATGCCCATCGACTGAAGGGAACGGACGGTCCGTTGGTTGAGTCTCGTGGGTTGAGACTTAGCCCCATATGGAGCCTGGCCATTCTTCTTTGCAGGTATAATCGACTCCCATGGTTGACGGGACATTGGTGGACCAACGGACCGTCCTTTGGGTAGTTGTTTGGTCACTGCTATGGCAATTTGGTCCAAGTCGTGGGCCCTTCTCTAGGTCCCCCTTGCAGATCCTAGGTGGGGTCGTGCCCAAATGTTAAACCCCTAAACATGGTTGTCTAGGTCTTAGGAACATCTCATGCAAGTTCAAGCAAAACAAACACGCAAAACTCACTCAAACATCTCAAGACGCACATGTACTTTCTAGGGCACACCTTCCAAACGTCATGGACGTTCTTGGTCATTTGACCTCCAAACTTAACCAAACATCACACACTGCCTAAGGAAACTACATTAACTGATTTTAACTTAAAATTAACTCAAGAAACAACTACAAAGCTCTAGTTCATCTTAGTTCGTTTTAGGGTGTTACATAATACCGCCACCATAAGTGGACCATGCAAATCACAACATAATTCAAGACTAAATTACATAATATAAAGAGAATTAGGGAAGCGTACCACCAATTCATTATCACCACTTCATTCCATAGTTAAATCATCCAATACGATACCAACAGGCCCTAACCCATGGCCATGATCATCAATTCAATACATAAATCACAATACTCTATGAATCTAAGTCAATTCAATATAGATTTATCAATCTAAGACATCTTATACATCAATTAAATATAATTCTTACATCATTCAATAGCCCATAGAAAATTACACTAGAATTCGTACTCATTGAGACAAGATCACTTTACCCATAAAATAGACAAAACTTAGGATTGCATGGTTTGCATGTGTAAGTCCCGAAAATGACATAGGTCAATTAGAGCCTAATATTGTGGTCATGATGGTCTAAGGTCCTAAATAGTTCTATTAAATGGTATTGAGGCATTTTCTAAGGTATAAGGTGCATTGAAAGTCAAACGTCAAGAGACGACCAAGACGTTCGACGACTAAGTCACCTAAGTGCCTCATATGTGGTTCTATGTGTTTATGTGTGATTCATGATGTTGTAATGTACTTAATGAGTTAATATTGTGTATATAGATAGTGTGTCAAGTTTTGAGAAGTTTGTAGGTCAAACGTCCAAGAACGTTCATGACGTTCGAAAGATGTCCCTTGAAATGACCTTGTGTGTCTAGGCATGTTTTGTCAAGTTTTACGTGTTCATTTTGGATGAAATTCATTTGAGAGGTCTTAAAATCGTATACAGTCATGTTTGGGTTGAAAACGTCCGGAAAAACATCCCCAAGGACCAACCAAGGGTCCTTGAGGAAGGACCCAAAACTTGGTCCAAGACTACCCAAGACAGTCCAACCAACGGTTGGCAATCGATGGCTCGTGGGCCAGTGAAGCCCCATAGGTGGTGGATCGTTGATTTGGAGTTAGTCGTGGGCAAAGAGAAGCCATGTACCAGCCTCAGTCCCAGACCACGGACAAACAGGACGGTCCGTTGGTCAAGGGGAGGTATGTTGGTGGTTGTCCGTCGATTGGCCTGTGTTTTCTGCGCAGGTCACTGTTAAGTGAGGGGTGAAAGTATAATTTCACCCCACTTCCAAATATAGAGAATGGCGGTTCCTAAGGGGTATACTGGGTATTTAAAGGTGTTTATAAGTCATTAACACTTAGAAGATTTCATTCTTCAAAATTAAAACCCCAATATCCCTTAAGAATTCCCAAAGACTCCATTGTAGTCCAAAGTTAAGAAAGAGCTTGGTGTGACGAATTAATTGGAGATTATTTATCAAATTGAAGAACTATCTTCATTGAGGTATGATTTTTTATCCTTGAAACTCGTTGCATCAAGAAGCCCAACTTCAAAGATGTTTTCTAAAGTTTTCAAAGATGAATTGTCCAATTTCATGATTCTACCATGGCTTCTTGCATTAACGGTTTTCAATCATTGAATAGTGATTTAATTGTTGTTATTTATATGATTTTAAATCAATCTACCTATGAACCCATGTAATTGATGAACCCTAGTTTTTGACTAATTTATGGGTTACTTGATATTGGTCTAATGTTTATGAATTCATGTGTAGTTTCTTATGTGCTTTCTAATGATATAAGAATTGTATTCAATTGATTTCTAATTGGTCTTAGATTGTTGAATATATATTTAATTGGTTTAGATTTCATTGAGAATTATAGTTTGTGTATTGAATTGAAGTTCATGGCCATGGGTAAGGGCCTTATGAGGTTGAATTGGATGATTTGGTATTGGCTTGAAGTGTTAAGGATGAAGAGGTGGTATGCTGCCCTATTTACTCTTATTTAATGTTATTATAGACTTCAATTATGTTGTTATTGGATTGGTCCACTTATGGTGGCGGTGTTATGTGAATTGATGTGGCCTTGTCTGCGTTATTTTAAGTGTATTGATGATGATGGCCTTGTCGGCACTACTTGAAGTATTATGTTGAATTGTGTCGTTGATTATGTGAAGTATGATCATATCTATCTATATGTGAAAGTATTTCTTAGTCTATTGATGCTATATAGGAAATCATGTTATGCTATGACTATGTGTTAAGTGTGTAGTCTTAAACTTGATACATGGTTTTTCCTAACTTTGATATATTAGTCCATAATGGTTATGTTGATGATGTTAAGGTAATGAGTAGGTTGACTAAATGATGTTATGGTTCATTCCTAAGTGTCTAAAGAATGTATGCTCTATGTGCTAAAATGAAGTATGTTGTGTTTTGATACTTGTATGAATATGAATATGTGATATCTTGACTTAGGAAGCTAAATAATCTTAGTCATGAAAGAATGAATGGTAGGTGAGACCTTGAATGATGACAAGAGGGTCCCTTATGTGAAACCCAAGTGGTAAGGTTATGAAACTTGAAGTCGAAAGTCGTAATGGTATCCTTCATGTAATGAATGATGGACTTAAGGGTGATTGGTAGGAACGGTATCATATCAATCCTTAGGAAATTCATGATGAGCTTCTTGTATCCATAGTTAGATAGCCCTAGTGGACCTTGCTTTGGTAGGGTAAATGTAATTGGGTTATGAACTTGATATGAAACCCATTTGTATGAACCATAGTGTGAATTAATCTATGAGAACGAAGGCTAGCACCAAGTGAGTATGGTAAGGGAAGTAGTTCTAGTTAAATTATGAGACTAGATTACAAAGCATGCCCTTCATATTCCTTAACCATGTGCCTACATGGGATGTGTATGTTCTATCATTGGCAAGTAGAACACCCTCTATCGGAGTAGGTTACCACTCCGGAGTCCATGCTTTGCTACCATGGTCTATGTCGATTATTGCCTATTCTCATCATATGGGATAAATATTAGCATTAGAGAAGTTCTATGAGGTTTAGGTGGTGGTAAGGGATGCTATATAGACATTGCACAATAGGCTTTGAAGATGTTAGTAAGAGTTCCTAGGTCTTCTCCAAAACCATTATTTGAATGTCCTTTATGTGATGTGTGTCTCTTAAATGAACTAATGAACTAATGACTTAATGATATAAAGTATGTAAATGAATAAGTACCTAATCTAAAGTGACTAAAGGATTCCTTAGTTAAAGTGTGAACAGGGCATAAAGGATGATCTCTTCATGTCTTATCTATGGAAGTCTTGAGAATGACTCTAGTTAGGGAAGTTGCTTGTTATGTTTGACATTATCTAAACTTAGGAAGTCTTAAGGATTATTAGGTATCCTTGAAGCGGATGTATGGGCGTTCTCTTCTAGGAATACTTAAGTTTTTTGATAGCATTGCTAGGGGAGATTGACATATTATGTATGTTTTGTATGTTGGTGTATTGTAGGTGTGTATGTGTCTCATTATGAGTAATCTTGAGGATTGTTTAGGCACATCTAGAGAGGGTGTATGGGCGGTCTCTCTTTGTGAGACTTAAGTGACTCTTAGGACAGCTTTAGTGAGAAGACTACATGTCAAAATGTGTTAAAAAGGAAGTAAGGTAACTTCAGTGTAACAGTGAAGTAATTCACTCTACAGTGAAGTGACTTCACTGGAAAGTGTCTCCTTAATTTGTGATATTTGGTTTAAATATTTTATTATGTTATTGTAAGTTGATAAATGTTGTTCTTATGATTATAATACGATATTTACATGAAAAGATGCATATTTCCCATATATGTCCATTTTCATGATTTTTATGCATAAGCTATACTTAGTACATGTGGTTGTACTAATTCCATGCTTTTATCTATCTATATAGTTCTTGGTAGGTGAAGATCTTTGGGAAGAATACTTGGACTTAGAAGATCATTCAAGAGAAGTTGAAGTATGTCCTAATTCGACTCGAGGGCATATATGTCTTTTTTGTTTCGTTTATGAAGTATTGTAATATACTTAATAGTACTATGTTTTCTATTTCGTATAGGACGTGTCCCAAGTACTTTTGTGTCTAAGATGATGAGATTGACACTTAGTATATACTATTACTTTTATATGAAAGAGTTTTAAAGACTATGCTATGTTTTTGTGAAAAGTTTTAATTCCGCACAACTTTTCACTATGTATATATATGCAATGAATGATACAAAAGGGATTGTATAAGACCTCCGATAGGTCGAGTACACCGGTCTCAATCCGAGATTGTGACCTAACTTCTATGGTGTAGTCTCGGGTCGTGACAGCATGGTTTCATAAGAATTATTGATTTAAAATGTTGCATTAACATCAATTTAATCCTAAAACATTGATTCAAAACCTTTTATGCAAGAACACATGGCTAGATCACAAAATTTGACAATTCATGTTTTTGATCATCTTTGAAAATCATTGGATTGACTCCTTGAAGAAAGAGATTTCAAGGATGAATAACCATACCTTAATTGTTATGAAAATCCCACAATATTGATGGAGAGAAACTTGAGAAACCTATCTTCTTCCTTGGAACTGTAAAGCTTCAACAATGGAGTTTTGAAGAGAGTGAATGGAGAGGTTTTGTTTTGAGTTGACGGTTTTAGCTTTAATTTGTGAGTTTAGAGGTTTAAATAGGTCCTATAACCGTCCATAATGCACCCCTAAATTACACATAATACCCCTACATTTATTGGACAAATTAACCAACTCAAATTTGACTTAAAAATGATGCAACAAAATCTGGAACTTTTCTGCGTCACGGAGACTCTTGCAAATCTTATTTTTCGAAAATTCTTGGACAAAATGGTTCGTGATAGATCCGTGTCACAATGAAAAACTTTTGCCTATGCGTAACAGCTGCGCGTCACGCAGCAGCATGCCAATTCTTCGGGGACCCTTTTAATGGTCCCTGGGGCTTCGTACTCGGACGTTTAGACCCCTTGTATATCAGGCAACGCGTAGGAACTCTCGGTACTGAATTTAACCCTTAAACCATCCCCCAAAACATCACTACAAAACACTATGACACAGTAGTTCAACTTCGACTAGTTTCCAAACGTCTTGGACGTTTTTGGACATTTGACCTCCAAACACTTCCAAACTTTATATACTGCCTAAGAACACTGTAATTAACTATTTTATGACTTTAAAACATCATGAAACAAGTGTTAGGATCTATATTAACCTATCTCATTGTGAGGGACGTTACATTGACTATCCGTTTGGGGATGAAAAACCGGTGCTTAATTTCACCTTGGTGCCCAACCCTTCTTGGAATGACCTCAAAAACCTAGATGTTATTTGTTCACCCGTCCGATATGATAAATAACGAAATACCATGGCTACACACAATCTCATCTATGATGATCCTTGCATAATCCTCCGCCTAATAAGTAGACTTGACGGGAATGAAATGAGTGGACTTGGTCAACCTATCGACAACCACCGATATAGAGTCATATTGCTTTTGTGTCCGAGGAAAACCCACCACAAAATCTATATTGATGTCTTCCAACATCTGTCACATCCGGGTTTACCCCCCAGACGTAACCGGCGTCGTCGTCCTCTCGGAGGACTAAGAAAAGCCTTTTAGCTTCGTCATAGCATTCATCAACTAAAAATCAGTAAGAATTAAAAACTTTTTATCTAAAACTGCTCGGAGGTTTACATAGACCTCTACATACACATCATTATATATATCAAGTATACATAGACTTGTTCATATACGAAGATTACTTAGTCTTCTACTTTTATTTCATACACTTATATATTTAGAAAATAATAGTCATAAAACCGTCTCATCTCATAGACCATCTATCGATTACAATAAGTCTTGGGCATAGCCCTACATCAAATGAAAGAAGCCGCATATAGGATGTCTACTACATCGTCTCAAGAGAATAACGGAGTCAACATAGAATCATAGTATCTACACATCATAAAAGAGAGATATCGGCCACGTCCTCGAGAGAGTGAGGACCTACCACTTGGATGGCAAAATACCCAAGTCTTCCTTCCTAGCAATTTGGATCAAGCTCAACGACCCGAACCTAAAATGTTTGGGAAAAGGGAAAGAAAAGGGATTAGTACTCCACATGTACTAAGTATGGAATCTCATATACAATTACCAATCAAATATATTTAGAAAGGGACATTTATGAAAACATAATAGACTACATATGCAATTAAACCATAGCAAAGCAAAGCATACTAATGATAACCTTCAATAAGTCACAAGTGCAATGATCAAGTAAAATTACCATATCTCCTACTCAATCAAGTAACCTACCAAGACTACAATTAGCAATTTACTTACCAACATACTCTTCATGTCATGATACATCCTTCTTTAAGCAAAGACAACAACATTATATTCATAAGCATGTTACTCAACATACCAACCATTTACATCATACTATCGCCTTACATGCATAATATTGACCTCTCAAAGTTCCTATCAAGGCAAACTACTGCGAGGCGTAGGTAGAGTCCCATACCCCTACCTAAGCTATATCCAACCTCTCAAGTTACTTTGATTAGCCTATATCTTATTCATTCATTTTAGTTTAGGGAACATTTGCCTTAACCGACATAGACCACATAATCGAATGTGGAATCCGGTGTCATGAAACCTTACACCGATGGAAGGTGGTCTACCGGCCAAGGTAGAACCTAACGTGAACATAGCTATCTAGGTGGATCCACTAGCTAGTATCCTATGGTGGCAACATAGTTCAAGAACTAAGAGATAGGTATTCCCTCTATATACCATTCGGTAATGGGGCCTCATCTCATGAGAATTCATGAGTGAATATTTCTCGAGGAAAGTCAACACTTCATGTAGATCCATAGGTGAGTATTCCTCTAACGGAAGTCAACACTTTATAAGGAACAAATGGTGAATATTCCTCTAAGGGAAGTCAACACCTCTCAATGTCAAGTTCGCTCGGTGCTAAGCTAAGTCCCCATTTGTAGAGAAGCCTTTAATCTTTATTAATCTTCACAATTTAATTAGATAGAAGGGTCAATCCCTTGTATAATCATCATAATAGCTCAATAAGAATTGTATGAGAATTAGTCCTTTCATAACAATCCATATAGGTGAAGTCAACCCTCGTACATCTCATCATAATAGGGCACATCGAACAACTTCCCTATATTACATTACACTTAGCAACCTCACAACCAACCTAAGCATATAAGTTCATGTATCATATCAACTTATCACATCAATCAAAGCATACTTCAACATAACATTATCACTTGATGACAATTAACCATAATTTGAAGTAAAGGCTAGGATCATCAAGACTTACCAATACTCCTCCCTAGTCCATCAATAAAGGGCCTTACCATCAACCCATAGATCAACCAATCTTAGATCATCACATCGATGTAATTCAATAATAAATCACAAGAACTAATCAAGGAGAAGCACTATACTATGAAGCAATACTACATCAAAGCTTAGTAACATGATCTCAAGTGTATCTTCTTAACTTAGATTCAATATTCAAGAACATAGGTGTGAAGAACTTCAATTCATCATAATAGACCCATAATCAATGCAATGACAATCATTAAAGATCATTTAACTAATTAGGAGATCAATTCTATCAAACTCAACCTAATCCATATCAATTCTACATTTAGGGTTAAGGGTTAGGGGTCATCACCCACAATCTAGATCAAACTACTTCCATTCACCATAATCAAGTTACAATTCATGATAATCTACTCATTCTAACCCAAAGAATACATAATTAACTCAATTCACATGATCAAATTCGGATTTGGATGAAACCCATAAGAAACTCAACTTTTTGGAAAAAGCTTTGAAGGAACCCTTTGAGGAAAGAATCTCAAAGGTGAATTAGATCCCATACCTGAAGGTTTGATGACGTTTTGATGGTGAATTTCGTGCTAAATCAACCCCCAATGATCTCCCCAAGTTGATCTCCAATGGAGTCTTCCAATAGAGAGAGAAAGTAGAGAGAAGGAAGAGAGTTTTGTTTTTGAGAGAATGATTAGGCTAATGAGGGTTGGGTATTTATAGTGGGGTCTTAAGTCACTTAATTAGTCTCTCTTAAACCCCTAATTACCCCTAAGACACTTAATTAATTAACTAACTAAAAAATAACTTTTCCATAACTGCCACAGACCTTCCACGACGGATCCCCGACGACGGTCCGTCGTAGGCGTGACGAACTAACATCCCTCCGTCCTGCACATCCGTCACGTTGGTCAGAGACTTGTGCAGGCGGAGGCTTTCTCCCCAAGCGCACGACGGTTCCACGACGACGGACCGTCGTGGCCGTGACGGACTGGCTTCCCTCCGTCCTGCACATCCGTCACGCTGGTCAGAGACTTGTGCAGGCGGAGGAAAAGTCCAAGCGCTAAGGCTGGCACGACGGAGGCCTCGACGCCCCATCGCGCCTGTGACGCCCCGTCATGGGGTCCGTCATGCCCTGTTGCTTCAAGGGTCCTCCTCGAGGGTCCTTGTTTGGTCCTTGGGGAGTCGTCCCCCGACTTTTCCAACATGATACCATCCCACACAATATTTTACACCTATAGTTACAACCGTTTACCAAATTCCGACTCTTTAACTAGGTTAAATCAAAAGGACACTCTAGCCCTCTTATGAACCAATTTGCCGGACGTTTAAGAGTTTCAGTTCCAACACCACTTCAAAGACTCTAAATATGCCTAATTGGCTAGGAACACTGGTTTAGATCCTAAGGAGTTCATTTAAGTCTTATCACATGACCTCGATATTTCAAAATGTTACATTATTCCCCCCTTAGGAATATTCGTCCCCGAATGACACCAAACACTCTTAAAAGAGGGAGTAAACTCAAGACTAGCAGCTCAACCAATTCACAATATTCCGTAGCATGAACTACATTATTTCATAAAAATACTTCAAAACATCAATTTACCATACATGATCTCAACATTTCCTCATGAGGTTTTTCTCCTTTTCATACAGGCATGAGCTCAATCATTTATCACTCAATTCAAATAGTACAAAGCTCATTTTATCAATATGCTCAATACAATATCAGCAAGGATTAACCATACCTAAATCACAAAACTTGACTCAAATATGCAAGAAACAAGACAACTTCCAATTTGTCTAAGGTCACCTTAAAGTGACTCCATTTTTAAAAATCTCCATAACTAGGAGTTTTGCTAAGTTTCACAAAACAACAGAGATTCACAATATCTAACGCATTTATATCATTAGAGAGAGATACTAACCTTAAACATCAAAAAGATGAGGATAACGGGTTTTCATGTCGGCCTCCGCCTCCCATGTTGCACCCTCTACTAGGTGGTTCCTCCATAACACTTTTACGGAAGCTACCTCTTTGTTCCTCAACTTTTTCACTTGCCTGTCAAGGATTTGAACCGGAACCTCCTCATAAGAGAGGTTATCCTTGACTCCGAGGCCTTCAAGAGGAAGAATTGACTCGGGATTTCCGACACACTTCTTTAACATGGAGACATGGAAAACCGGATGAACCAAAGATAGCTCATCAGGTAATCTTAAACGATAGGCAACTTTACCAACCCTTTCTAAAATCTCATAAGGGCCTACATATCGAGGGCTCAACTTCCCTTTCTTGCCAAATCTTACCACACCCTTCATAGGTGAGATTTTTAAATACACCCTATCACCCTCTTCAAACTCCAAGTCCCTTCTTCTATTATCGGCATAGGACTTTTGTCGACTATAGGCTGTTTGCAACCTATTTCTTATGATATGTACATTCTCCAATGTCTTGTAAATCAAGTCGGGACCGAATATCGATGACTCACCTACTTCAAACCATCCTATAGGAGACCTACACCTCCTTCCATACAAGGCTTCATAGGGAGCCATGGAGATGGACGAATGGAAACTATTATTATATGCAAACTCCACCAACGGCAAATGCTTATCCCAACTCCCTTTAAAATCAATGATGCAAGCTCTAAGCATATCCTCAAGAGTCTGAATCGTGCGTTCCGCTTGACCATCCGTTTGAGGATGGAAGGCGGTACTTAATTTCACTTTAGTACCCAAACCTTTTTGAAACGACTTCCAAAATCTAGATGTGAATTGTGCACCTCTATCCGAAATGATGGATAACGGAATACCATGACGACACACAATCTCATCTATGAAAATCTTCGCATAATCTTCCGCCGAATATGTAGATTTGACGGGGATAAAGTGAGCGGACTTAGTCAATCTATCAACAATCACCCATATAGAATCAAATGACTTTTGAGTCCGAGGCAACCCTACTACGAAATCCATATTAATGTCTTCCCACTTCCAAGTAGGAATTTGGATCTCCTGTAGTAAGCCACCCGGCTTTTGATGTTCCGCCTTCACTTGTTGACAATTCGGACATTTAGCAACAAATTCCGCTATATCCTTCTTCAAACCTTCCCACCAATATATTTCTGGAAGGTCATGATACATCTTTGTAGAACCGGGATGGATGGAATAGTGGGATCCATGGGCTTCATCAAGGATCCGATCCCTCAATCCATCCACATCAGGAACACACAACCTCCCTTGATACCTCAAAACACTGTCTTCTCCTAAGGAGAATGATTCGTTCGTCTTGCCAAGAACCGACTCCTTTAACTCCATCAATAGTTGATCAAGGTGTTGTTTGGACTTTACCTCAACCACCAATGATGACTCGGAGCTATGATGAATCGTTGCACCTCCATTTAGCGAACTCACCAATCGCACTCCCAATCTAGTCAAACGATGAACATCTTTTACTAGATCTTTCTTGTCTTCTTCAATATGAGACACACTACCCATAGTCATACGACTTAAAGCATCCGCCACCACATTTGCCTTGCCGGGATGATATAGCACACTCATATCATAATCTTTCAACAACTGTAACCACCTTCTTTGTCGAAGATTCAAATCTTTTTGGGTAAACACATATTGAAGGCTCTTATGATCAGTGAAAACATCCACATGAACACCATACAAGTAGTGTCTCCATATTTTTAAACCAAACACCACGGCCGCTAACTTAAGGTCATGAGTAGGATAATTTCTCTCATGCACCTTAAGTTGCCGCGAAGCATAGGCAATCACCTTCCCATTTTGCATAAGCACACACCCCAAACCTACGCGGGATGCATCACAATACACAATGAACCCTTTAGATCCTTCCGGTAAAGTTAACACCGGAGCGGAAGTAAGCCTATTCTTCAATAATTGAAAACTCTTCTCACATGCCTCTGACCATTCAAACTTTTTGCCTTTTTGAGTCAATGAAGTCAAAGGAGATGCAATGGATGAAAAGCCTTCTACGAACCTTCGATAATAACCCGCTAGACCCAAGAAACTCCTAATATCAGTTGGGGTCAAGGGTCTAGGCCAGTTTCTTACCGCATCTGTCTTCCTTGGATCTACCTCAACTCCCTCACTAGAGATAATGTGCCCAAGAAATGCCACCGACCTCAGCCAAAACTCGCACTTGCTATGCGAACAATTTATGTTCTCTAAGGGTTTGCAATACTACCCTTAGATGATCACTGTGGTCAACCTCATTTTTCGAATACACCAAGATATCATCGATAAATACAATAACGAATGAATCAAGGAAATTTCGAAACACTCTGTTCATCAGATCCATAAACGCCGCCGGAGCATTTGTGAGACCAAAAGACATAACCACAAACTCATAATGCCCATATCGAGTCCGAAAAGCTGTCTTTGGAATATCTTCATTTCTCACCCTAAGCTGGTGGTACCCTGACCTCAAATCAATCTTTGAGAAGTAACTCGCTCCTTGGAGTTGATCAAATAAATCATCAATCCGAGGAAGAGGATACTTGTTCTTGATAGTAACCTTGTTTAGTTGTCGGTAGTCAATACACATCCTCAAGGACCCATCCTTCTTTTTCACGAACAAGACCGGAGCACCCCATGGAGAAATGCTAGGCCTTATAAAGCCCTTGTCTAGCAAATCTTTAAGTTGTGCCTTCAATTCCTTTAACTCGGCCGGAGCCATTCTATAAGGAGGAATAGAAATAGGATTTATTTCCGGTAGCAAATCGATACCGAAATCGATTTCCCGTTCGGGAGGAATGCCAGGAAGGTCATCAGGAAAGACCTCCGTAAATTCACTCACCACGGGGACTGACTCTATAGGAGGAACTTCGGAATCCACTTCTTGGACTCTCACAATATGGTAGAGACACCCCTTCGAGATCATTTTACACGCCTTTAGGCATGTTATGAAACGACCTTTAGGAAGAGAATTTCCACCCTTCCACTCAATAACGGGTTCATTTGGGAAACAAAACCTCACAATTTTGGTCCTACAATTGATGGAAGCGAAACTAGCATGCAACCAGTCCATACCTAATATGACATCAAAATCAAACATGTCTAGCTCAACTAGATCAATATGAGAAACGCTATGAGGTATTGAAATAGGACAATTTCTATAGACTCTTTTTGCTACCACCGACTCACCCACCGGGGTAGACACCAAAATAGGTTCATGCAAAACATCGGGTAATGTACTAAACTTCTTAGCTACCAATGGAGTAACGAAAGACAAAGTAGCACCCGGATCAAGTAATGCATACACATCAATGGCAAAGATTTGTAACATACCAGTCACCACATCGGGAGAGGCCTCTTGGTCATCTCTAGTACGAAGAGCATAAAGACGGTTCTTTTTGGGAGCACTATTAGAACCACTTGGATGACCACCCCTCTCTTGTCCCTTAGCATTTGGACAATCCCGCACCTTGTGACCAATCTTTCCACAGCCAAGGCAATTTCCCGTTCCAATCAAACATTCTCCATAGTGACCTTTGCCACACTTAGAACATGTAGGCTTCTCATTAGATGAGTTCCCATCCTTTCCCTTGGCAACTTTTGGTCTAGGAGCTTTAGAATCCCTAGTCTTGGGAAATTTGGATGGAACGTGGTTTGAGAACCTCTTTTTGAATCTAGGCTTGTCTTGAATTCCCAACCTATCTTTAGCAGTTTCACTCTCAGAAGACCTTGTCCTCCTTGAGTCCTTATCCTTATCCTTCCTTTTTGCTCTAGCCTCCTCAACCCTTCTTGCATGCACCATGAGATGACCAATGTTCATGTTATCATGTAGCATAGCCGATTGACACTCCTCTTGTAAATCGTCTGATATACCTGTCACATATCGACTCATTTCGTCTCTAGGATCGGAGACCAAAGACGGAGCATATTTGGCCAATTGAGTAAATTTCAGAGAATACTCATGAACACTCATCGTTCCTTGGCGGAGATTGATGAATTCCACCACCTTCGTTTCCCTCATCTCTCTTGGGAAGAACAGATCAATGAAGGCCCCTTTGAATAACTCCCACGTCACTAACCCACTTCCAAGTGGCCTGTTGTCCTTCCATTGCGCATACCATATCTGAGCGACATCCTTGAGTTGGTATGAGGCCAACTCGGCATTCTCGCTAGATGACAGCCCCATAGCACACAAAATCTTGTGAACCTCATCAATAAATTCCTGAGGGTCTTCATCAACCTTTGACCCATAAAAGACAGGAGGATTCATTCGAGTGAAATCCCTAAGTCTGGAGGCCATAGTCTGTTCATGGACTCTAGGTGCGAAATCCCTATTGGCTTGGGCAGTCATAGCTTGGGCTTGTACTGTTGCGGCTTGAGCTTGAGTAGTCATGGCTTGAGCCATTTGAGCAATAATAGCTCTCATCTGAGCTTCTGTCATCGGTGGAGGATCAGCAGGAACCTGGTCATCAATAGCAACCTCTTCAAGAGGAGGAGCAGGTTCTTCACGAGGAATTCCCGCAGCAGCCATCTCTTCCTCAAGTCTTCGAGCCGCACTTCTTCTAGTATTCATCTCCTATAACCAAAACACAAGGTTCAGGCGAAAGCATATATGACGTACATTCTAGGGGCACGATATGGATTTCCAACAATGAGAATGATTCCTAATCATCAAATAAGTTCCTATTCATAAGTGTGGCGCGCTTTACAATTATGAATACAAACTTAAATAACGTGGTTGAGAGAGAGACGTTAACATCAAGGATATTCAACCTCATGCTCTGATACCAAGTTTGTCACATCCGGGTTTACCCCCCAGACGTAACCGGCGTCGTCATCCTCTCGGAGGACTAAGACAAGCCTCTTAGCTTCGTCATAGCATTCATCGACTAAAAATCAATAAGAATTAAAAACTTTTTATCTAAAACTGCTCGGAGGTTTACATAGACCTCTACATACACATCATTATATATATCAAGTATACATAGACTTGTTCATATACGAAGATTACTTAGTCTTCTACTTTTATTTCATACACTTATATATTTAGAAAATAATAGTCATAAAACCGTCTCATCTCATAGACCATCTATCGATTACAATAAGTCTTGGGCATAGCCCTACATCAAATGAAAGAAGCCGCATATAGGCTGTCTACTACATCGTCTCAAAAGAATAACGGAGTCAACATAGAATCATAGTATCTACACATCATAAAAGAGAGATATCGGCCACGTCCTCGAGAGAGTGAGGACCTACCACTTGGATGGCAAAATACCCAAGTCTTCCTTCCTAGCAATTTGGATCAAGCTCAACGACCCGAACCTAAAATGTTTGGGAAAAGGGAAAGAAAAGGGATTAGTACTCCACATGTACTAAGTATGGAATCTCATATACAATTACCAATCAAATATATTTAGAAAGGGACATTTATGAAAACATAATAGACTACATATGCAATTAAACCATAGCAAAGCAAAGCATACTAATGATAACCGTCAATAAGTCACAAGTGCAATGATCAAGTAAAATTACCATATCTCCTACTCAATCAAGTAACCTACCAAGACTACAATTAGCAATTTACTTACCAACATACTCTTCATGTCATGATACATCCTTCTTTAAGCAAAGACAACAACATTATATTCATAAGCATGTTACTCAACATACCAACCATTTACATCATACTATAGCCTTACATGCATAATATTGACCTCTCAAAGTTCCTATCAAGGCAAACTAGTGCGAGGCATAGGTAGAGTCCCATACCCCTACCTAAGCTATAGCCAACCTCTCAAGTTACTTTGATTAGCCTATATCTTATTCATTCATTTTAGTTTAGGGAACATTTGCCTTAACCGACATAGACCACATAATCGAATGTGGAATCCGGTGTCATGAAACCTTACACCGATGGAAGGTGGTCTACCGGCCAAGGTAGAACCTAACGTGAACATAGCTATCTAGGTGGATCCACTAGCTAGTATCCTATGGTGGCAACATAGTTCAAGAACTAAGAGATAGGTATTCCCTCTATATATCATTCGGTAATGGGGCCTCATCTCATGAGAATTCATGAGTGAATATTTCTCAAGGAAAGTCAACACTTCATGTAGATCCATAGGTGAGTATTCCTCTAACGGAAGTCAACACTCTATAAGGAACAAATGGTGAATATTCCTCTAAGGGAAGTCAACACCTCTCAATGTCAAGTTCGCTCGGTGCTAAGCTAAGTCCCCATTTGTAGAGAAGCCTTTAATCTTTATTAAACTTCTCAATTTAATTAGATAGAAGGGTCAATCCCTTGTATAATCATCATAATAGCTCAATAAGAATTGTATGAGAATTAGTCCTTTCATAACAATCCATATAGGTGAAGTCAACCCTCGTACATCTCATCATAATAGGGCACATCGAACAACTTCCCTATATTACATTACACTTAGCAACCTCACAACCAACCTAAGCATATAAGTTCATGTATCATATCAACTTATCACATCAATCAAAGCATACTTCAACATAACATTATCACTTGATGACAATTAACCATAATTTGAAGTAAAGGCTAGGATCATCAAGACTTACCAATACTACTCCCTAGTCCATCAATAAAGGGCCTTACCATCAACCCATAGATCAACCAATCTTAGATCATCACATCGATGTAATTCAATAATAAATGACAAGAACTAATCAAGGAGAAGCACAACACTATGAAGCAATACTACATCAAAGCTTAGTAACATGATCTCAAGTGTATCTTCTTAACTTAGATTCAATATTCAAGAACATAGGTGTGAAGAACTTCAATTCATCATAATAGACCCATAATCAATGCAATGACAATCATTAAAGATCATTTAACTAATTAGGAGATCAATTCTATCAAACTCAACCTAATCCATATCAATTCTACATTTAGGGTTAAGGGTTAGGGGTCATCACCCACAATCTAGATCAAACTACTTCCATTCACCATAATCAATTTACAATTCATGATAATCTACTCATTCTAACCCAAAGAATACATAATTAACTCAATTCACATGATCAAATTCGGATTTGGATGAAACCCATAAGAAACCCAACTTTTTGGAAAAAGCTTTGAAGGAACCCTTTGAGGAAAGAATCTCAAAGGTGAATTAGATCCCATACCTGAAGGTTTGATAACGTTTTGATGGTGAATTTCGTGCTAAATCAACCCCCAATGATCTCCCCAAGTTGATCTCCAATGGAGTCTTCCAATAGAGAGAGAAAGTAGAGAGAAGGAAGAGAGTTTTGTTTTTGAGAGAATGATTAGGCTAATGAGGGTTGGGTATTTATAGTGGGGTCTTAAGTCACTTAATTAGTCTCTCTTAAACCCCTAATTACCCCTAAGACACTTAATTAATTAACTAACTAAAAAATAACTTTTCCATAACTGCCACAGACCTTCCACGATGGATCCCCGACGACGGTCCGTCGTGGACGTGACAGACTGACATCCCTCCGTCCTGCACATCCGTCACGTTGGTCAGAGACTTGTGCAGGCAGAGGCTTTCTCCCCAAGCGCACGACGGTTCCACGACGACGGACCGTCGTGGCCGTTACGGACTGGCTTCCCTCCTTCCTGCACATCCGTCACGCTGGTCAGAGACTTGTGCAGGCGGAGGAAAAGTCCAAGCGCTAAGGCTGGCACGACGGAGGCCTCGACGCCTCGTCGCGCCTGTGACGCCCCATCATGGGGTTCGTCATGCCCTGCTGCTTCAAGGGTCCTCCTCGAGGGTCCTTGTTTGGTCCTTGGGGAGTCGTCCCCCGACTTTTCCAACATGATACCATCCCACACAATATTTTACACCTATAGTTACAACCGTTTACCAAATTCTGACTCTTTAACTAGGTTAAATCAAAAGGACACTCTAGCCCTCTTATGAACCAATTTGCCGGACGTTTAAGAGTTTCAGTTCCAACACCACTTCAAAAACTCTAAATATGCCTAATTGGCTAGGAACACTGGTTTAGATCCTAAGGAGTTCATTTAAGTCTTATCACATGACCTCGATATTTCAAAATGTTACAACATCCAAGTAGGAACTTGGATTTCTTGTAGTAAACCACCCAACTTTTGGTGTTCGGCTTACACTTGTTGCCAATTAGGACACTTAGCAACAAATTCCGCTATGTCCTTCTTCAAACCTTTCCACCAAAACACTTACCTAAGGTCATGGTATATTTTTGTAGAACCAGGATGAATGGAGTAACGGGACCCATGAGCTTCCTCAAGGATCCGGTTCCTCAAATTTATATACATTGGGAACACACAACCTTTCTTGATACCTCAAGACACCATCGCCACCCTAAGGAGAATGACTCGTTAAGCTTACCAAGAACCTATTTCTAAACCCCATTAATGGTTGATCAAGGTGTTGTTTGGAATTCACCTCAACAACCAAGATGACTCGGAGTTATGATGGATCATAAAACCACCATTCGGAGAATCTTCCAACCTCACACCCAATCTAGTCAACCTATGAACATCTTTCACTAGGTCTTTCTTGGCTTCCTCTACATGAGACACACTACCCATGGTCGTACGACTTAGAGCATCGGCAAACACATTGGCCTTGTCGGGGTGATAGAGGACACTCATATAGTAATCTTAAACAATTCCAACCAGCTTCTTTGTCGGAGATTCAACTCCTATTGAGTAAACACGTATTGGAGACTCTTGCGATCGGTATACAAATCAATATGGACACCATACAAGTAATCCCTCCATATATTCAAGGAAAATACCACCGCTAACTCAAGATCATAGTTGGATAATTTCTCTCATGCACCATAAGTTGTCTAGAAGCATAGGCTATTACTTTCGCATGTTGCATAAGCACACACCCTAAACCCACTCGGGATGCATCACAATATACAACGAAGCCCTTTGTACCCTCTGCTAATGTCAACACCATTGAGGAATTAAGCCTATCTTTCAAGATTTTGAAGGTTCTCTCACATGCCTCTGACCACTCAAATTTCTTACTCTATTGGGTCAAAGTAGTCAATGGAGATGCAATGGACGCAAAACCATCAACAAACTTCCGATAATAACCTGCTAGACCAAAGAAACTCCTAATGTCGGTTGGAGTCAATGGCTTAGGCCAATTTTTCACCGCCTCGATTTTCCTTGGACCAACCTCAACTCCCTCACTAGAGATGATGTGACCAAGAAATGCCACCAACCTCAACCAAAACTCATATTTTATATACTTGGCAAATAATTGGTTCTCCTTAAGCACTTGCAAAACCACCCTCAAATGGTCCATGTGTTCACCCTCATTTCTCGAATATACAAAGATGTCGTCAATGAAGATAATTACAAATGAATCTGGGTAACTTTAAAAAGCCCTATTCGTGAGATCCATAAATGTCATCGGGGCATTTGTAAAACCAATGAACATTACCAAGAACTCATAGTGACCATATCTAGTCCGAAATGTCATTTTTGGTATAACCTCACCTCTCACCCTAAGTTAGTGATACCCCAATCTCAAGTCAATCTTAGAAAAGTAGCTTGCCCCTTGGAGTTGATCAAACAAGTCGTCAATCCGAGGGACATGAGACTTGTTCTTTATAATGACTTTATTTAGTTGGTGATAATCAATGCACCTTCTAAGGGACCCATCCTTCTTCTTCACAAACAATATAGGAGCAGCACATGGAGAATTACTAGGTCTAATGAAGCCTTTGTATAGTAAATCTTTGAGTTGATCTTTGAACTCTTTCAATTCGTCCGAAGTCATCCGATAATGAGGAATTGAAATGGGATTTGTACCGGGAAGATCATTAGGAGACCTCCGGAAATTCTCTCACCACGGGGACCGACGCAATGGGAGAAATTTCGGAGTCTAAATCTTGGACTCTTACTATATGGTATATACACCCTTTAGAGATCATTTTGCATGCTTTTAAACAATAGATGATACGACCTCTAGGAATAGAATTTCCCTCGTTCCACTCTAAAACAGGCTCATTTGGAAAGTTAAACATCACAACCTGCGTTCTACGATCTGTAGACGCATTGCAAACATTAAACTAATCCATACCCAATATGACATCAAAATAAAAGATATCAAGTTCTAATATTTCAACTTAAGAAACTCTATTGGGAAACATTATAGGACAATTTTTATACGCCCTATTTGCAATAACCAACTCACCCACCGGGGTAGACACTATAAAAGGTTCATGCAATATATCGGGCAAAATATATAACTTTTTAGCTAATAGAGGAGTAAAAAATGATAAGGTAGAACCGGGATCAAGTAAGGCATATACATCAATGGAAAAGACTTTCAACATACCGGTCACCACGTCGGGAGAAGTCTATTGCTCAACCTTAGAGCGGAGAGCATAAAAGAGATTCTTCTTCGGAGCATCATTAGAACCACTTATTTGTCCACTTTCCTTGTCTTGCCCCCCTCACATTTTGGCAATCTCAAACCTTGGTTGGTGAACTAGTATCCCTTCCCTTTTTCGGCTTAAGGTTAGACACCCTATCATCCCTCGCCTTAGGGAACTTTGAAGTAACTTGATTAGAAACCCTATTTTTGAACATAGGCTTGTCTTGGATCTCAAGACTACCCTTGGAAGAACCACCATCAAAAGATCTTTCCCTCTTGGCATCTCTACTTCTTCTCTTAGCCCTTGCCTAATTCGCTTGTTGAGCATGTACCATGAGACGAGAAATTTTCATATTGTCATGTAGCATAGCTGAATGGCATTCCTCTTACAAGTAATCCTACACTCCCGTCACAAAGCGGTTCATTTCATCACTAGGGTCGGAAACCAAAGAAGGGGCATATTTTGACAATTGAGTGAATTTCAAAGATTATTCAAGCACACTCATACCTCCTTGACGAAGGTTGATGAACTCCACCACTTTAGCTTCCCGCTTCTCTCTAGGAAATTATCTATCAAGAAAAGCCTTCTTGAACACTTCCCAAGTCACCGGTCCAACACTTAACAACCTATTGTCCCTCCATTGGACATATTGAGTTTAGGACAAACCTTTGAGTTGGAAAGTTGCTAACTCGGCCCTTTCACTAGTAGTCAACCCCATAGCATAGACAATCTTTTAGATTTCGTTAGTGAACTCTTGGGGGACTTCTTCAACATTGGACCCATATAAAGTAGGGGGATTCTTCCTAGTGAAATCCCATAGACGGGAGGCCACAGTAGCAACTTGTTGGTGTGCTCAGGGTATAACCTCCCGATTATATTGGGCCATCATGGCTTGAGCTTGAGTAGTGGCGGCTTGTGCTTGGGTAGTAATGTCTTAGGCCATGTGGTGAAAAGAAACCCTTATGTCACTATCCTTTAAAGGAGGAGGAGGATTGACCGGAGTTTTGTCATATTAACATCTTCTTCACGAGGAGGAACTTGATCACCATAGGGAGGAACTCCCGCATTGAAAATCTCTTCTTCAAGCCTTTTTTCCATATTCCTTTGAGTATTCTTTGCCAATAATCACACTAAGTGCATTAGATGCAAAAGCACATAGAGCTAACACTCTAGAGGCACAATATTGGACTTCCAAGAAAGTGCGAGTTTTCTAAGCATAATATAGATTCCTATTCATAAGTGTGGCGCTCTTCACAATTATGAGTACGTATCTACATAGACGTGGTTGAGAGAGTCATCAACTCAAAGATAATTAATCTCAGACTTTGATACAAAGTTTGTCACATCCGGGAAGCACCCTTAGACGTAACCGGTGTCTTCGTCCTCTTAGCTTACATCATTACATTCATAGGTCAAAATTATGGAAAATTGAAAAACTTTTCATTAATCCTACATTGAGGTTTGCATAGACCTCTACATACACATAGTATATATATATATATATCGAGTATACATAGACCCTTCGTATAGGAACATTACATAGTCTTCTACTTTTATTGCACATAGATATATAAGATATAACATAGTCTCAAAAGAATGTCTCATGTCATTACCATCTAACAAGAGCATATCAAATTGGGCCTATCCCATACATCAATACAATAAGACCACATATTGGTCATACAGTGTTTAGTATCCAAATGAAAAGGAAAGAACATAAGAGTCTTAATACTAAAACAACTGTATAGCTTGATAGTGGCATTGACCTCGGAAAGTGAGGACCTACCCAACCTGGATGATTAAGAATTCCAATTCTTCTCCAAAAGCCCTTCAACGACCGGAACCTAAAATGTTGGGGAAAAGAAAGAAATGGGGTTAGTACACCACTTGTACTAAGTATGAGAGCATATGCGCACATATTATCAAATCATGCTAAAAAGGAACCTTTGTTGAAACCATGCTATTTTTCCTTTTGAAAACCTTATGCACATTCAAGGAGACCATACCAATCGAAAAGACATAGTCCTTAAGTCATAGACATGTAAACCACAAGACCAACAATACAAAGCATATTAAAGTTAATGAACATATGAATATACTTGCATATATAATCAATATCACTCTATTCATCAAGTTATAACTTCAACAAGCATGATTAAGAGTACATTTCAACATAACCAAAGCAAAACAATTACCCATGAACCCCTATCAAGTCAACATGTGTAATAACCAAGCAAAATCCCATAACCTTACTCAATTAAGTAACCCAACAAGAATCATGACAAACATTCCACTTCACATAGCATGTCATTTGAGAGTACATATCATCATACATTAACAATGTGAACCAACACATATTCATAAGTGAAACTAATTAACATATAGTATCAACAATGTACAAGGTCATCATATACATATCATGTATCATTATAATCATATACATACATAAGAACATCCTCCTAAGACTTCCCTCAAGGCTAACTAGTGCAATGATTAGGTAGAGTCCCATACACCTACCTAGACTAAGCTAAACCCCTTAGGTTATCTTAGTTAGAGTTCATTTCTTTAATTTATTTTACCTTATGGGAACATCTTGTCTGAACCGACATAGACCACATGAGCTAATGTGTAATCTGGTGTCATGGAACTCTACACCGAAGGAAGGAGTACTACTTGCTAAGGTAGTACCAAAACATGAGCATAACAACTACGTGGATCAACTAGATAGTATTCCTATGTGGGCAACATAGTTCAAGAACTAGGAGATATAGTTGGGACCCTCTTTACGCTACATGAATTATAGTCTTTAATCTCAAGAGTACATTAGTTATATATACCTTTCCTATGTGGGAAGGGACACTCCTCACTCTAGCTTACTCGGTACTAAACTAGAGTTCGTTTTGAAATGTCTTTAATGTCTTTATTAATAATCATATCTTAATGTACGTCATATGGTCTAACCTTTGTATAATCATCATCATCATAGCTCAATAAGAATTGCATGAGTATAATCCTTTCATTACAATTCATATAAGTGAGGTTAGCACATTTGAATATCACATCATAATAAGGCGCATTTGTAAAGCATCACCATCCTTATAACATTTACATCTCAGACAACACCTCACAACCCATAGTCAAGACATTTCAAATCAATATCATAAAAACCATATAAATCCTCATAAAAGGCCTGCTCCAATACAACATCATGACTTAATCACAAGTAACCATATTTGAAATAAAGAATAGGGATCACAAGACTTGTCAAGTCTCATTCATAATTCATCATCAAGGTCTTATCATAAACCCTTAAATTAACCCAATTATGGTGTAGTTTAATCATAAAACAATAAACAACATAATAACAAGGCTAATTGAATCACTACATCACAAACAAACAGTAGTTCAAAGCTTAAGATAAGATAATTAGGTCAAACTCACAACATACTTCATAGCCTAGGTCAATTCTCAAGAACTATCATGATACAACTATAATTCACCCTAATTTAATTATAATTGACACAATAACATCATATAGTAGTAATTCACCCAACAACAAAGTCAATTGAACCAACGTTATAGAATTCATATAAAGATCATAACCTAGGGTTAAGGGTTAAATGTCATCTTCTAAAACCTAGACCAATCCATCAATATACATTATAATTAAGTTAGAACACATGTTAATACATTCATAATATCCAAAAGAAATCAGAAACAATGTGATTCATAACATCAATTTTATATTGTATGAAAACCCACTTGAAAACTCAACTTTTGAAATTCAATTTGATGGAACCCTTTGAGGAAAGAGGTCTCAAAGGTGAAAGAGATCCCATACCTTACTGATTGATGAAGATTGATGGAGAAACTTTACCCTTTGAAGACATTAAACCCTACCCTATCTTGGTCTTCAATGGAGTTCTTCAACTAGAGAGAGAATGAAGAGAGAAGTAAGCGAGTTTTGGGTTTGGTAATTATGAAAGTTTAGGTTAGTCAAATTAGCTTAGGGGCTTTATATAGGTGTTTAACTAACTTAATTAGACCTCCCTAATCCCCCAACTAATTAACTGACTCTTTAATTAATTAATGGAACCCAACTTAAAACGTGCAGCAACTTAGACCCTCACAGACGAGACCCCGATCGATGGTCCGTCTGTGAGACGACGACCACTGCTCCCTATGTGCTGCACATTCGTCACTAAGTTCAGAGAGTTGTCAAAATGAACCTTTGGACAAATTCTCTAAGTGTCCATCGATAGTGTCCATCGATGCCCCGTCGATTGACACACGCCCCATCGATGGCACTCGTTTGTGCACACTGCCTTGGGCAGTTCTTTGACCCCAAAATGCAAGGGTTCCTCAAGGGCTCTTGGTATGTCCTTGGGGAGTCGTACCAGGACTTTTAGACTATAAACTAACTCTAATATGTGTTAGACACCCTTCCACCAATTTTCATCATTATCCGACTTCTAAAAGCTAGTCAAATAGGCTAACACACGCTAGTACCTCATTGAATTAGTTTCCATACGTCATGGACGTTCTTTGACGTTTTTGTTTCTAGACTTCCTAAATGACTTATATTGATTAAAATAGACCTTAATATAGTTTCTAAACCTTTTGAAACTTATGTTAGGCTTGATATCAAATCTTAGATTTTCTAAGTGTCATTGATCCAGCCTTCAACTCTTTCAATTCGGCCGGAGCCATCCGATAAGGAGGAATTGAAATGGGGTTGTAATACGGTAGAAATTCAATTGAAAAATCAATTTCCCGTTCAGGAGGGATTAAAGGAAGATAATTAGGAAGGACCTCCGGAAATTCCCTCACTCCCGGGACTAACTCAATTTTAGGATTTTCGGAGTCTAAATCTTTGACTCCTACAATATGGTATAAAAAACCCTTTGAGATTATTTTACAAGCCTTAAGGCAAGAGATGAGACGACCTCTAGGAATAGAATTTCCCCCCTTCCACCCTAAGATGAATTTATTTTGAAAATTGAACTTAAAAATTCTTGTTCTACAATCAATGGAAACAAAACTATCATGCAATCAGTCCATCCCCAAAATGACATCGAAATCAATCATATCAAGCTCTACTAATTAACCATGAGTAACTCTATTGGGCAACATTATAGGACAATTTCTATATACCCTAGTTGCAACCACCGCATCACCTACCAGAGTGGTTACCATAAAAGGTTCATTTAGGACATCGGGCAAAATATCAAACTTTGTAGATATCAAAGGAGTAACAAAAGATAATTTAGCACCCGGATCAAGTAAAGCATAAAGATCAATAGAGAAGATATGTAACATACCGTTCAGTACATCGGGAGAACTCTCTTGTTCACTCATAGAGCAAATAGTATAAAAGCGATTCTTTCTTGAAGTATCAAAATTAGAACAACTATCTTGAGCTTGCCCACTTGTTTTGTCTTGCCCCTTTAAATAAGTGCAATACCTAACCTTGTGGCCACTCTTGCCACAACCAAAGCAATTGTCCGTGCCAACGAGTCAATCACCATAATGTTTCTTGCCACACTTTCCACAAGTTGGCTTCTTGCGGTGAACTAGTACCTCTTCCTTTTTGAAACTTAGGGTTAAACACCCTATCATCATGAGCCTTGAGAATTTTGGATAGAACTTGATTAGAAAACCTCTTCTTCAACCTAGGCTTGTCTTGAATGAAAAGCCTACCCTTAGAAGAACAACCTTCATAAGGCCTTGCCTTGTTGACCTCCCTATTCTTCCTCCTTAGTCTACTTTCTTCCACTTGTTGAGCATGAACCATGTGACGAGAAATATTCATATTATCATGAAGCATATTTTGACAATTAAGTAAACGACTCATCCAATCCCTTGGGTTAGACACCAAGGATGGAGCATATTTGGACAATTAAGTAAACTTCAAGGAATAGTCAAGTACACTCATACCTACTTGACGAAGGTTGATAAATTCTTCCACCTTAGCTTCCCAGAACTCTCTAAGACAAAACCTATCAAGAAAGGCCTTCCTAAAGATCTCCCAAGTAGCCGGACCACGTCTTAGTGCCCTATTATCCCTCCATTATATGTATCATGTTTTGGACACATCTTTGAGTTGATAGGCCGCCAACTCTGCCTTCTCAATTGAGGTCACACCCATAGCATAGCGAATCTTATAGATCTCATAGAGGAAATCTTCAGGGTCTTCATCCAATTTGGAACCGAAGAGCATATGTGGGTTCATTCTAGTAAAATCTCTTAAACGAGAAGCCATGTTCTTAGCATGATGAGGCACTCGGGGTCCAACTTCCCTATTCACTTGGGCCATTATTGCTTCGACTTTATAAGTCACTGTTAGCTTGACAAGTCATGGATTTGACCAAATTGAGAAAAGCCGCCTTTATCTCTTAATCCGTCATAGGTGGAGGGACAACCGGAACTTGATCACCCATAACAACTTCTTAAAGTTGAGGCACTTGGTTGTCTTGTGAAGGAGCTTGGTTGTTATGATCTCCCACATTAGCAATGCCTTCTTCATCCCTTCTTGCGGCTGCCCTTTGAGTATTCATACCTATAACCACGATATAAGGTTTAGGTGAAAGCACATAATAAGACCCTAGAGGAACGAAATAGGAATGCAAGAAGATGAGAGTTTCTTAAGTATCACATAGTCTCTTATTCATAAGTGTGGCGCGCTTCACAATTATGAATAACAATCTGCATAGATGTGGTTAAATGAGACGTCAATTCTAGGGATATTCAACCTAATGCTCTGATACAATGTTTTTCACATCCGGGGAGCACCCCCTAGACCTAACCGCCGTCGTCGTTCTCGAAGAGGACTAATACTAGCCTCTTAGCATTCATCATTACTTTCATAGGTTTAAAAGGGCAAACAAATTATGACTTTTCATCTATATCTACTTCATGATGTTTACATCGACCTCTCGCTTACATATAATATATTCACAGTGAGTTTACTTAGACTTGTGTAAGAAGATTACATAGTCTTCTACTTTTATGACACATATATATAAGTTAAATAATATAGTCTTAATAGGGATGTCCCATATTAAACCATTTAATTAAACAGAATAGAACAATATGGTCATAGCCCTTACACAAATGTATAAATGTCACTTAGAGCTTACAACAATATCTTGAAACAACAAGAGTAAAATTATTGCATTTAGAGTATAACAATGTAGCATAGCTAGAGTGAGAAAAAGGTATCATCCTCAAAACTTGAGGACATACCCACACTTGGAGAAATGATCCAAGCATTCCTTTCAAATGCCCACAACCTCCTCAATGGCCGGAACCTAAAATGTTTGGGGGAAGAGGGAGAAATAGGGGTTAGCACATACCTTCTACTAAGTATGGAAACATATGCACACACAAAATAGAAATCATTTCTAAAAAGGGATATTTGATGAAACGATGCCAACTAAAACTTAACACTGAAAACTCAAGCCTGACCTACGAGATCACGACCTACGGGCCGTAGGTGACTCGATAGTACCATGGACCAACCGTCCTGCACAACCGTCGCTTGATTTATAGAGTTGTCAAAATGGACTTTTCATAAAATGGTTAAGTGACCATCGGCAAAGGAAATTGATTCCCCGTCTATTGGACCACGCCTCGTCGCCTGCAATTGTCTATCACTACTGTCCCATGACTGCTTTTTAGTCGAAATTGAAGGGTCCTCCTCAAGAACCCTTTGGGTTGTCCTTGGGGAGTCGTACCCGGATGTTTCGACCCTAAACCTACACTAATACACGTTAGACACCTTAGCACAAAATTCCAGCAAATTCCGACTCATAAAACCTTTTCAAATAGGCTAAGGGAAACTAGAACCTTTTGCACAAATCTCTGGACGTCATGGATGTTTCTTGACGTCTTGACTCCAAAACAACCTAAATTACTTTAATAAACCTATTATTGGCTTTAAAAACATTGTCACAAACCTTAGACACTCATGTGAGGCTCTAAATTAGGTTTTGGATTTTTGGAGTGTTACAAACATATAGTAAAATTTACAATAAAACAATTATCACTTTAACTTCCCTATCCATAGTTATCTAAGACTCAATTAAGTAAGACATGAAGAGGGGACCCATAAAACCTCTTTAATACGTACCTAAGTGATCCTTATGCCTATCAAGGATAAGTTTAGATCATAACAACTCAACAAGTATTCAATACAAAAGAAACTAGAGGAAACATATATATAGTTAGGAACATCACATAAGGAAATATCTGCCAAGGCAACCCCCAAGTTACACTTAGTGCAAAGTGAAAGTATCATCACATACTACTACTTCCACCCTAGTGAGCCTTAGGAATTCCCTTAGAATAGGAACCTCACAATTATCATATATGTAAGCTCTCTCAAAATTAAGTAAGCTTCTTAGGGCCTCACATATGATTAAAAGGTTTAATAATATGTCAATAATGTGTTTTACAGTAAGTATACTTTATTTAAGGTTGTTTGGAGGTCAAACGTCAAAGAACGTATGATGACGTTCGAAAGTTAGCCTTGAAACATGCTAGTGCGTTCTAGTGTGTCTTGGTATGTTTTATGTGTTTTTTTAGTGCAAATTCATTGTAGAGGTTCCTAACATGTACACGAGTGTATTTAGATTCGATATGTCCGGGAAAGACTCCCGAGGACCGCCCTAGGGGTTCTTGAGGAGGACCCATCGCTTGGTCAACAAGGTAACCAAAGGCAGAAACATTTTGTTCATGGATGAAGTAGGTCCATGTCGCGGACTAGGGTGTCCATAGTCCAACTGTTTGGTCCATGTCATATACACAATGAGGACTTTACTGCCCCAAAATCTATTTCCAAAAGTCATGTGGGAACAGTTCCGCGAAGCGGACTTGTTCGCCAACAAATATTTCAAAAATTAAAGTTAAATTTTACATGTTTAAAAGTCCAAATAAGTGTGGGGGTATTTTTGATAATTGGGAGTCAGTTATAAAATGTCACATCCGAGGAGCACCCCCTAGACGTAACCAGCATCGTCGTCCTCGGCGAGGACTAAGACTATCCTCTTAGAATTCGTCATTACATTTCTTACGTTAAAAACTATGTAAAATTAAAACTTTTCATCTACATCTAGTTCATGGGATTTACATAGACCTCTCTCTTACACATAAGATATGCATAGGAAGTTTACTTAGATTCCTCTCATAAGAAGCTTACTTAGGATTCTACTTTTATGTCACATATACAATATACACTTTATTGAGTCTAACAGAGATATCTCATATAAAACCATCTAAGTCGGAATAGAACAATTCGGGCATATCCCTTCACAAATGTATAATAACTACTTAGATCTTACAACAATATGTTGATCAATAAGAGTGAAACGAAAGCCAAAACACCATAACATATATGATAGTTAATATGAGAAAAGGTATCATCCTCAGATCATGAGGACATACCCAGACTTGGATAAATTATCCAAGCCTTCCGTTCAAATTGGTCACGAACCCTTCAATTAACGGAACCTAATTTTTTTAGGAAAAAGAGAGGAATAGGAGTTAGTACATCACTTGTACTATGTATAGAAACATATGCACACACAACTTAGAAATCAAGCTAAAAGGGACATTAGTTCAATACCATGCCAAGTTATTTTGAAAAGCATTATACACAACCAAGAACCATAGCATATTCAACCCAAGACCCACATCATCATGTAAAGCCAAGTAAAGATGTGTATAGACTATTAGAACCATAAGCAAAGCAACGCCAACATCATGTCATAACAACAAAGCATCTACAAGAGTTCATAACATTACAACACAAGAAAAACCCTTACTCATAACCCATTACTATGATTACAAGTGCAATTACCAAGTGAATCCCCATAACCGCACTGAACCAAGTAAACCAACCAAAGGATCATAAATAATGTCTAACTTTGCATAAGATAACATCATGAGTATACATCATCATATTTAGCACTAGAGTAACATGTTCATAAGTGAAACCAACATCATATAATATCATCAACATGTAATGTTAACATCTGCATATCATTCACTTTATTAGATCATAAGAACATAAGAACATCCTTATAAGACTTCACTCAAAGGCAACTAGTGCAATGTATATGTAGAGTCCCATACCCCTACCTAGACTAAGTGAAATCCCTTAAGTCACCTTAGTTAGAGTTCACTTTATTACTTCATTTTACTTTCGGGAACACTTGCCTCAACAAACATAGACCACATGAGCTAATGTGTAATCCGGTGTCATGAAACCCTACACCGAAATATGGTTGACTACTTGCCAAGGTAGTACCAAAGCACGAACAGAGCATCTAGGTGGATACACTAGCTAGTATTCCAATGGGGGCAAACATAGTTCAAGAACTAGGAGTCATGTTTGAGACTATATTTATTCCTTTGGAATTGTAATTTCTATCTCATGAGTACATTAGTGAACCTACCTGCCCTAATTTGGAACGGGTACTTCTCACTACTAGTTCACTCAGAGCTAAGCTAGAGTCCCTTTTGAAATGTCATTCTTTAACAATCATAACTTAGTTTAGGTCATAGGAGAATAACTCCTTGTATAGTTATAGTTATTAGCTAAATAATAATTGCATGAGAACATCCTTTCATACAACCCACATATGTGAGATTAGCATATTAACATCATTATATCATAGTAAGGCTCATAGGTACTTCATAACCAACCTTATATCATTACATCTTAATTATAGTCGAACAAACCACATAAACAGGACATTTCAATTTCATCATCATACCAACACCTACTTAATCCAATCATAAGATATACTTCAATTGAACTTCATCACCAAGTACAGGCCATCATAATTGAAGTAAAGGTTTATGATAACAAAGACTTACCCAAATCTCCTTCAAAAGTCATCATCCATGGTCTTACCATAAACCAACCAATTTCATCCAACAAAAGATGTAATAGCATCATACAATAATAATTAACACAATAACTAGGTCAATTTCATCAATACAATTCTATTCTCCACTAGTTCATAACTTAGGGTTAGGGAGTTGGAGTCAGTTCATCACTTCATCCACAATACTAGGTTTAGCATCAAGAACTACAATTATTGAACAATAATACATCATAATATAAGCATAATAACCAATAGGAATTAAGAACAACACAATTGAAAAGATCAATCTAGGATTGGAAACAAACCCATATGAAAATTATCTTTTTTAAACCAATTTTAGAAGAACCCTTTGGGGAAAGGAATCCCAATGGTGAAGAGTTCCCATACCTTGATATTACTTGAAAATTGATGGAGAACACTGATTTTCTTGAAGCCCTAGAACCCTTAGACCTTGGTCTTCTATGTAGTCTTTCTTGGGAGAGAGAGAATGTAGGGAGAAGTAAGAGTAATTTGTGTTTTGGGATATGGGGGTGTTAAGTTGGGTGTAGGCTTAGGGTAGTTTACATAATTATTTAACTAACCCAATTAACCACCCCCTAATCATTATGTAAACTCCTAACTAACTAATTTAATTAAATGAACCCTTTAAAAACAAACAGTAAAAGTTGCAGGCCTGACCTACGAGACCCCGACCTACGGGCTGTAGGTCAGTCAACGCCTCCCCCCCAGCCGTCCTTCACTAGTCTCTGGACGTCATGGACGTTCCTTGACGTTTTGAATATAAAACTTCCTAAATAACCTTTATACATTATTATTGACCTTAAAATAGTGTTACAAACATTAGGCACTCATGTGAGGCTACAAATTAGTTTTTGAACTTTCGGAGTGTTACATTATCCCCCTCTTAGGATCATTCGTCTCCGAATGACACTAAAATCTTTTGAAAAGAAAGGATAGACTCAATACTAGCAGCCTAACAAACAACAATATATCAAAACATTAGTTATAACACACATCAACCTAACATCATGGCATTTACACAAAGTAACTCAAAGCATCAATTACCACATATAAGAGCTCAACATTACCACATGAAAAATTTCCTTTTGAAAAAAAACATGAGCTCAATACAACATATAGGGTCACTTATGCCAAAATTTCTTTAAAACATATCAACATGCTCAATCTCATTTCATGTAGGCAACAACATACCTAATACACAAATAAGTGCAAATCGAGCAAAATAGTATTTTTCCATAATAACTCATTTTAGCATAAAACCTTTATCATGAATATGCACATCTTTGCAAAACAAGCCAAATTAAATTTATTCATTGTTTTCATTTTTAATAGGAATAACTAACCTTAATTATCAAAGAGATGCGGATAACATGACTTCATGTCGGCCTGGACCTCCCATGTTGCTCCTTCAACTAGGTGGTTTCTCCATATGACTTTTACAGAGGCCACCTCTTTGTTCCTCAATTGCTTCACTTGACGATCAAGGATTTCCACTGGAACTTCCTGATAGGATAGGTTCTCATCAACACCTAGACCCTCAATAGGAAGATGGACTCAGGATCACCGATGCACTTCTTAAGCATGGAGACATGAAACACCGGATGAACCAAATCTAGTTCACTAGGTAATCTCAACTCGTATGCAATCTTGCCAACCTTTTGCAAGATTTTATAGGGACCCACATAGCGAGGTCTGAACTTTCCTTTCTTGCAAAATCTCATCACCCCTTTCATGGGTGAAATTTTCAAATATACCTTATCAACTTCTTGAAATTCAAGCTCTCTTCTCCCATTGTAAGTATACTTTTTTGGAGGATAGGCTGCCTTCAACCTATCCCTTATAGTACGAACTTTGTCCAAAAGTTTCATATACTAATTCGGGACCAAGGAGTGAAGACTCACCAACTTCAAACCACCCAACGGGAGATCTAAATATCCTACCATATAAATCTTCAAAATGAGTCATGGATATTTTGGAATGGTAACTATTGTTATAAGAGAACTCAACCAAAGGCAAAAGTTCATCCAAACTTCCCTCGAAGTCGATCACACAAGCTCTAAGCATATCCTCAAGGGTTTGATTAGTACGCTCCACTTTACCATCCGTTTGGGGAAGAAAAGCAGTTCTTAACTTTACCTTTGTACCCAACAGTTTTTGGAACAGCATCCAAAATCTAGATGTGAATTTTTCACCCCTATCCGATATGATGGGTAACGGGATACGATGAAGACACACAATAACATCTATGAAGATCCTTGCATAATCCTCTACAGAGTAAGTGGACTTGACGGGAATAAAATGAGCGAATTTTGTCAATCTATCAACCACTACCCATATAGAGTCATTTTCCATCTAATCCGAGGCAAACCTACTACGAAGTCCAGATTAATTTCTTCCTACTTCCAAGTGGGAACTTGCATGTCTTGGAGTAACCCACCCGACTTTTGGTTCTCAAATTACACTTGTTGGCAATTTGGACACCTTGCAACAAATTCCGTTGTGTCCCTTGTTAATCCATCCCACCAAAACACTTCTCTAAGGTCATGATACATCTTAGTATAGCCCGGATTAATAGAATAATGGGAACTATGAGCTTCATCAAGAATTCGGTTTCTCAAGTCATCAACATTGAAAACACACAATCATTCTTTATACCTCAAAACACCATTCCCCCTAAGGAGAATGGCTCATTAAGCTTACCAAGAACCGGTTCTTTCAACTCCATCAATGATTTATCAATGTGTTGCTTAGACTTCACCTCTACCACCAAAGACGATATGGAGTTTTGATGAACCATAAAACCACCATTAGGTGAATCTTCTAATCTAACACCCATATGAGACAACCTATGAACCTCTTTCAGTAGGTCTTTCTTGGCTTCTTCCACATGAGACACACTACCCATGGTCATACGACTTATAGCATCCGCAACCACATTGGTTATTCCGGGGTGGTAAAGAACACTCAATTCATAATCTTCCAAAAATTCCAACCATCTTCTTTGTTGGAGATTTAACTCCTTTTTGAGTCAACACATATTGGAGAATCTTATGATTGGTATTCACATCAACATGAAAATCATACAAGTAGTGCCTCCATATTTTCAAGGCAAATACCACGACCGCTAACTCAATATCATGAGTTGGATAATTTTTCTCATGCACCTTAAGTCTTTTAGATGCATAGGCTACTACTTTCCCATGTTGCATAAGGACACACCCTTAGCCCACTCGGGATACATCACAATATACAATGAAGCCTTTGGTATCGGTAAAGTCAATATTGTAACGGAGGTAAGCCTATCTTTAAAAATTTTGAAGCTTATTTCACATGCCTCAGACCTCTCAATTTCACACTCTTTTGGGTTAAGGTAGTCAAGGGTGAATAAATGGACGCAAAACCATCCACAAACCTCCTATAGTATCCCGCTACACCCAAGAAACTTCTAATGTTGGTTGTAGTCAATGGTCTAGTCCAATTTTTAACCACCTCGGTTTTGCTTGGATCAACCTCAACTCCCTCACTCGAGATGATATGACCAAGAAATGCCACTGACCTCAACAAAAACACACATTAGCTATACTTGGCAAATAGTAGGTTTTCCTTAATGACATGTAATACCACTCTCAAATGGTGCATGTGTTAACCCTCATCTTTCGAATATACCAACATGTCGTCAATAAAGACAAAGACAAATGAATCTAGGTAACTTCGAAACACCCTATTCATTAGGTCCATAAAAGTCACTGGGGCATTAGTTAGAAAACAAAACATTACTAGAAACTCACAGTGACCATATCTAGCTCATAATGTCGTTTTAGGTACATCCTCAAACCTCACCCTAAGTTAGTGATACACCGATCTCAAGTCAATCTTAGAGAAGTAGCTTGCCCCTTGGAGTTGATCAATCGAGTCGTCAATCCAAGAGAGAGGATACTTGTTCTTAAAGGTGACTTTATTTATTTGGCGATAATCAATGCACATTCTAAGGGACCCATCCTTCTTTTTCACAAACAATACCAGATAACCCCATGGAGAAATACTAATTCTAAAGAATCTTTTATCTAGTAAGTCTTTGAGTTGAGCATTCAAATCTTTAAACTCGGTTAGGTCCATCTGATAAGGTGGAATTGAAATGGGGTTGGTATCCGGTAGCAAGTCAATACCAAAATCAATTTCCCATTCGGTAGGGATTTTGGGAAGATCATTTGGGAGGACCTCCGGAAATTCCCTCACTACGGCGACTAACTCAAGGTGAGGATTTTTTGAGTCTAAATCTTTGAGTCTTACAATATGGTATAGACACCCTTTGGAGATTATCTTACAAGCCTTTAAATAAGAAATGATACGACCTCTAGGAATTGAATTCCCCTCTCTTCCATTCTAACATGGGTTCATTAGAAAAATTGAACTTAAGAATTCCTGTTCTATAATCAATGGAAGAAAAAATATCATGCAAACAATCCATCCCCACAATGACATCGAAATCAACATGAGTAACTCTATTGGGCAAATTCATAGGACAATTTATATAAACCCTTTTTGCAACCACCGAATCACCTACTGGGTTAGTTCCCATAAAAGGTTCATTTAAGATATCGGGCAAAATAACACAATTTCTAGAAACCAATTGAGTAACAAAAGATAGTGTAGCACCCGGATCAAGTAAAGCATAAACATCAATAGAGAAGATTTGTAACATACCGCTCACCACATCGGGATAACTCTCTTGTTCACCCCTTGAGAACTAGTACCTATTCCATTTTGAGACTTAGGGTTAGACACTCTATCATCACGAGCCTTGGGATATTTCGGAAGGAACTTTATTGGAGAACCTCTTCTTGAATTTAGGCTTGTCTTTAATTTCTAACATACCCATTGAAGATCCACTTTCATACGACTTGACCCTATTGGCCTCTCTATTATTCCTTCTTACTCTACTTTCTTCCACTAGTTGAGCATGGACTATGAGACGAGAGAAATTTATATGATCATGAATCATAGTTGAACGACATTCTTCAACCAAGTCATCGGACACTCTCCTAAGAAAAAGACTCATCTCATCCTTTTGGTTAGAAACCAAGGATGGAGCATACGTGGACAATTTAGTAACTTCAAGTAGTAGTCAATTACACTCATACCTCTTGACGAAGGTTGATGAATTCTTCCACCTTATCTTTTCTCAACTCTCTAGGAAAGAAACTATGAAGGAAGTCCCTTTTGAAGATCTCCCAAGTCACCGGACCACCTCTTAGCACCCTATTATCTCTCCATTATGTTTACCAAGTTTTGGCCACATAATTAAGTTGAAAGACCGCCAACTCGTACTTCTCATTAGGAGTCACACCCATAGCAAATAGGATCTTATAGACCTCATCAAAGAAGCCTTGAGGGTCTTCATCCTATTTTGACCCGAAGAACATAGGTGGATTCATCCGAGTAAAGTCTCTCAAACGAGAAGCCATAGTGCTAGCATGTGAAGGCATGCAGGGTCCAACTTCCCTTTTACATGGGCTATCATAGCTTGGACTTGAGAAGTGATGTCATAAGCATGAAAGGTAATGTCTTGGGCCATGTTTAGAAAAGACGGCCTTATTTTCCCATCCGTCATAGGTGGAGCAACAACTGGAACTTGACCACCCATAGGAACTTGCTCAAGTGACGGCACTTGGTTGTGTTGTGGAGGAGCTTGATTTTCATGAGCTCCCACATTAGCAATCCCTTCTTCGGCCCATCTAGCAGCTTCTCTTCTAGTAGTCATACCAATAACCACGATTAATTGTTTTGGTAAAATCACATAGAGTAAGACTCTAGAGGCACGACATAGGAATACAAAAAGATGAGAATATCCTAAGCATCACATAGTTTCTCATTCATAAGTGTGGAGCGCTTCACAATTAAGAATAAAAATCTACTAATACATTGTTTAATGACATATCGATCCTAAAGATATTCAACCTCATGCTCTGATACCAAGTTTGTCACATCCTTGGAGCATCCCTAGACTTAACCGGCGTCGTCTTCCTCGGAGTGGACTAAGACTAGCCTCTTGGTATTCGTCATAACATTTCATTGGTTAAGAAGTTCAAAAGATTAAAACTTTTCATCAACATCTACTTCATGAGGTTTACATAGACCTATCTCTTACACATAAGATATGCATTGGTAGTTTACTTAAACTCCTCATATAGGAAGCTTACGTAGGCTTCTACTTTTATGTCACATATACATTTTACACAATATAGAGTCTAATAGATATGTCTCATATAAAACCATCCAAGTCGGAATAGAATTATTCGCGCATAGCCCTTACACAAATGTTATTGCCACTTAAGGTAGAATGATCCAAGCCATCCTTGAAAATTTGTCACGAACCCTTCAACAACTGGAACCTAAAATATTTTGGAAAAAGGGAGAAATAGGGGTTATTACATCACTTGAACTATGCATGGAAACATATGCACACACAACTTAGAAAGCATGCTAAAAGATACATTAGTTCAATACCATGCCAAGATTCTTTGAAAAGACTTATGCACAACCAAGAACACATACAAGACAGTAATCATATATTTGTTAAGACCATAGCATATTCAACACAAGACTAACATTATAAAGTAAAGCCAATTCAACATGTGTATAGCAAATTAGAACCATAGACAAAGGAACTCCAAGATCATTTCATAATAATAAAGAATGTACAAGATTTCATAACATTACAACAAAAGAAAAGCCCTTACTTATAACCCATTACAAAGATTACTAGTGCAATGACCAAGTGAAACCCCATAACTCCACTAAATAAACCAACCAAAGGATCATAAATAATGTCTAACTTCACATAAAATAACATAATGAGTATACATCATCATATTTTGCACTATAGACCAATAACATGTTTTATAAGTAAACCAACATCATATAGTATCATCAACATGTGAAGTCAACTTATGAGTACATTCACTTTATAAGAGCATACAAACATAAGAACATTCTTCTATGACTTCCCTCAAGGCCAACTAGTGCAATGTATAGGTAGAGTCACATACCCCTACCTAGACTAAGGCAAATCCCTTAAGTCACCTTAGTTAGATTTCACTTTATTACTTCATTTTACTTTCGTGAACAATTTCCTTAACCAAAATAGACCACATAAGGTAATATGGAATACGGTGTCATGAAACCCTACACCAAATGAAGGTGGACTACTTTCCAAGGTTGTACAAAAATATGAACATAGCATCTAGGTGGATCAACTAGCTAATATTCCTATGGTTGCTGTCACATTCGGGGAGCACCCCGTAGAAGTAACATGGCGTAATTGACCTCTCGGAGGTCTTGTACAAGCCCGTAGTTATCATTCATCGCATTATCATATTAAATTTAGAGGAAAATTTAAAACTTTTCATAGCACATCAGATGCTAGAAACTTCACTTCATATATATATATATATATATATATATATATATAATTTCATATTACATAGTGTCACATCCAGGTTTACCCCCTAGACGTAACCGGCGTCGTCGTCCTCTTTGAGGACTAAGTATAGCCCCTTAGCATTCATCATAACATTCATTGGCTAAAATATGCGGAAAAATTAAATTTTTTTAACTATATCTTTATCAGAGGTTTACATAGACCTCTACATACATATAATAGTATTAATATCGAGTATACATAGACCCGTTCGTATAGGAAGATGACTTAGTCTTCTACTTTTATTTGATACACATATATAAGACATACATTAGAATCATAGAATCCGTCTCATCTCATAAACCATCTAGAACAACAATATAAACATGGGCATAGCCCTACAATAATAAAAGTAAGCCACATATCGACTTTATACAACTTTGTCTTCTAATGAAAGATAGAGTCAACATAGATGTCATAATATCTAAGTAAATCCATAGGTAGAATGTCGGCATCATCCTCGGGAAAATGAGGACCTACCACTTGGATGATAAGAGTATCCAAGCCTCCTTCTCAATCGCCACGAATAAAACCTCAACGACCGGTACCTAAAGTGTTTGGGAAAAAGGGAGGGGATAGTACGCCACATGTACTAAGTATGAGACCATATGCACGTATAATAACCAAACATGCTTAAAAGGGACAGTTAGTTAAATCATGCTAATTTATGTCTTTATGCACAATCAACAACTATACCAACCAATTAGACATGTTTAATCAAGTCAAAGCAACCATATGCATATCACATACTTGAACCCATAATCTCACATAACCCTAACATCAAGTAACCACATTATGAGCATAAATGAGGGTCTAATCATGTGAATAGCAAAGCAAGACAACCAAAGAAAATCCTTATAAAGCCACAAGTGCAATGACCAAGCAAAGACCCATAACCCTACTTAATCAAGTAACCAAATAAGAATCATAATTATTAACTTACTTCACTTAACATAACCTTCAAAACACACAAGTTCATACTTCAACAATAAAGACCAATTGCATGTTCATAAGCATCAAAATAAGTCATTTACCTTTATCATCATTTACATATATAATATTGACCTCCTATATATCCTATCAAGTCAAACTAGTGCAAGGCATACGTAGAGTCCCATACCCCTACCTAAGCTAAGTCAAACCCCTGAAGTCACCTTAGTTAGTCTATACATCATTACTTCATTTTAGTTTAGGGAACACTTGCCTTAACCGACATAGACCACATGAGATAATGTGGAATCCAGTGTTTTAAAACCTTACACTGATGGAAGGTTGTCTATCGGCCAAGGTAAAACCTAACATAAATGTAGCTTTCTAGATAGATCCACTAGCTAGTCTTCCTATGGGGGCAACATAGTTCAGGAACTAAGAGATAGGTGATTCGCTTTACATATCACTTGATAATTGGGGCCTCATCTTATGGGAATAAATGAAATTAGTATCCCTCAATGGGGATTCAACATCACATATATGACCAACGGATAACACTTCCTCTATTGGAAAGCCATTACATCCCATAGTCAAGTTCACTCGGTGCTAAGCTAAGTCCCTTATAGAAATATATTTAGTCTTTATTTAACAATCATAACTTAGTTTAGGTCATAGGGTCTATCCCTTGTATTATTATCATCATAATAGCTCAACATGAATTGTATGAGTATAAGCCTTTCATCACAATTCATATAAGTAAGGTTAACACTTTACATTTTGCTTTCATAATAAGGCACATTGACAATCACCATCATCCTTATATCTTTACATCTTAATCAACCAAACAAACTTAAACAAGACATTTCAATTCAACATCATACCACTCTATCAATCCTAACAAGGCATGGTCCAACACAATTATCATGAATTAACCACAATTAACCATAATTGAAACAAAGGATAAGGTCGCAAGACTTACCAAGTATTCTTCACAATTCATCATCATCAAGGTCTTACGTCAACCCTTAGTTAAATCCAATTAGGTTATCAAATCACCATAGTTCAATAACCAATGTAATCTCAAGTCTAGAAGAGTCACTACATCATAGTTCAATAATAGATAAAAGCTTAGGACTAAGTCAAATCAACATGCCCTAGATCACCTATCAAGAACTAGTATGAAAAACTACAATTCATCACAACTTGTTTATGATTAGTGTAATAACATCATCTATTAGTGATTTAACCAATAATCAAGTCGATTGAATCAATCCCAACATAATTTATATCAAGATCAAACCTAGGGTTAGAGACTTAGGATCATGTTCTTCAATTTAGGCAAGACCATCAACAATTACCATAATAAAGTTCAAAATACATGTTAATCTATTCAATATAACCTAAACAAAACATCAATAACCCAATTCATAACTTCAAATTCGTAATTGGATGAAACCCATTTGAAAACTCTAAATTTGAAAACACTTTGAATGAACCTTTTGAGGAAAGAGGCCTCAAAGGTGAATAGATCCCATACCTTAACGTTTGATGAAGAATTTATTGTGAATTCGTCCCTTTCCATCCCCCAAACCCTTCTCCTTGCTAGTCTTCAATGGTGAGTTCAAGTAGAGAGAGAAACAAGTGAGAAGGAAGAGAGTTTGTGTTTTTGAGTTCTAATTAGTTTAATTGGTATTGGGGCTTTTATATGGGTTTTAAGTTAGTTAATTAGTCTCCCCTTAATCCCTAACTAACCCCTAAACCAATCAATTAATTAAATGAATTAATAACAAAATGTGCAGAAAAACTCACCCTTCACAGACGGAACCCCGTCGACGGGCCGTCTGTGAACCTACGGACCCTCACCCTCTCGTCCTTCACTCCGTCGATTAGTTCAGAGACTGTGCAGGCGAGGGGCTACCTCACAATGGCTAAGTGCGGGATAACGGTGGCATCGACGCCCCGTTTGTCCACACACAGGCCGTCTCTTGATCCGTCGATGCACACTGCCAGGCAGTGTTGCTTCAAACATTAGGGTCCTCCTCAAGGGCCCTTGGTTGGTCCATGGGGAGTCTTACCCGGATGTTTCGACCATGAAACAACTCAAACACCTATTAGCTACCTTTTTACCATTTTTCATACGTTTCGGACTCCTACAAACTAGTCAAACACGCTAAGATACACTAGTACCCTTTTGAACCAACTTCCGGACGTCATGGACGTTCTTGAGCGTCTTGGTTCTTACACTTCTGATATGACCTAAATTCATTAAAATGGACTTAAAAACAGTGCTTAGACCTCATTATACTATGTTAGGCTTTACGACACAACTTGAAATTTCAAAATGTTACATTATCCCCCCCCCCCCATAGGAACACGATCTCCAGGCAGCGAATGAAGGGAATTAAAATTAAAAGAAATGAAGTGTGAGGCGTGGGAATCGAACCCACGACCTCAAGGCTGGAAGGGAGAATGGGCGAATTAAATAAGTAAATAAAGTGAGGCTGTGGGGGATCGAACCCACAACCTCACTATCTGCGCATAAGCTAAGGCAAGTTTTAAATAAAAATAAATTAAGGAGGCTGTTGGGGTTCGAACCCACAACCTCCCAATTCCCAGCAAAATAAAGAGTAAAATAAAAGAGGATGTGGGGGTTTGATCCCACAACCTCTTGGTCTAGGCGAATTGGTCAATGCAAATTTTAAACGAAAAATAAAAAGGGGTTGTGTGGGTTCGATCCCACAACCCTTCGGCCAATTAAGAGGAGAATCCAAGGAGAAAAATAAAGATAGAATGTTAATGTTGGGGCTCGATCTAGGGTCCCAATGTCATGAAGAATAAACATAAAGTCAAGGAAAAATGTAAGTATTGTCCAAGTGGTTCGAACTTGGGTTCCCTTGCCAATATTTCCGTATTGATACATAAGTCATACGTGAATTAAATGTTCAAGAATAATGCCACCTACTTAGATCGAAATCAAGATCTTGGCATATATACAAGATACATAAGTCTTGTACTACATAACCTTAGGAAGATATGAGTCACTTAACGAACTATGAATAAAATGAATGATACCAAAGGTGTTAGGTTAGGATAATCAAGAGGTGAGCTAGATTCAAGTAATGACACTAGGTTATTCTTGATCATTGCACAGCAAACACGATGAAAGTCTTAAACTACATCCTAGGTATAACTGGTGTTCACACTAGCCTATGAACGAAATGAAATGAAGTACGTATGAATGAATGAAGCACACTCTGCTTTTGCTAATGAAGACTCCCTAGTTGAGGTCCCATATGTTGAGCCCTGATTTTGGAAAGTCTTAATGCCAAGTCCATGATTCCAAGGTCTCATGGCGTATGAATTAATAAAAGATGTTATGTGTTGTATGCTATATGATATGTGCTATGTGTAAGATGTTATGTGTTGCGTGCAATATGATAAGTATGATGATGCATGTTACTCTCATGGCATGACTTTCCTAATCAAAATTTGGAAAGCTCACTGACTTTCCAAAACTTTCCTAATCCCAATTTGGCAAGTCCACTGACTTGACTTTCCATAATCATGTTGTTAGGAAAGAGCTATCCTTTCTCATGCATGTACTTGGTGTGTGCTTGAATATACCCATACTTAGTACAAGTGTGTACTAACCCTATACAACTCTACAATTTTAGATGCAGGCACAGGTGGACGCTAGAGAGTACAGGTTGACGTTGCAGCTATCCGGACATGGAGCTTTCATCCGAAATTGGTAGGCCCTCATGCTTTCGAGGATGTCTACCATTACTATCTAGCTTACATATAGGCTTTAGCTAGATGAGCATGTTCCACTAGTGTTTCTTTCCATTTTTATTTCAGACACTGTATTGGTGCCATTTTGGCAATTATACATTTATTACAGTATTGCACTATTTCTTTCATTTGATTATCTCTATATTAGATGGTTGATTTTTGAACGCCCATGATGTTAAGTTTAAAATGTTTAGCATGAAATAAGAAAACAAAAAGTTTAAATTTTCCGCTAAAATTAACCTAGATGAAATAAGAATGACGTAAGTAGGCTTGTCTGCGACCTCTGAAAGGTCAACGACGCCGGTCTCGTCTGGGGTCTAGATTTCGGTCGTGACAGGTTCATTTAAGATATCGGGCAAATTATCACAATTTCTAGAAACCATTGGAGTAACAAAATATAGTGTAGCACCCGGATCAAGTAAAGCATAAATATCAATAGAGAAGATTTGTAACATACCACTCACCACATCAGGATAACTCTCTTGTTCACCCCTAGAGCGAAGAGCATAAGAGCAATTATTTCTTGGATTATCAACATAAGAACAACTAGCTTGAGCTTGCCAACTTCCTTTGTCTTGCCCCTTCACATTAGGGAAATATCTAAACTTGTTGCCACTCTTGCCACATCCAAAACAATTATTCATCCCAACAAGAAACTCACCAAAATGCTTCTTACCACACTTTTCACAAGATGACTTCTTGTTTGGTGAACTAGTACCCATTCCCTTTTAAGACTTAGGGTTAGACAATCTATCATCACGAGCCTTGGGAAATTTTGGAAGGAACTTTATTGGAGAACCTCTTCCTGAATTTAGGCTTGTCTTTAATTTCCAACATCCCCATTGAAGAGCCACTTTCATACGACTTGACCCTATTGGCCTCTCTATTCTTCCTTCTTACTCTACTTTCTTCCACTAGTTGAGCAAGGACCATGAGACGAGAGAAATTTATATTATAATGAATCATAGTTGAACGACATTCTTCCACCAAGTCATCGGACACTCTCCTAAGAAAAAGACTCATCTCATTCTTTTGGTTAGAAACCAAGGATGGAGCATACGTGGACAATTTAGTAAACTTCAAGTAGTATCAATTACACTCATACCTCCTTGACGAAGGTTGATAAATTCTTACACTTTATCTTTCCTCAACTCTCTAGGAAAGAAACTATGAAGGAAGGCCCTTTTGAAGATCTGCCAAGTCACCGGATCACCTCTTAGCACCCTATTATCTCTCCATTGTGTGTACCAAGTTTTGGCCACATCATTGAGTTGAAAGGCCACCAACTCGGCCTTCTCATTAGGAGTCACACCCATAGCAAATAGGATTTTATAGACCTCATCAAGGAAGCCTTGAGGTTCTTCATATGATTTTGACCCGAAGAACATAGGTGGATTCATCCGAGTAAAGTCTCTCAAACGAGAAGCCATAGTGCTAGCATGTGAAGGCATACAGGGTCCAACTTCCCTTTTTTTTGGGCCATCATAGCTTGGACTTGAGAAGTGATGGCATAAGCATGAGAGGTTATGCCTTGGGCAATGTTTAGAAAAGCCGGCCTTATTTTCCCATCCGTCATAGGTGGAGCAACAACCGGTACTTGACCACCCATAGGAACTTGCTCAAGTGACGACACATGGTTGTGTTGTGGAGGAACTTGATTTTCATGAGCTCCCACATTACCAATCCCTTATTTGGCCCATCTAGCAGCTTCTCTTCTAGTAGTCATACTAATAACCACGATAAAATGTTTCGGTAAAATCACATAGAGTAAGACTCTAGAGGCACGACATAGGAATACAAAAAGATGAGAATATCCTAAGCATCACATAGTTTCTCATTCATAAGTATGGCGCGCTTCACAATTAAGAATAAAAATCTATTAATACGTTGTTTAATGACACATCGATCCTAAAGATATTCAACCTCATGCTCTGATACCAAGTTTGTCACATCCTTGGAGCACCCCCTAGACTTAACCGGCTTTGTCGTCCTCGTAGTGGAATAAGACTTACCTCTTGGTATTCGTCATAATATTTTATTGGTTAAGAAGTTCGGAAGATTAAAACTTTTCATCAACATCTACTTCATAAGGTTTACATAGACCTCTCTCTTAAACATAACATATGCATTGGGAGTTTACTTAAACTTCTCATATATGAAGCTTACATAGGCTTATACTTATATGTCACATATACAATATACACAATATAGAGTCTAATAGATATGTCTCATATAGAATAATTCGCGCATGAAACCCTACACTAAATGAAGGTGGACTACTTTCCAAGGTAGTACAAAATTATGAACATAGCATCTAGGTGGATCAACTAGCTAGTATTCTTATGGTTGCTGTCACATCCGGGGAGCACCACCTAGAAGTAACATGGCGTACTTGACCTCTCGGAGGTCTTATACAAGCCTGTAGTTATCATTCATCGCATTATCATAGTAAATTTAGTGAAAAATTTAAAACTTTTCTTAGCACATCAGATGCTAAAAACTTCAATTCATATGTATATATATATATATATATATAATCTCATATTACATAGTGTCACATCCATGTTTACCCCCTAGACGTAACCGGCGTCGTCGTCCTCTTTGAGGACTAAGTCTAGCCCCTTAGCATTCATCAAAACATTCATTGGCTAAAATATGCGGAAAAATTAAATTTTTTTAACTATATCTTTATCAGAGGTTTACATAGACCTCTACATACACATAATAGTATTAATATGGAGTATACATAGACCCGTTCGTATAGGAAGATTACTTAGTCTTCTACTTTTATTTGATACACATATATAAGATAGAAAATAGAGTCATAGAATCCGTCTCATCTCATAAACCATCTAGAACAACAATATCAACATGGGCATAGCCCTACAATAATAAAAGTAAGCCACATATCAACTTTATACAACTTTGTCTTCTAATGAAAGATAGAGTCAACATAGATGTCATAATATCTAAGTAAATCCATAGGTAGAATGTCGGCATCATACTCGGGAAAATGAGGACCTACCACTTGGATGATAAGAGTATCCAAGCCTCCTTCTCAATCGCCTCGAATAAAACCTCAACGACCGGAACCTAAAGTGTTTGGGAAAAAGGGAGAAAATGGGGATAGTACGCCACATGTACTAACTATGAGACCATATGCACATATAATAACCAAACATGCTAAAAAGGGACATTTAGTTAAATCATTCTATTTTATGTCTTTATGCACAATCAACAACTATACCAACCAATTAGACATGTTCAATCAAGTCAAAGCAACCATATGCATATCACATACTTGAAACCATAATCTCACATAACCCTAACATCAAGTAACCACATTATGAGCATAAATGAGGGTCTAATCATGTGAATAGAAAAGCAAGACAACCAAAGAAAATCCTTATAAAGCCACAAGTGCAATGACCAAGCAAAGACCCATAACCCTACTTAATCAAGTAACCAAATAAGAATCATAATTATTAACTTACTTCACTTAACATAACCTTCAAAACACACAAGTTCATACTTCGACAATAAAGACCAATTACATGTTCATAAGCATCAAAATAAGTGATTTACCTTTATCATCATTTACATAAATAATATTGACCTCCTAAATCTCCTATCAAGTCAAACTAGTGCAAGGCATACGTAGAGTTCCATACCCCTACCTAAGCTAAGTCAAACCCCTGAAGTCACCTTAGTTAGTCTATACATCATTACTTCATTTTAGTTTAGGGAACACTTGCCTTAACCGACATAGACCACATGAGATAATGTGGAATCCGGTGTTTTAAAACCTTACACTGATGGAAGGTTGTCTATCGGCCAAGGTAAAACCTAACATAAACGTAGCTTTCTAGATGGATCCACTAGCTAGTCTTCCTATGGGGGCAACATAGTTCAGGAACTAAGAGATAGGTGATTCGCTCTACATATCACTTGATAATTGGGGCCTCATCTCATGGGAATAAATGAAATTAGTATCCCTCAATGGGGAGTCAACATCACATATAGGACCAATGGATAACACTTCCTCTATTGGAAAGCCATTACCTCCCATAGTCAAGTTCACTCGGTGCTAAGCTAAGTCCCTTATAGAAATATATTTAGTCTTTATTTAACAATCATAACTTAGTTTAAGTCATAGGGTCTATCCCTTGTATAATCATCATCATAATAGCTCAACATGAATTGTATGAGTATACGCCTTTCATCACAATTCATATAAGTAAGGTTAACACTTTACATTTTGCTTTCATAATAAGGCACATTGACAATCACCATCATCCTTATATCTTTACATCTTAATCAACCAAACAAACTTAAACAAGACAATTCAATTCAACATCATACCACTCTATCAATCCTAACAAGGCATGGTCCAACACAATTATCATGACTTAACCACAATTAACCATAATTGAAACAAAGGATAAGGTCGCAAGACTTACCAAGTATTCTTCACAATTCATCATCATCAAGGTCTTACCTCAACCCTTAGTTAAATCCAATTAGGTTATCAAATCACCATAGTTCAATAACCAATGTAATCACAAGTCTAGAAGAGTCACTACATCATAGTTCAATAATAGATAAAAGCTTAGGACTAAGTCAAATCAACATGCCCTAGATCACCTATCAAGAACTAGTATGAAAAACTACAATTCATCACAACTTGTTTATGATTAGTGTATTAAAATAATCTATTAGTTATTTAACCAATAATCAAGTCGATTGAATCAATCCCAACATAATTCACATCAAGCTCAAACCTAGGGTTAGGGACTTAGGATCTGTTCTTCAACTTAGGCAAGACCATCAACAATTACCATAATAAAGTTCAAAATACATGTTAATCTATTCAATATAACCTAAAGAAAACATCAATAACCCAATTCATAACTTCAAATTCGTAATTGGATGAAACCCATTTGAAAACTCTAAATTTGAAAACACTTTGAATTAATCTTTAGAGGAAAGAGGTCTCAAAGGTGAATAAATCCCATACCTTAACATTTGATGAAGAATTGATTGTGAATTTATCCCTTTCCAGCCCCCAAACCCTTCTCCTTGCTAGTCTTCAATGGTGAGTTCCAGTAGAGAGAGAAAGAAGAGAGAAGGAAGAGAGTTTGTGTTTTTGAGTTCTAATTAGTTTAATTTGTATTGGGGCTTTTATATGGGTTTTAAGTTAGTTAATTAGTCTCCCCTTAATCCCTAACTAACCCTTAAACCAATTAATTAATTAAATGAATTAATAACAAAACGTGCAGAAAAACTCACCCTTCAAAGACGAAACCCCGTCGATGGGCCGTCTGTGAACCTACGGACCCTCACCCTCTCGTCCTGCACTCCATCGATCAGTTCAGAGACTGTGCAGGCGAGGGTCTTCCTCACCATGGCTAAGTGTTGGACAACGGTGGCATCAACGCCCCATTTGTCCACACACAGGCCGTCTCTTGCTCCGTTGATGCACACTGCCATGCAGTGTTGCTTCAAACATTAGGGTCCTCCTCAAGGGCCCTTGGTTCGTCCTTGGGGAGTCTTACCCGGATGTTTCGACCATGAAATAACTCAAACACCTATTAGCTACCTTTTTACCATTTTCCATACGTTTCGACTCCTACAAACTAGTCAAACATGCTAAGACACACTAGTACCCTTTTGAACCAACTTACGGACGTCATGGACGTTATTGAACTTCTTGGTTCTTACACTTCTTAAATGACCTAAATTCATTAAAATGGATTTAAAAATAGTGCTTAGACCTCATTATATCTATGTTAGGCGTTATAACACAACTTGAAATTTCGAAATGTTACATTATCCCCCCCCCCCCATAGGAACATTTGTGCCTGAATGACACAAAAACTCTTTTTCAATGAACGAATAGACTAAAGACTAGCAGCCCAACCAACATCACTTCAATTAAGGCAATTCAAAACTTCAAGTACCAAATATGAGACTCAATATTACTTCATGAGGTACTTACTTCTCACAACAACCATATGAGCTCAACATGAAACACATGAGTCATTTTGAATCAAGTTAAACCTATCAACATGATACACAACATTTCATAAAGACTCAACATGTCAAAATGCACAACATGATTCAAAACAAGGCAAAAACAAAAATTTCAAAATTTGTGGCAAAAATCACTGAATCTCACTCTGCACTTCAATGTGCACATTTCAAAATTGCAACTTTTGCACATCTTCACCCAAAAATCAAGGGACTTCAATTTCTAATCATATTTATATTATTAAAAGGAATGACTAACCTCAATTATCAAAAACATGAGGGTAACGAGACTTCATATCGGCCTCGGCCTCCCATGTTGCACTCTCAACTAGCTGATTTTTCCATAACACTTTTACGAAAATCACCTCTTTGTTCCTTAACTTCTTGACTTGTCTATCAAGAATTTTCACCGGAACTTTATCATAAGAGAGGTTATCCTTGACACCAAGACACTCAATAGGAAGAATGGACTCGGGATCACCAGTACACTTTTCAACATAGAAACATGGAAAACCAGGTGAACCAAAGCCAATTCACTAGGGAGTTCCAATTCATAGGCCACCTTACCAACTCTTTGCAAATTTTCATAGCGTCCCACATAATGAGGACTCAATTCCCCTTCTTGTCAAATCTAACCACTCCTTTCATTGGTGAAATCTTCAAGTATACCTTGTCACCCTTTTCAAACTCAAAATCCCTCCTCCTATTATCGACATAGGACTTTTTGCCGACTATAGACCATTCACAAGCGATTTCTTATTATCTGAACGTTCTCCAAAGTCTTTTAAATGAAATCGGGACCAAAAATTGAAGACTCATTGACTTCAAACCACCCAATAAGAGACCTACACCTCCTAGCATACAAGGCTTCATAGGGAGCCATGGAAATGGATGAATGAAAACTATTATTATAAGCAAACTCTACCAAAGTCATGTGCTTATCCCAACTCGCTTTGAAATAGATGACACAAGCTCTAAGCATATCCTCAAGGGTTTGAGCAGTACATTCCGCTTGACCATCCGTTTGGGGATGAAAAGCGGTACTCAACTTCACCTTAGTACCCAATCCTTTTTGAAATGATCTCCAAAACCTAGATGTGAATTGTGCACCTCTATCTGATATGATGGATAACGGAATACCATGGCGACACACAATCTCCAATGAAGATCTTAGCATAATCTTCCGCCGAATAAGTAGAATTGACGGGAATAAAGTGAGCGGACTTGTTCAACCTATCAACCACCACCCATATGGAGTCATATTGTTTTTGGGTCATGGGGAAACCTATCACAAAATCCATATTGATGTCTTCCCACTTCCAACTAGGAATTTGGATCTCTTGTAGTAAGCCTCCCAGTTTTAGATGTTCGGCCTTGACTTGTTGGAAATTTGGACATTTAGCAACAAACTCCGCTATGTCCTTTTTCAAACCATCCCACCAATACACCTCCCTAAGTTCATGGTACATTTTTGTCGACACAGGATGAATGGAATTGTGGGACCCATGAGCTTCTTCAAGGATACGATTCCTCAAATCATCAATATTGGTAACCCATAATCGTCCTTGATATCTCAATACACCATCTTCCCCTAAGGAGAAAGCTTCATTTAATTTGCCAAGAAACGATTCTTTCAACTCCATTAATGGTTTATCAAGGTGTAGTTTGGACTTCACCTCAACAACCCAAGATGATTCGGAGTTATGATGGACCATCACACCACCATTTGAAGAACCTTCCAATCTCACACCCAACCTAAACAACCTATGAACCTCTTTTACAAGGTCCAATTTGGCTTCTCAACGTGAGACACACTACCCATAAACAAACGGCTTAGAGCATCCGCTACTACATTTGCTTTCCCGGGGTGATACAGAACACTCATATAATAGTCTTTGAACAATTCAAGCCATCTTCTTTGTCGGAGATTCAGCTCTTTTTGGATAAACACATATTGGAGACTTTTATGATCGGTGAACACATCCACATAGACAATATATAAATAATGCCTCCAAATTTTCAAAGCAAACACCACGGCCGCTAACTCAAGATCATGAGTGGGATTGTTCCTCTCATGCACCTTGAGTTGCCAAGAAGCATAGGAAATAACCTTCCCATGTTGTATAAGCGCACACCCCAAACCAACACGGGACACATCATAATAAACCACAAAACCCTTTGTACCCTCCAATAAGGTCAACACCGGAGCCGAAGTAAGCCTGTCTTTCAACATTTGGAAGCTCTTTCCACATGCTTCTGACCACTCAAACTTCTTGTTCTTTTGGGTCAAAGTAGTCAAAGGAGATGCAATGGATGCAAAACTATCCACAAAACTCCGATAATAACCCGCAAGACCCAAGAAACTCCGTATGTCAGTTGGAGTCAATGGCCTCGGCCAATTTCTCACCGCTTCCGTTTTCCTTGGATCTACCTCAACTCCCTCACTAGAGATGATGTGACCAAGAAATGCCACCGACCTCAACCAAAACTCACATTTGCTATATTTGGCAAACAATTGATGCTCTTTAAGGGTTTGCAATACCTCCCTCAAATGACACATGTGATCACTCTCATTTTTTGAATATACCAAGATGTCGTCAATGAACACAATGACAAAAGAATCTAGGTAACTTCGAAACACCCTATTCATTAGGTCCATAAATGCCGGAGCATTAGTGATATCAAAGGACATAACAAGGAAGGAATTTAAAGTGGCCATATCGAGTCCAGAAACCCTTCTTTCGTACATCCTCACCTCTCAGCCTTAGCTGGTGATGCCCCGATCTCAAGTCAATTTTGGAAAAGTAGCTTGCCCCTTAGAGTTGATCAAATAAGTCATCAATCCGAGGGAGAGGATACTTGTACTTAATTGTGACTTTGTTGAGTTGGCGATAATCGATACACATTCTCAAAGGTCCATCTTTCTTCTTCACAAATAAGACCGGAGCACCCCATGGAGATATACTAGGCCTTATGAAGCCCTTGTCTAGAAAATCTTTAAGTTTTGCCTTCAACTCCTTAAATTCGGCCGGAGCCATTTGATAAGGAGGAATCGAAATGGGGTTTGTTTCCGGTAGCAAATCGATACCAAAATTGATTTCTCATTCGGGAGGGATACCAGGAAGGTCATTAGGGAAGAACTCTGGAAATTCACTCACTACGGGGACTGACTCAATGGGAGGAATTTCAGAGTCAAGATCTGGGACTCTCACTATATGATATAAGCAGCCCTTAGAGATCATTTTGCAATCCTTTAAACAAGAAATGATGCGAACTCTAGGAACAGAACTTCCCCCCTTCCACTCAACAACGGGTTCATTAGGAAAATTAAACCTCAAAATCCTTGTCCTACAATCAATAGTGGCAAAACAACAATGCAACCAATCCATACCCAAAATAATATCAAAATCAAGTATATCTAGTTAAACTAGATCAACATTAGAAACTCTATTGGGCAACATGATAGGACAATTTCTATATACCCTCTTTGCAACCACCGAATCTCCTAGCGGTGTAGACACTAAGAAAGGCTCATGCAAGATATCGGGTAAAGTGTCAAACTTTTTAGCTACAAGGGGTGTAACAAAAGACAAAGTATCAACCGAATCAAGTAAAGGATAAGCATCAATAGAAAAGAATTGTAACATACCGGTCACCACATTGGGAGAGGTCTCTTGCTCACCCCTAGTAAGAAGGGCATAAAAGCGGTTCTTCTTTGGAGCATCACTAGAACCACTTGCTTGACCACTATTCTCTTGCCCCTTCATATTAGGAAAATATCGAACATTGTGGCCACTCTTGCCACAACCAAAACAATTGCCCGTTCCAACCAAACACTCACCGAAATGACCCTTTCCACACTTAGCACATGTCGACTTCTCATTAGGTGATTCGCACTCTTCCCTTTTTGAGTTCTAGGTTTAGCCACCTATTCATCACGAGCCTTAGGGAACTTGGATGGAACTTGATTAGAGAACCTCTTTTTGAATTGTAACAACCCTAAAAATGGATATGCTAAGTAATGCTTAATGTGTCTAGAATGCCTACGATTAGATCGGGTTCACACGGATTGATGCGCGTAGAACCAGACCTCTGAACCCTTGAGACAGCCAAGCCAACTAACTTGGGGAGTTAGTTGAGCTAGTAAATGTTCGGTCCAGCCATGTAGGGCTCCCGAATATGAAGATTTACTCGGATGAGTCTTTACCGAACTTAAAAAGGGGAAATCTTTAGTTTGGAGGGTCTAGGGGTAAAATGGTCTTTTTCCAAGCTAAGGGTAGTATCTTAATTACCCTAAATATGTAATTATTAATTATTTAATTAAATAGGTGGAGGGGCATTTTGGGTAGAGAGGGCCGAAATTGCCCTTTTAGCAAAATCTTGCTCCACCCGGGTTCGAACCTAGGTGGTAGCAATGATTTAATTTGATTTATTTAAATTGGTAAATTAATTTAATTAATTAATATTTATTAGCTTATTTAAGAAAAAGGAAAATCAGATTTTTTTAAATTTTGAAAGAGTCCTAGTTGACTAAGTCTAAAATACTTAACTCTCTTTCACGCTTAACACTCTCTCACGTTCATCTCTCTCACGTCCCTCCACTCTCTTTCTTATTCACAATTCTCTGTGCCTAACCAACGTACAATAACAGAAAACTATAAAAGTTCTTCACACTTGAAGAACTTACACGAAAGATATAAACAAAACGCTAACCAAAAACGTTAAGCAAAAGAAAGGGTTTTCCGTCGAGTTTGGTGTTGAAATTTCGGGACTTGGACGTGATTTTGGAGAGGGTTTTGGACAGCAGGTCGTGTTTTGAATAAACGTCAAAATAAGGTATGGGTTTTCTTACTCTTGGTCCCTTTCCCAAGAGACCCTTAGGACTCAGATGAATCTATTCTGAAAACTAGGGTTGTTCCCTGTTGCATGTCCTTGTCACTAGCTCCCATCGATTTGTAGGTTGGGTATGTTTGCTGGTAGAAATTAGGGATGTAATGTGTTTTCTTGATGATTACGTTCATGTATGTATGTTCGGAGTTATGTGAATATTAAGCATGTTGTCCGAAACTATGTGTTTATGTGTGTGCAATGTGTAGCCGTGACATATACTCTTGGTTTGAAGTTCAAAAATGACATGTTATGGTTGTATTCTTACGTGCACAAACTTGTATAAATCGTGATGTTCATATGAAGTATAATGTGGCTGATTTGAATGTAAACTATTAGCTAAATGAATCCATGAAAATGCACCTAAATATGTACTAAATGATCAATGAATTACCCTAAGAACTAACGTGTAAACGTTGATGAAAATGAGCTGAAAAACGTACATAATTTCCAGCATCTTGTTGATGAGTTTCGGCCAAGCTAAGTGATGTATCATGCTATCTAAAATGAATTAAAAATAAGTGAGGTCACTCAGAATCGAACATGTGACCTCACCATGTTAAAAATCTTAGAAATAAAGTGATAGAAAAAGAATGTGGCATGTGGGATTCGAACCCGCGTGCCTTGACCAAAGCATGAAAAAGATCATGAAAAATAAAAATGAGAGGTGTCGGGTTCGAACCCACAACCTCTCGGTCAGACTTAAGGGACAATTACAAGAAAAATAAAAGTTGAGGCATGTGGGAATCGAACCCACGACCTCTCGGCTGAATAAAGGAAATTAAGCAGAAAAATAAAGTGGGGCTGTGGGGGTTCGATCCCACACCCTCTCGGTCAAAAACAAAAATGGTTTAAGGAAAAAGGAAAATAAAAGAAAATGAGGTTGTGGGGGTTCGATCCCACATCCTCTAGGTCCCAAAACGAAATAAAAGAAAAAGAGAGAAAATAAGGGAAAAGAAGTGTAGGCGTTGGGGCTTGATCTCGGGTTCCCAAGCCGAGTGGATTAAGTTTAAATAAATAAAAACGTAAGCGCTGTCCAAGGGATTTGAAATCGGGTTCCCTTGCCCAATTCCATATTGTCACATAAGTCATACGTAAGTAAATATTTAATGAATACTGCCTCTAAAGATCAAAATCAATATCTTGGCATATCTACAAGATGCATAAGTCTTTTACCACATAATCTTGGGTAAATATGAATCACTTAGACAAACTATGAATGAAGCCTCATGGCTTGTATGTGTGGACCCATAAGTCTAGCATACGTTTAAAAGTAAGTGAACCTAAGATGTATGTGATGAAATGATGTATCCCTAGAAGGGTTAAGTAAGAGTGTGAAACACACTAAATGGCCAAGCGCATTCATATGATGAAATGAATATTCACGTTAAGGGGTGAGAAATTATGAAAAGCAAATGTGTTAAAGTTAATGAATGAGGTGACAATATGATAAGAGGCTAATGTGAAAGATGAGAGCAATCTCAAATGAGTCTAAGTAAATGTTACCAAAACGTACTCACCTATGAGAGCGTAAAGCTAATGAAGAGACCAGTCTCTATGAACACTCTAATGAAATTATTGAGATGAATGTCTACTTAATACTAATGATGAGATGAGAAATCATCTTTTGAGCTATGATGTCCTTATACTAGAAGCCAACTTCCATGACGTATGAGTTGAATGTAATGGAACTTTATACTGAGCACCGATAGGCTAGCTATGAGCGTTGATGCCTTCTTTTTGGAAGGGCGGAGGTTCACGTAACTCTCATGAGATGAGACTGTCGGGCATGCCGGGTATGAGTCTCCTTATATTCTCCTAGTCTTTGAACCTATACTGCCAATATAGGGATCTAGCAGGGTTCATTTCCCTATATACGCTAGCATGTTTTGGTTCACCTTGGCCGGTGATTCCACCTCTTTTCGGTGTGGGGATGACACTCTGGATTTCATGATGCTCACATGATCTATGTCGGTTAAGGTTAAAGTTCCCAAAGAAAGAATGAGGCCAGCCTCAAATGATGCACATAATGAAATGAACTATACCAAAGGTGTTAGGATAGGATAATCAAGAGGTGAGCTAGACTCAAGTAATGACACTAGGTTATTCTTGGTCATTGTACAGCAAACCCGATGAGAGTCTTAAACTACATCCTAGGTATGACTAGTGATTGCACTAGTATATGAATGAATGAAAATGAAATACGTATGAATGAATGAAGCAGACTCTGTGTTTTCTAAAGAAGGCTCCCTAGTTGAGGTCCCATATGTTGAGCCCTCATTTTGGGAAGTCCTAATGTCAAGTCCATGATTCCAAGGTCTCATGGCATAAGAAGGAATGATATGAACTATGTGATATGATATGTGCAATATGTTATGTGTTGTTTGCAAAATGAAAAATATGACGATGTATGTTACTCTCATGGCATGACTTTGCTAATACAAATTTGGCAAGTCCACTAACTTTCCTAATCCAAATTTGGCAAGTCCATTGACTTTCCTAATCCAAATTTAGCAAGTCCACTGACTTGACTTTCCATAAATCATGTTGTTAGGAAAGAGCTATTCTTACTCATGCATGTACTTGGTGTGTGCTTGCATATACCCATACTTATTACAAGTGTGTACTAATCCCATACAACTTTACATTTTTAGGTGCAGGCACAGGTGAACGTTAGAGCATATAGGTCGACGCTGAAGCTATCCGGACGTGGAGCATTCATCCGGACTTGGTAGGCCCTCATGCTTTCGAGGACGCTTGACCATTATTTTCTAGCTTAGATATAGGTTTGAGTTAGTGGAGTATGTTCCACTAGCGTTTCTTTCTCATCTTATTTCAGACATTGTATTGGTGCAATTTGGCAAGTATACACTTAATGTAGTATTGAACTATTTCTTTCATTTGATGATCTTAATATTAGATGGTTGATTGTGAACATTTATGAGTGTAAGTAGAATGTCTTATGTAAATGTTAAGTAACAAAAAGTTCAAATTTTCCACTAAAATTAACCTAGATTAAGTAACGATGACGTATGTAGGCTTGTCTGCGACCTCTGAGAGGTCAATGACGCCGGTATCGTCTTGGGTCTAGATTCCGTTCGTGACATGAATCTAGGCTTGTCTTGAATCTCAAGCCTACTCTTGGAAGAACCACTTTCAAAGGACCTTCTCTTCTTAGCATCTCTTGCCTTTCTCCTAGCCTGAGCTTCCTCAACTTGTCTAGCATGCACCATAAGCCGAGAGAGATTCATATTATCATGAAGAATGGCCGAATGACATTGTTCTTTTAAATCATCCGATACTCCCGTCCCAAAGCGTCTCATCTCATCTCTAGGATCGGAAATCAAAGAAGGAGCATATTTCAACAATTTAGTAAATTTCATAGAATACTCAAGAACACTCATACCTCCTTGACGAAGGTTGATGAATTCCACCACTTTGGCCTCCATCATTTCCCTAGGGAAGAACCAATCAAGAAATGCCTTCTTGAAAATCTCCCAAGTTACCGGTCCACCCCAAAGAGGCCAATTATCCCTCCATTGAACATACCAAGTTTGAGCCACATCCTTGAGTTGATATGTGGCCAACTCAGCCTTCTCATTAGAGCTTAACCCCATAGCAAAGAGTATCTTATACACCTCATCGATGAACTTTTGGGGGTCTTCATCCACCCTAGACCCATGGAAAGTAGGAGGGTTCATTTGAGTGAAGTCCCTCAAACGAGATGTCGTGGTAGAGACTTGTAGATTGGGTCGGGGTGCAACCTCCCGATTAGCTTGGGCCGTCATAGCTTGAGCTTGCAGAGTGTCGGCTTGGGCTTGAGAAGTATTGACTTAGGACATTTGAAGAAGGGCAGCCCTTATCTCTCCATCCGTCAAAGGTGGAGGGTTGGCCGGAGCTTGTTCAACATCAACCTCCTCTTCAAGTGGAGGGTCTTAATCAACACGGGGAGGAGAAATCTCCTTCTCAAGCCTTCTTGCCTCATTCCTCCACGTATTCATTGCCTATAACTAAAATACAAGGTTTAGACGAAAGCACATAATGGTTACTCTAGAGGCACGACATTGGATTTCCAAGAAAAGAGAGAGATTCCTAAACATCATATAAATTCCTATTCATAAGTGTGGCGTTCTTCACAATTATGAGTACGAATATACATAGACGTGGTAGAGAGAGACATGATTAACAAGGATATTTAACCTCATGCTCTCATACCAAGTTTGTCACATCCGGGTTTACCTCTAGACATAACCGGCGTCGTCGTCCTATTTGAGGACAAAGACTAGCCTAAGGCATTCATCATAACATTTATTGGCTAAAATATGCGGAAATATTTAAAATTTTTAACTATATCTTAATTGGAGGTTTACATAGACCTCTACATACACATAATAGTATTAATATCGATTATACGTAGACCCGTTCATATATGAAGATTACTTAGTCTTCTACTTTTATTTCATACACATATATAAGATAGAAATTAGAGTCATAGAATCCGTTTCATCTCATATACCATCTAGAACAACAATATCAACATGGGCATAGCCCTACAACAATAATAGTAAGCCATATATAGGATTTGTACAACTTTGTCTTCAAATAAAAGATAGAGTCAACATAGATGTCATAATATCTAAGCAAATCCATAGGTAGAATATCGGCATCATCCTCGGTAAAATGAGGAACTACTACTTGGATGATAAGAGTATCCAGGCCTCCCTCTCAATCGCCTCGAACCAAACCTCAACGACCGAAACCTAAAGTGTTTGGGAATAAGGGAGAAAATGGGGTTAGTACGCCACATGTACTAAGTATTAGACCATATGCACATATAATAAACAAACATGCTAAAAAGGGACATTTAGTTAAATCATTCTATTTTATATCTTTATGCATAATCAACAACTATACCAACCAATTAGACATGTTTAATAAGGTCAAAGAAACCATATGCATATCACATACTTGAACCCATAATCTCACATAACCCTAACATCAAGTAATCACATTACGAGCATAAATAAGGGTCTAATCATGTGAATAGCAAAGCAAGACAACCAAACAAAATCCTTATAAAGCCACAAGTGCAATTACCAAGCAAAGCCCCATAACCCTACTTAATCAAGTAACCAAATAAGAATCATAATTAGTAACTTACTTCACTTACCATAACCTTCAACACACACAAGTTTATAGTTTAACAATAAAGACCAATTGCATGTTCATAAGCATCAAAATAAGTCATTTACCTTTAACATCATTCACATATATAATATTGACCTCCTAAAGCTACTATCAAGACAAACTAGTGCAAGGCATAGGTAGAGTCCCATACCCCTACCTAAGCTAAGTCAAACCCCTCAAGTAACCTTAGTTAGTCTATACGTCATTACTTCATTTTAGTTTAGGGACCACTTGCCTTAACCGGCATAGACCACATGAGCTAATGTGGAATCCGGTGTTGTAAAACATTACACCGCTAGAAGGTGGTCTACCGGCCAAGGTAAAACCTAACATAAACGTAGCTTTCTATATGGATCCACTAGCTAGTCTTCCTATGGGGGCAACATAACTCAAGAACTAAGAGATAGGTAATTCCCTATACATATCACTTTATAATTGGGGCCTAACCTCATGGGAATCAATGAAATGAGTATCCCTCAATGGGGAGTCAACATCACATATAGGACCAACGGATAACACTTCCTCTATTGGAAAGCCATTACCTCCCATAGTCAAGTTCACTCGGTGCTAAGCTAAGTCCCTTATTGAAATGTCTTTAGTCTTTATTTATCAATAATACCTCAGTTTAGGTCATTGGGTCTATCCCTTGTATAATCATAATCATAATAGCTCAACATGAATTGCATGAGTATAAGCCTTTCATAACAATTCACACAAGTAAAGTTAACACGTTACATTTTTCTTTCATAATAAGGCACATTGACAATCACCATCATCCTTGTATCTTTACATCTTAATCAACCTCACAACCTTAAACAAGACATTTCAATTCAACATCATACAACCCTATCAATCCTAACAACGCATGCTCCAACACAATTATCATGACTTAACCACAATTAACCATAATTGAAACAAATGATAAGGTCGCAAGACTTACCAAGTCTTCTTCACAATTAATCATCATCAAGGTCTTACCATCAACCCTTAGTTCAATCCAATTAGGTCATAAAATCACCATAGTTCAATAACCAATGTAATCACAAGTCTAGAAGAGTCACTACATCATAGTTCAATAGTAAATCAAAGCTTAGGACTAAGTCTAATCAACATGCCCGAGATCACCTATCAAGAACTAGTATGAAAAACTAAAATTCATCACAACTTTTTTATGATCAGTGTAATAACATCATCTATTAGTGATTTAACCAATAATCAAGTCAATTGAATCAATCCCAACATAATTCACATCAAGATCAAACATAGGTTTAGGGACTTAGGATCATGTTCTTCAATTTAGGCAAGATCATCAACAATTACATAATCAATTCAAAATACATGTTAATCTATTCAATATAACCTAAATAAAACATCAATAACCCAATTCATAAGTTCAAATTCGTAATTGGATGAAACCCATTTGAAAACTATAAATTTAAAAACACTTTGAATGAACCCTTTGAGGAAACATGTGTCAAAGGTGAATAGATCCCATACCTTAACGTTTGATGAAGAATTGATGGTGAATTCATCCCTTTCCAGCCCGCAAACCTTCCTTGCTAGTCTTCAATGGTGAGTTCAAGTAGAGAGAGAAAGAAGAGAGAAAGAAGAGTGCTTGTGTTTTTGAGTTCTAATTTGTTTAATTGGGCTTGGGGATTTTATATGGGTTGTATGTTAGTTAATTAGTCTCCCCCTTAATCCCTAACTAACCCCTAAACCAATGAATTAAATAAATGAATTAATAACAAAACATGCAGAAAAACTCACCCTTCACTGACGGAACCCCATCGACGGGCCGTCTGTGAACCTACGGACCGTCACCCTCTCGTCCTGCACTCCATAGATGAATTCAAAGAATGTGTAGGCGAGGGGATTCCTCAGCATGACTATGTGTGGGACAACGGTGGCATCGATGCCCCGTTTGTCCATACATGAGCCGTCTCTTACTCCATTGATGCACACTGCCATGCACTGTTGCTTCAAACATTAAGGTCCTCCTCAAGGGCCCTTGGTTGGTCCTTGGAGAGTCGTACCCGGACGTTTCGACCATGAAACAACTCAAACACCTATTAGCTACATTTTTACTATTTTCATACATTTCCGACTCCTACAAACTAGTCAAACATTCTAAGACACACTAATACCCTTTTGAACCAACTTCCAGACGTCATGGACGTTCTTGAACATCTTGGTTCTTAAAACTTCTTAACTGACCTAAATTCATTAAAATGGACTTAAAAATAGTGCTTACACCTCATTATCTCTATGTTAGGCTTTACGACACAACTTGAAATTTCGAAATGTTACACATACTTAGACTCTAAATCTCTTTGCCATGTTAGACTCAATCAACATTAGAGTACACTAGGGACACGACCCTTACTACATAATCATAAGTATACAACTTATTAAACTTTACAGTAAACATTAGTAGGAGATCCTTGAACTTAAGGATTCCGTTCATTGAGCTTGGGAATAATCTATCAAGCTCTTCACAATTAAAGACATCCTTTAAGCATAAATAACCTAAATTTTGTGTAAAAAGTATAGAAGAATAGGATTAGTAATAGAATGCACTATGTATGGCAACCATGCAAAAACCTGCATTTAAGAAGGACATTTTATTGAAATCATACTTCTTGCCTTTTTGAGTAAATCTTTATAAAACCTTTATACAATAGCATTTAGATCATTCACATACTTCATATAGACATATTCAAAGGCCAAACATCATATGAGATCACATATAGAATTTAAGGCATTTTGAAGTCACATTACAGTGAACTATTTCCTTCTTTACAGTGAGCATTCTTTTCTTTTATTCATTAACTTCCCAAGAAATCCTCTAGTGGTACTTGGTGCAATGGTCACAAGGAAAGCATACATACAACCTACATAAGCCAGCACATGTCATTATATAATCATAATACATTATAGGCACATTTAAGTCAACCCTCCATTGGTTTATAGTAAGCTACTTCAATTTGTACATATTGTTACTTCTTTTCATATACATCATTATAAGACCTTGTTTATGACCCCAATCTTAGTCTACTAGTGCAATGCACATGTGAAGCCCCATAACCTCACATATACTTAGTAAACACATCATGAGACCACAAACTTTAACATTCAATTCATACATCAACATAGCAAGTGAGGAGAACTTCATTCATGTCAACAACCTTCATCACATAGTCAATAAGACTCACATAGTGCATATAAGGAAGACCACATCACCTAGACTCATACCATGCACAACTTCATGACAAATAGACCAATACTACCATGCCATGCATAAAGACATAATCATAATCATACATCTTAGAACACCTTCCTAGAACTTCCTAAGGAGCTACTTGTGCAATGTCTAGATGGGTTCATTACCTACACCTATCCTAAGTAACCTACCTTAAGTAATTCTAGTTAGGGTCCTAGTCATTTAATTCCATTTTCCATTTTACTTTAGGGAAACTATAGCCTTAACCGACACTAAGACCATGGGTGCTAAACATGGAACTTGGTGTTGTAGAGCCTTACACCAATGGAAGGTGTTCCTACCTAGCCAAGGTAGAACATTAACACATGCTAGCATACCAAGTGAATTCACTTGCTATATCCTATGTGGCAAGCATAGTTATGGAACTTGGAGGTACATGTCAAAACCCTATTTATGCATAATGGTGCATTATAGTTATTCACTTATGGAAATCCTGTTTATACCTATTGAGGCATTATGGTTATCCACCTCATGAGATTTATGGTAGACCTTCCTTTCCACATTGGGAAGGGACACACACTAATATTCAAATTCAATCGGTGCTAAGCTAAGTTCCCTTTATTAAAACCTTTATTAACATTACTTTATAAAACATAAGCTTAGGGGAGTCATCCCCTCATATACTTAGCTCATAGGCCATATATGAAAGTTCATCAACCTAAATCATGTGAGGAATCCCTTCACATGGACAGAGCATATGTACATCACCATCTAGTTTAGGGTACACATGAATACACATTTCAAGGCCCCTCTCTTGACTAGATCTTCATACATGTGTGTGTGAATACTTATATGTGAGCAAACCTTTCACAGAACATATAATTTCCACACATGGACATACATCATTTCATTCATGCCTAAGTGTACAAGTGTAACTATATGAACCATGCTTTCATATAAACACAATTAGACACTAGGTGTCACGACCAAAATCTAGACCTAGACGAGACCGGCGTCGTTGACCTCTCAGAGGTCGCAGACAAGCCTACATACGTCGGCGTTACTTCATCTAGGTTAATTTTAGCGGAAAATTTGAACTTTTGTTTACTTAAATTTTATGTTGGAAAACATTGATCTCGCATAATACTATCTACGTAAGCTCATAAACGTTCACAACAACCATATAATTCAAGATAATCAAATGAAATATATAGTTATAAATATAGCGTTGCCAAAATTGCACCAATACAACGTCTGAAAGTAAATACGAAAGAAACGCTAGTGGAACATACTCCACTAGATCATGCCTACGTCTACACTAGAATAAACCAGTAAGTATCCTCGAAAGCATAAGGGCCTACCAAATCTAGATGAAAGCTCCACGTTCGGATAACTTCTGCGTAGACTCGTACGCTCTAACGTCCAGCTGCACCTGCACCTAAAAGTAGATAAATGTATGGGATTAGTACACACTTGTACTAAGTATGGGTATATGCAAGCACACACCACGGACATGCATAATTTAGAATAGCTCTCTCCTAACGATATGAGTTATGGAAAGTCAATTCAGTGGACTTGCCAAAATTGGATTAGGAAAGTCATGCCATAAGAGTAACATGCATCATCATACGTATCATATTGCACACAGCACATAACATATTGCATATAGTACATAACATATTGCATATAGCACATATCATATTTTATTTCATTCATTCATATGTCATGAGACCTTGGAATCATGGACTTAAAATTAGGACTTCCCAAAATGAGGGCTCAACATATGGGACCTCAACTAGGGAGCCTTCTTTAGCAAACACAGAGTCTGCTTTGTTCATTCATACATACTTCATTTTATTTCATTCATAGGCTAGTGTAAACACCACCTATACCTAGGATGTAATTTAAGACTCTCATTGGGTTCACTGTGCAATGACTAAGAATGACCTAGTGTCATTACATAAGTCTAGTTCACCTCTTGATTATCCTACCCAAACATCTTTGGTATCGTTCATTTCATTGTGTGCATTACATGAGGCTGTCCTCATTCTTTCTTTGGGAACTTTAACTTTAACCGACATAGATCATGTGAGATCCATGAAATCCTGTGTCTACCCCACACCGAAAATAGGTGGAATCACCGGCCAAAGTGAAACCAAAAACATTCTAGCGTATATAGGGGATTGAACCCTGCTACATCCCTATGTTGGCTGCATAGGTTCAAAGACTAGGAGATATAAGGAGACCCATACCCGTCTGGACGGATAGTCTCATCTCATGAGAATTACACGAACCTCTGCCTTCTCGAAAGAAGGAATCGCCACTCATAGCTAGCCTATCGGTGCTCAGTATAAAGTTCCATTACATTCATCTCATACATCATAGAAGCTAGATTCTAGCATGAGGACATCATTGCTCATTAGATGATTTCTCATCTCATCATTAGTATTAAGTATGCATTAACTTTAATACTTTCATTAGAGTGTTCATAGAGACTGGTCTCTTCATTAACTTTACACTCTCATAGGTGAGTACGTTTTGGTAACATTTACTTAGGATCATTTGATATTTCTCTCACCTTTCACATTAGCCTCTTATCATATTGTCACTACATTCATTAACTTTAGCACATTTACTCTTCATAATTACTCACCCCTTTACGTGAATGTTCATTTCATCGTATGCCAATACACTTGGCCCTTTAATGTGTGTCACACTCTTACTTAACCCCTCTGGGGTTTCATCATCTCTACACATAATATCTTAGGTTCACTTACTTTTAAACGTTTGCTAGACTTATGAGTCCACACATACAAGCCACGAGGCTTCATTCATAGTTCGTCTAAGTGATTCATATTTACCCAAGATTATGTGGTACAAGACTTATGTATCTTGTAGGTATGCCAAGATATTAATTTCAATCATTAGAGGTAGCATTCTTTAAATATTTGTTCACGTATGACTTATGTGTCAATACGGGATTGGGCAAGGGAACCCAATTTTGAATCCCTTGAGCAACACTTAATCTTATATTAAACTTGATAATTGCATTTTTCAGATTTGGTGGATCCTAGTTCGATCCCCATCACCCCCATATCATTTTCTTTCTTTTCCTACTTCTTTTTCTCGTTTAAAACAAAGAGATTGTGGGATCAATCCCCCACAAGCTCATTCTTTTTCTCTTAATTTTTCTCTTAACTTTCTCACCTATCCAAGAGGTTGTGCGTTCAATCCCCACTCACCTCATTTTATCTTCTCCTTTATTTTCCCCCTAACTCTCTCATCTATTCAAGAGGTTGTGGATTCAATCCCCACTCACCTCATTTTATTTTTTTTCCCCTTTATTTTTCTCCTAACTCTCTCATCTATTCAAGAGGTTGTGGGTGCAATCCCCACTCACCACATTTATTCTTCTTTTCGTTTTTCTCATGAAATTTTTATGTAATTTGCATGGGTGAGGTCTTGGGTTCAATCCTTAATGACCTCATATTTTAAAAAAATTTAAAACATAGCTCATTTTTCCAATCTTAGTACGAGACCAAAAATTTCCAGCAAGCTGGAAATTTGGTCTCTTTCAATCCATCTTTCTCTCAAGTTTTTATTTTGATTCTTGGAGTATTTCGGGTGACATTTAATCAGCAACATTATCCTTATATGAACATCACACTTTTAACATTTTCATACACTTGAAACACAACATTTTTAACATACAAATTTCAGGCAGCAACATAGTTAATTGACAGCACACACATGCTCAAACAGTTAACTTAATACACTTTTCTGGAATACATCTTTCATTCCTTACATAATTTCCAAATACATATTCAACACATAATCACAACTAGACCTAAAATTATCTAATAGAATACATACCAACACATGCTTTGAATCTTTCAAAGGATCTAATGACAGGGGCATGCAACGTGGACAACCTTAGTTTTTCAATTGCGATTAAACTAAACCTTAAGGGTCTCTTGGGAAATGGACCAAGAGAAAAGAAAACCCATACATGAAGTTGTTCAAAAGTGATTCAACGTGCTGCCTATTTACCCCCTAAGCTAACGTCTCACCACCGAAACCACAAGCAAAATCCGTCGAGAAATTGTATTTTATCTTTCGTTTTTAAGCTTGTTTTGTTTTTTGAGTTTTTAGCTTTGAAGTTCTTGATGAAATTTTGTATTTGACATTCTGTTCTTGTTATCTTGTTGAAGGTAGATCGTGAGTGAGAGAGAAGTGGTGAGAAACGTGTGAGAGTGTTAACTTAGGATTAGGAGATTAGGGAGAGACTTAGTCAAATTAGGATTTATCTTTAATTAATAAATAAAATTTGATTTTTTTCCTATTTCTTAAATCAGAAATTAAATATTAATTAATTAAATTAATCTACTATATAAAATAAATCAAATTAAATCATTGCTCCCACCAAGGCTCGAACCCGGGTGGAGCAAGATTTCGCTCAAAGGGTCAATTTCGGCCCTTTCTACCCAAATTGCCCCTCCACCATATTAATTGATAAATTAATTAAATATTTAGGGTAATTACAATTCTACCCTTAGCCTGGAAAAAGGCCATTTTACCCCTAGACCCTCCAAACTTAAGATTACCCCTTTTTAAGTCCGATTAAGACTCATTCGGGTAGATCTTCATATTCGGGTGCCCTGCATGGCTGGACCAAACCTTTTCTAGCTCAACTAACTCACCAAGTTGGTTGGGTTGGCTGTTTCAAGGGTTCAAAGGTCTGGTTCTACGCGCATCAATCCGTGTGAACCCGGTCTAATCGTAGGCGATCTAGATACATTAAATATTACTTAGCATAGTCATTTTAGGGTTGTTACACTAGGTATAATCATACTTTATCATACTACGTACTTCACATTATACCATATAAGACATGTTCATAAAACACTTTCATGGACTCAAGCTTAGCATGCATAATAGTAGACATTAGTGAATATGGAAACTACCTTTCATTTAGATACCATGACCTATACTACCTGTAAGCATGCATGTTGAGTGAGGGTGTGTGTACATTGGTGAATATGATCACATACTGGATATCAACAACATATTGAGGCAGCCACCCTCTTAGGACCACAATACACATTCAAGCATAGACCACACAACACACAATAGCATAGGAGACAAGTGAACTTCATATTACACTTTAAGACTCCTAACATTTGCTATTTACACATTCACATTGGGGTACATAGGTTGGGGTCATCAATCCTTAACACTTCATTAATGGCAGCACCTACACATGATGTTACATAACCATTTACATGCTCATAACAATAGTAGCATAACCTAGATTCACAACAAAGGTAGAAGAGTAGGCCCAAGCTACACATAAGGTGATCACCATAACCAGTCATTCATATATTCATCAATTTACTTTCAAGGCCATATTCAACACCTATATAATGACAATAAAGTAAACATCGCCACCATAAGTGGACCATACCACACAATGCCATACAAGGCTTCATTCACTACAACAATATAGAAAGGTAGAGAGGAAGAGCCATTCTTACCAATTCATCAATCTTTGATCATCATTGATCAAAAACTCTTCATAAAGAATTCATGTATAGTGCACTATATCATATATATCGTAGAAAGTAGAGAGTTATAGATCATCATGTAACTTACCTAATTTTGCTCATTAATCATCATGTATCAATAATATACGTTTAGGGCTGTAGCTAAAGAGATCCTTACTCAAAAGAAATCATGCTTCATCTACCCTAACAGTTAAATGATGTCATATACATTACAATATTAACTTTATAGGTTAGAAGAATCTAAATCAATCTTTACCATTTCCATGGTTATCTATTCATATATATCAATTATACCTAATTATCATCACATTATACATATAGGCAGTAGCTAAGGAATTAGCCATAATCGAGTCATATAGCAACCATCCCAACATCAAGATCACGAGTTACTACTTGATAGACTAGAAGAAACTTGATCAATTCATGCCAATTCTTTTTTACTTTATCATACAAGATTCCTATCCATAATTAAATCATAATATTAACCTAAAAGAGTTGCTATAAATAACTTAACATATTCCAAAATCTTACAACAATCAACATGAAGCCAAACTTACAGTGAATACACAGATCATAGACTAGTCATGTTAAAATACTTCATACACTGATCCACATGGATCCTTCATCATCAATTCATCATTAATCCACGTATATAACAGTAGATATAGACAACTCAAAGTAACAGAATCACAATTCAACCATTAACAAGCCATGACCACAATGCCCATGCAAGGGCTAAATCGAGTTGGGAAGGACATGGGTTCATGATGCAATTGGATTGAAATTCACGTTAAAAGCAATACATTAAAATAAATTAATAATGATTTAACCATTAAAAAGTTTTTAAAAAGAACCTATCGCTAGATTGAAGAAGAAGAAATTTGATCATGAAACCTTCTTTGAAAACTATGATATTAACTCTCCAAGTGAAAGGTTACTTGGACATGAAGGATTACCATACCTTTGTCTAGTTGAAAACCTATAAAATTTGGTAAATAAACCATGAGAATCCAATCTAAAAGCTTTTTTTGATCTTCAACAACAGTGGAGTTTTCAAGGAAGAATTGGTTTTGGAGGGAAGGTTTATTTCGTGAGGATGGGATTGGGAATGGGTTGATCAGGTTTTGATCCCTTATATACACCCAAAAATAACCAAATAAATCATGTAGGGTCAGATTAGCACGTGGGGTGAATTTCCCATTCACCCCTTTAATGTAACAGTGCGCAAGACAGCGGCACTAGGCTGCATCGACGGATCACCATCGATGGCCAGTAGGTCCACCGACGGGCCATCTGTGTATTCCGTCGATTGGACCTTGGCCTGTTCTTTGGTTGATCCTTGACCAGGATAATTGTACATCAATGAGACCTCACCTACGGGCCTTTGGTCAACCAACTGGGTGTTGTTTGGTTTAGTCGATTGACACTGACAAGGCAGTGTCTCAACAGGCCTTGGGTCCTTTATGTGGGCCCTTTTGCGGGGCCCTTTAGAAGTCGTACCCGGGCGTTTCCAACGTAAATACAACCCTTGACAAGTTTTAGACCTTCCAAATCAGTTTCACCTAAAAAAGATACTCGTAACTATTCCAAACTTGCAAGTCCCCATCAAGACACACATGAACGTCTCAAGGGCTATGTTTCGAACGTCTTACACGTTATTGGACGTTTAACCTCCAAACTTCAAGAAACTCCATATACTGTCTATAAAAGTTATTATAACTCATTTTAAGAATTCATAAGCTCATGACATAGACATATAAGCACGGATAGACACATGAGACACATAGGTGACTTCCAATAAACCTCAAATTTTACACACTGCCTCTAAACCATATTATAAGTCATTTAGGAACTTATATCCTTAAGTAAAACATGTAAGGCTCTAGACACCCTAACTCATTTAGGGGTTCTTAAAGTTGCAACATAGTTAAAGCACTAGGAGACATGTTTGAGACCCTCTTTATGCCTTTGGCATTGTAATCTCTATATCATGAGTTCATTAGGGAACCTACCTTCCATACTTGGTAAGGGACACTACTCACTACTAGTTCACTCGGTTGTAATCTAGACACCCTTTTGAAATGTCTTTATTTAACAATCATAACTTACTTTAGGAACTCCTTGTATAGTCATAATCATTAGCTCAATAGGAATTGAATGAGAACATCCTTTAAATACAACCCTCATATGTGAGATTAGCACATTAACATCATCATATCATAGTAAGGAACATAGGTACTTCATAACCAACCTTATATCATTAAATTTTAATTATAATGTCACATTAGACATATTAAAGAAATTTCAATTTCATCATCATACCAAGACCTACTTAATCCAATCACAAGATATACTTCAATTGAACTTCATCACCAAGCACAAGCCATTATTGAATAAAGGTTTAGGATAACAAAGACTTACCCAAATCTCCTTCAAAAGCCATAATCCATGGTCTTACCATAAACCAAACAATTTCATCTAATAATAGGTGTAATAGAATCATAAAATATTATTTAACACAATAACTAGGTCAATTGCATCAATACAATTCAATTCTACATTTGTTCATAACCTAGGGTTAGGGATTTGGGGTCAATTCATCACCTCATCCACAATACTAGGTTTAGCATCAAGAACTAACATAATTGAACAATGATACATCATAATATAACCATAATAACCAATATGAATTAATAACAACATAATTGACAAGATCAATTTTGGATTAGAAAGAAACCCATAAGAAAATCATCTTTTTAAAACCAATTTTGGAACAACCCTCTGGGAATGGAATCCCAAAGGAAAAGAGTTCCCTTACATTTATATTTCTTGAAGATTGATGGAAAAATTTGATCTTCTTGAATCCCTATAACCCTTAGATCTTGGTCTTCTATGTAGTGTCCCTTGGGAGAGAGATAATGTAGAGAGAAGAAAAAGTAATTTGTCTTTTTGGAATTGGGGGTGTTAAGTTAGGTTTTGGCTTAGGGTAGTTTATATAATTATTTAAGTAATCTAATTAACAACCCCTAATATTTAATTAAACCCCTAACTAACTAACTTAACTTAATGAACCCTTTAAAACTAAACAAAAAAGTTAAAGGCCTAACCTACGAGACCCCGACCTATGAGCCGTAGGTCAGTCGATGCCTCTCCCCCAACTGTCCTGCACAACTTTTGTTCTGGTCAGAGAGTTATCATTTTGTACTTTTTGTCAAAATGGCTAAGGTTCTATCGACGGAGGCATCGACGCCCAATGTTTAGCCTACGTCTCGTCGATGGCAAGCGTAGTTAGTTACTGTCTTTGACAACTTTGTGGCGAAAATGAAAGGGTCCTCCTAAAAAACCCTTAGGCTGGTCCTTGGGAAGTCGTACCCAGACGTTTCTGTCCTAAATCTACACTAATACTAGTTTGACACCCTTCCACCAATTTTTAATCAATTTCTTACTCCTAAAACCTCGTGAAATAGGCTAAGGCACACTAGGACCTCTTGCACCAGTCTCTGGACATCATGGACGTTCCTTGACGTTTTGACACTAGAATTTCCTAAATGACCTTGATACATTATTATTGACCTTAAAATAGAGCTAGAAACCTTAGACACTCATGTGAGGATCTAGATTAGGTTTTGCACTTTTCGAGTGTTACATATACAATTTCTAGGACTTATTTAAGAAATCAGAATCCCAAAAATCTCTCCTATCTTCCAAATTCTCTCAAACCTCCATTAGAGCGAAAAACTCAAAGTTCAATCTAGGGGCTGTATTTTCATGGTTTCTTCTCCAATTTTTCATGGGTCTTCAATCAATAAGGTATGGTGATCCTTCATCCTTAGTTATCATTCATCTAAAGAGTTCAATCAAGGATTATCAAAATCGATTCGAAGATCAAAATACCCAATTTTCAATCTAGCCATGGGTCATTCTCAAATTGATTCAAAAAACTGTTTATGATAAATTGATGATTATTTATTGTTTTCAAGATCAATTTCAATCCAATTTCATGATGAATCCATGATCTTCCAAAATTCTCAAATATAATGTAGGTCTTTTGATCTTGATTAGATGATGATCGAATTATGTTTAGATTGAAATGAATAGCTTAGTTCTATATTCTTTTATGTCAATTGATGATGAACTGTTGGGTAATTGATCAATAAGGATAAAGCTTTGAAGGTTCGATAAATTCAATCTATATTCCTCCACCTTCAATAATATTGATGATATAGTGTACATAATGTGATCTTGATCCTGTGATGGATGAATTACAATTTCATTTATGCTATTGTACTTTTACCTACTGCTTTATACATGAATTATTAATGAATTATGAGTATTGATCAATGATGATCAATGCTTGGTGAATTTTAAAGATTCCTCTACTTCTTCTACTTTTCTATAGAATTGCTAGTTGAATTGGCCTTGTATGGCATTGATTTGTATGGTCCACTTATAGTGGCAGTGTTTACCTTCTAATCTATATATGACACACTCAGAAATTTCCATCACCTATAATAGAGATTAATTTGTAAAGTAATAATGATTTTAGGTCAAAATAAGTGTAAATAACTTGTTTGAGAAGTTTCGGAGCCATATCATTAAAGAAAGGCCTTAACGTTTCGAAACTAGTGAAATTTAACTAGTTGACTTCCTATGTTTGGGGAAGATTTCGGAGGGTAAAATGAAGTCTAAAACTTGAAAAAAGACTGTGTGTAGGTAGAGTGTAGTATAGAGAGTCTAAATGTCCGATCAAGATATCCTAAGGACCACCGGAAGGGTCCTTGGGAAGGACCCCAACATGGGTGGGCAGGCTACCAAAGTAGCCTGCAAAAGTCAAGAATCAGTGGGATGTTGTGTGACGCGCAGCCACATGGACCTCACTGGTTCAATCTATTTTTCAAAAATAAAAGTGTGTGTTGGCCCCGCGATACGGAGCCACTTCCCATATTCTTAAAAAGTCGTATTTTGGGTGTTTTGACTTCACAAATAAACCCATTTAAGTGAGGGGTCTTTTGGGTAATTTAATGGGTGACTATATAATGTATTAGGGTCAGTTTTAGGTCAATTTTATCACTCAAATCAAGTCCCACAAGTTGAACTCAAAAATCTCTCTATCTCCCAAAATTCTCTCTTCCTCAAAAACTACATTGAAGACCAAAAGAGCTCCAAGAAGAAGATCAAGCCTTCAAGTTTTCCAACTCAATTTCGTGGAATTCTCATCTATAAGGTATGGTTTCTTTCACTCTTTGGAATCCTTTCCCCAAGAGGTCCTTCTAAAGATGATTTCAAAATCCCCTAAAACAAGGATTTTTCTCCTCATATGGGTCTTTATTCTAAAACAAAATTGTGAGTTAATTGTGATGAATTAATATTGTTTAAGTATGAATTAATGTTTAATTGATGAATTCCTATTAGTTTTCCCTTGACCCATTTCATTCCCCTAAATCCCTAATTTCTTGGATTGATTATGGTGAATTTTTTAGGGTGATGAACATGTCACTTGTTTACTTTGATTTTAGTTTTGTTAATACTTCATGGATTGCCCTGTTTCATATGTTGGTTGTAAGTTTCTTGGGTTTTAAAGATATGTGTTGTCTCATGAGATGGAAACCTTCATGATTAGTAGTCAAGGTTTCTAGAAACAATCTCCTTGAGACTTAACTATGTGACCACATATGACTCTAGCTTAGTGGATCCACCTAGAATAGCTATGTACGAATGGTTGCACCTTAGGCAAGTATTAACCCTCTCTTTTCGGTGTGGGGGTAGAACACCGGAGTCCATGTAGCTCACATGGTCTCATGTCGATTATGGTACTTATTTCCCTAAACTAAAGGTATTAACAAGTTATGCATGTGAACTTCTATTAGGGTTGTCTTAAAGGCTACTACATAGTGTGAGGGAGGGTGTGTGACTTCTCTTACACATTGTACATGTGGATCCTATAGGATGATGCTAGTAGTTTTCTATTATTATTATGATTATGTTTATACTTATGTTGATAAGCTATGACTAATATTGGTATATGAAGCATGTTATAGATGAGAATATGTTGTAAGTATGAAATGGGTTGCTTAATGTGATACTTAGCTTTTGATAGGGTTATGGGGCTTTATTCTTGGCATTGCACAAGTGTTGCTTCAGTTACTTATATGTTTATATGGTTATGATGTTCCATATATGTGTAAATTGAATTGTTGGTCATTGTGCATAGTTTTGACTAAATTGTGCCTTTTCTCATACATTAACGATTTTATGCATAGGGACCACACTTAGTACATGTTGTTTGTACTAACCCATATTTCTTCCCTTTTTTCCCTATACATTGTAGGTTCGGGCCTTTGAGGTATCATTGAGGCTAAAGCAAGAAGGCTTGGAGTAGAATCTCCAAGTTTTGGTAGGCCCTCTAGTTCGAGGATGGTACCACACACTCTATATTAGTAGTACTTGTATTGTCTAATAGACACTCATTTATTTCCTATTGTTGAAGATATTGATGTAAGCCCTATGTAGTAATTATGAAATTGTATGAGAGCTTTGTCCAGATTGTTTGACTTCATTATAGATGGTTGATATGAGACAAAGTATTAGACTAAATTCCTATGCATTGTTATGGTCTATTGCGAGAAGCCTATGTATGCTTGCTATGTAGAGATCTATGTAAACCTCCATGCTTTATAAACAAAAGTTTTAATTTTTCCGCAATTTTGACTTATGATTTGCTATGACGAGTGCTAAGAGGTTTGTCTTAGTCCTCATAGGGGACGATGATGCCGGTTACTCCTAGGGGGGACTTTGGGTCGTAACAAACTTGGTATCAAAGCATGAAGTTAAATCTTTTTAGGATTGATGTCTCATTAAACCACGTCTATGTAAGGTCTTATTCATAATTGTAAAGCGCGCCACACTTATGAATGAGAGACTATGTGATTCTTAGGAACTTTAACTCTTTTGTTATTCCTTAGTCGTGCCTAAGAGTCTTAACTCTATGTAGTCCTTTCCTCTAATCCTTTATTTGTGCTTATATGCAATGAATACAAGAAGGAACAATCCTCGAAGGGTCGGGGAGGAGAATTTGAATGAGGCGGTTCCCCCTCAAGCTTCTCAAAACCCTCAAGTTCCTATTGAATACAGGTCTATGTCTAATTTTTAGATAAGGTCGGTCATTCATAGCTTGACTCAAGTGTTGGCTACCCAAGTTTCTACGGATACAAGGGTGCACGTGAACTCCCATGCCAATACCACCGCTTCAAGGATTACGGATTTCACAAGGATGAATCCCCCTACTTTTAATGGTTCTAAGGTGGAGTAGGACCTGCAAGGGTTCATTGATGAAGTGTTCAAAGTTCATGATGCTATGGGTGTTTCTTCTCAACAAAAGGCGGAAGTAGCTGCCTACCAACTCAAAGATGTAGCTCAATTGTGGTATGAGCAATGGAAGGATAAGAGGACAGTTATAGAAGGCCGGATTACCTGGGGAGCTTTAAAAATGTATTTCCTTTATAGGTTCTTTACTTTGGACATAAGGGAGAGGAAAATTCAAGAATTCATTAACCTTCATCAAGGGGGTATGAGCGTGAAGGAGTATAGCCTCAAATTCACACAACTATCAAAGCATGCTCCTACTATGCGTGTAGATTCTGGGGCCAAGATGAACAAATTTGTCATAGAGATATCCGATCTTGTGGTAAATGAGTGTAAGTCTGCTATGTTGATTCCTAGCAATGGAAATATCTCGTCTCATGGTTCATGTCAAACAAATTGAGGAGCAAAAGCATAAGCAAGTTGGTACGGAGTTGAAGAAGGTGAGAATCGAAGAGGGGAATTCTTCTAAAAATAGGTATGAGGTTCAATACAAACCAAGGTTCAAGAAGAGGTTTTATAATCAAAGATATTCTAGTGTTCCAAGGGACAATAATATTAAGGTTCCTACTCCCAATCCCCAAGAAGGAAAAGGTGATCGTTCTTATGTTGATAGGCCTCTTTCTTCTAAATGTGGTAGAAGGCATGATGGCAAGAGTCTTGTGGGCACGGGTAATTTCTATAATTATGGCAAGAGTGGTCACATAAAGAAAGATTGCCCTATGATGAAGACTCAAGGAGGGAAAAATGCTCAAGCTCAAGCAAGTGCTCCAAACCCAGATGCTCCTAAGAAGAATCAATTCTATTCTCTCCAATCCCGAAGTGATAAAGAGATCTCATCAGACGTGGTCACCGATATGTTAAAATTAATTTCCTTTGATGAATATGCTTTGTTGGATCTGGGAGCTACGTTGTCATTTTTCACCCCTCTTATAGCCATGAAATTTGATATACTACTCGACATCTTAGATGAGCCTTTCTCGGTTTCTACCCAATGGGTGATTCCGTAGTGGTAAAAAGAGTAAAAAGAGTGTCATCTTTCCTTGCCCAATAGGGTTATGTTGGTTGACTTGATAGAAATTGATATGCTAGATTTCGATATTATATTGGGAATGTATTGGTTGTATGCATGTGTTGCCTCTATTGATTGTAGGTCAAGGTTGGTCAAATTTCAATTTCCAAATAAACCCGTTTTTGAGTGGAAAGGAGGAAACTCAAATCCTAGGGGTAAGATCATTTCGTCTCTAAAAGCTTGCAAGTTGATTGCAAAGGGTTGTCTCTATCACATAGTAAGAGTCCTGGATCTTGAATTCAAGGTCCCTCCCATAGAGTCGGTACCCGTGGTGAGGGAGTTCCCAGAATTCTTCCCCGATGATCTTCTTGGAACTCCTACCGAATGGGAGATTGACTTCGGTATACATCTATTACCAATTACACAACCTATTTTAATCCATCCTTATCGGATGGCCCTGGCTGAGTTGAAAGAACTAAAGGCTCAACTCAAAGATTTGCTAGATAAGGGTTTTATTCAACCAAGCATATATCCATGGGGTGCCCCGTTATTATTCGTAAAAAATAAGGATGTGTCTTTGAGAATGTGTATCATTTATCGCTAATTGAACAAAGTCACTATAAAAAATAAGTACCTGCTCCCTAGGATTGCTGACTTGTTTGATAAACTCCAAGGAGCTAGCTACTTTTAAAAGATTGACTTAAGGTCGGGTTATCACCAACTTAGGGTGAGGGAGGTTGATATTCCAAAAACAGCATTTCGAATAAAATATGGTCATTGTGAATTACTTGTTATGTCATTTGGCCTAACCAATGACCCGACGGCTTTCATGGACCTCGTGAATCGAGTTTTTCCAAAGTATCTTGATTTGTTCATGATTGTCTTTATTGACGATATTTTGATATACTCAAGGAGTGAGGATGATCATATGGATCATTTAAGAATAGTTTTGCAAGTTCTAAAAGATAACCAACTTTTTGCTAAGTTTAGCAAGTGTGAGTATTGGTTGAGGTCGGTGGCTTTTCTTGGGCACATTGTCTCTAGTGAAGGGGTAGAGGTTGATCCAAGGAAGACGGAAGTAGTCAAAAGTTGGCAGAGACCTTTGAGTCCTTCCGACGTTCGGAGTTTTCTAGGGTTGGCCGGCTACTATCAATGTTTTGATGAGGTAGTTTCATCTATCGCATCTCCATTAGCGGCCTTAACCCAATAGAAGTCCAAGATCGAATGGTCGGAATCTTGTGAGAAGATATTCCAATTATTGATAGATAGACTCACCTCCGCTCGGGTATTAACTTTATCCGAGGGTACCGATGGGTTTGTGGTTTATTCTAATGCCTCCCGAGTGGTTCTAGGATGTGTGCTTATGCAGTGTGGAAAAGTCATAACGTATTCCTCTAGATAACTCAAGACACCTGAGAGGAATTATCCAACACACGACCTTGATCCTGCGGCCGTGGTGTTTGCTTTAGAGATTTGGAGACACTATCTATATGGGGTGCATGTTGATGTGTTCACAGATCATAAGAGTCTAGAATATGTATTCACCAAAAAAGACTTGAATTTATGCCAAAGCAGATGGTTAGAATTTCTAATGGATTATGATATGAGTGTCCTTTACCATCACGGGAAAGCTAATGTGGTGCGGATGCTTTGAATCGAGTATACATGTGTAGTGTGATGCATGTTGAAGATGATAAGAAAGAGCCAGTAAAAGAGGTTCATAGATTGGTCCGGTTGGTAGTCCAACTAGAAGATTCTCTAAAAGGTTGTGTCATGGTTCGTCATAACTCCGAGTCGTCTCTACTGATTGGGGTGAAATACAAACAACACCTTGATCCTCTATTGATGGAGTTAAAGGAAACAGTCCTTAGTAATGCTAATGAGCCCTTCTCTTAAGGGGAAGATGGGGTGCTTAGGCACCAAGGAAGATTGTGTGTACCGGGTGTGGATGGGTTGAGGGAATTGATCATGTAAGAGGCTCCTGGATCCCGATATTCCATTGACCCGAGTGGCACAAACATGTACCACGACTTACGAGAAACATATTGGTTGAATGGTATGAAATGGGACATAGCGAATTTTGTCGCTAAGTGGCCGAATTTCAAACAAGTAAAAGTGGAGCTAAATGGCTGGGTGGCTGGACTCAAAATATAGACATTCCCACATGGAAGTGGGAGGATATTAACATGGATTTCATAGTTGGGCTGCCTCGTACACAAAGGCAACATGACTGGATATGGGTTATTGTGGATAGGTTGACCAAGTCCGCACATTTTCTTCTCGTCAAAGTCACATATTCGGCGGAAGATTATGCCAAATTGTACCTCAAAGAAATAGTGAGACTGCAGGGATCCCCTTTGTCCATTATTTCGGATAGAGGTACTCAATTTACCTCCAATTATTGGAAAGCTTACCAAAGTGTGATTGGTACAAAAATGAAACTTAGTAACGCTTTTTATCCCAAGATGGATGGTCAACCGAAATGCACTATTCAAACCCTTGAAGACATATTGAGGGATTGTGCAATCTACTTCAAAGGTAATTGGGATGACCACCTACCTTTGATAGAATTCTCGTACAACAATAGCTACCACTTTTCTATCTCGATGGCACCCTTTGAAGCACTATATGGGAGAAGGTGTAGATCCCCAGTTGGGTGGTATGAGGTAGGTGAGTTTTCTCTACTTGATCTCGATTTGGTTTATGAAGCTTTCGAGAAGGTTCGGGTTATAAGAGATAGACTGAAAGCAGTTCAAAGTCGACAAAAATCCTATGCCGATAATATAAAAAGGGACCTTGAGTCCGAAGTAGGAGATTGGGTCTATTTGAAAATTTCACCCATGAAATGAGTGATGAGGTTTGGAAAGAAATGGAAACTTAGTCCCCGTTATGTGGGTCGGTATGAAATTTTGAAGAGGGTTGGAGTGTTGCCTATGAGTTGAAATTTCCAAATGAGTTGGCCATGATTCATCCAGTATTCCATGTATCTATGCTTAAGAAGTGTATAGGAGATCTGGTGTCCATTCTTCCTCTAGAAGGTTTGGGGGTAAAGAAGGACCTTTCATATAAGGAGGTCCCGATTGAGATCTTAGATCGTGAAGTTAAGAAATTGAGGAATAAGGAGGTTTCATTCTTGGAGTTTCTATGGAGGAACCACCTTGTTCAGGGAGCAACATGGGAGTCCGAGGCCGACATGAAGACCCACTATCCTCATCTTTTCCTCCTTAATCCTAGCCAAGATTAAGGTTACTAATTCCTTATATGATTATTGTGATTAATGTTTAACTTATCATGTTTTTCTAAATATGTGCATATTATAGTAGAAATTCATGCATAAGTGAAGTTCTTGTCTTTCCATGAAATATGTTTATTATGTTGGATTTCACTTGAGTGTGTTGAGTGCTATAAGTGTTCATGGAAGATCATAATGAGCGTAATTGATATTGTTTGGATAAGAAATCAACATGTCAGCTTTAATGTTCATATTGATCTCTTATTTGAATGGAGAAGGTAGTACCTCCTTATGTAATGTGAAAAGTTGAGTTTTTGTTATGGTATGTGTGGATTAAGTTCCTACTTGTTAATGCTATGTTTATGTGTTGAAAGGTGTGATATTTCCTCCTATGAGTTGTGATTCATTATGATATTGTTGGTTGGTTGGCTGCTAGTCTTGAGTCCTTTTTCCTATAAAAAGTATTAGAGTGTCATTCGAGCACGAATGTTCCTAAGGGGGGGAGTATTGACACACCCGGAAATTTCCATGACCTATACTAGAGCTTAATATGTCAATTAATAATGATTTTAGGTAAAAATAAGTTTAAATAACTTATTTGAGAAGTTTCAGATCCATAGCGTCAAAGAAACGTTCGGAAACTAGCGAAATTTAAGTAGTTGACATCCCTAAGTTTGGGGAATATTTCGAAGACTCAAATAAATTCTAAAACTTGTAAAATAATCTTTATAGATAGAGTGTAGTATATAGAGTCTAAACGTCCGATAACGACACCCCAAGGACCACAAAAAGGGTCCTTCACATGGGTGGGTAGGCTGCCAAAGCAGCCTGAGAAAGTCAAGAATAAGTGGGCTGCTGTGCGACGCGCATCCAACATAGACCTCACTGGTTCAATTTATTTTTCAAAAATAAAAGTGTGTGTTGGCCCCGCGACGTGGACCCACTTCCCAGATTCATAAAAAGTCTATTAGAGGTGTTTTGACTTAAAAAATAAACCCATTTAGGTGAGGGGTCTTTTGGGTAATTTAATGGGTGACTATATAATGTATTACGGTCAGTTTTAGGTCATTTTTATCACTCAAATCAAGTCCCACAAGTTGAACTCAAAAATCCCTCTCTCCCAAAATTCTCTCTTCCTCCAAAACTCCATTGAAGACCAAAAGAGCTCCACGAAGAAGATCAAGCCTTCATGTTTTTCAACTCAATTTCGTGGATTTCTCATCTATAAGTGGGAATCCTTTCCCCAAGAGGTCCTTCAAAAGATGATTTCTAAATCCCCCAAAACAAGGGTTTATCTACTCACATGGGTCTTCTTTCTAAAATGAAATTGTGAGTTAATTGTCATAAATTATGATTAATTAATGTTGTTTAAGTATGAATTAATGGTTAATTGATGAATTCCTATTAGTTTTCCGTTGATCAATGTCATTCCCCTAAATCCCTAATATATTGGATTGATGAAGGTGAATTGTTGAGGGTGATGAACATGTCACTTGTTTAATTTTATTTTAGTTATGTTAATACATCATGGATTGCCCTATTTCATATGTTGGTTGTTAGTTTCTTTGGTTTTGAAGTATGAAGTCCAATGAAGGGCAATAAGGTATGATCTTTATTCTTCTTTGATCTCAATTATGCAAGATGAAATGTACTTATGTGATAATGACGCTATAGCTAATTGTGTTGTTGTGATGTTGGTCACAAGGATCCCTAATCCATTACACTAGATCTATGAATTGGCTAAAGTATGTAATTATGTTATGATGTGATCATTATATGATTGGATATAGTTTCTCATGATTATAATGTTATGACTAAAATGAAAGGATAGTTCTCACTTATGATCACCTATGAGCTATTATGATAAGATGTTTACTTAAAGGTCTAAAAGAGAATAATGTGAACTTGTACGATGTTATATGATTATTACTAAAGGGAATAATTGCATAGCACCAAAAGGGCATGTAAATCAGATGGAGGTCTCACTTTAGTAAGTCCGGCCTCCCACATGGGTTTCTCAGGACTAGTAGTGTAAATTCCCAAGATATGTGTTGTCTCATGAGATGGAAACCTTCAGGATAGTAGTCAAGGTTTCTAGAAAAAATATCCTTGACCCTTAACAATGTGACCACATAGGACTCTAGCTTAGTGGATCCATCTAGAATAACTATGTACGAATGGTTGCACCTTAGGCAAGTGTTAACCCTCTCTTTTCGGTATGGGGATGGAACACCGGATTTCATGTAGATCACATGGTCTCATGTCGGTTATGGTAATTATTCCCTAAAGTATAGGTATGAACAAGTTATGTATGTGAACTTCTATTAGGGTTGTCTTAAAGGTTACTACATAGTGTGAGGGAGGGTATGGGACTTTTCTTACAAATTGCACATGTAGGATACTACAGGATGATGCTAGTAGTGTTCTATTATGATTAGATTATGTTTATGATTATGTTGATAAGCTATGACTAGTATTGGTATATGAAGCATGTTATATGTGAGAATATGTTGTAAGTATGAAATGGGTTTCTTAAAGTGATACTTAGCTTTGGATAGGGTTATGGGGCTTTATTCTTGACATTGCATAACTGTTGCTTGAGTTACTTATATGTTGATATGGTTATGATGTTCCTTAGATGTGTATATTGAATTGTTGGTCATTGTGCATATTTTTGACTAAATTATGCCTTTTCTCATGCATTAACGATTTTATGCATAGGGACCATACTTAGTATATGTGGTTTGTACTACCCCATATTTCTTCCCTTTTGCCCCCAAACATTGTAGGTTTGGGCCGTTAAGGTATCATTGAGGCTAAAGAAAGAAGGCTTGGACTAGACTATCCATGTTTTGGTATGCTCTATAGTTCGAGGATGCTACCACACACTCTATCTTAGTAGTACTTTTATTGTCTCATAAACACTCATTTCTTTACTATTGTTGAAGATATGTATGTAAGCCCTATGTGGCAATTATGAAATTGTATAAGCACTTTACCCAGATTGTTTTACTTCGTTATAGATGGTTGATATGAGATAAAGTATTAGACTAAATTCCTATGCGTTGTTATGGTCTATTCCGAGAAGCCTATGTATGCTTCCTATGTAGAGGTCTATGTAAAATTCCATGCTATATAAGCAAAAGTTTTAATTTTTCCGTGATTTTGACTTATGATTTGCTATGACCAGTGCTAAGTATCTTGTCTTAGTCCTCATAGAGGATGATGAAGCCGGTTACACTTAGGGGGTACTTTGTGTCGTAACAATATATCTAGGTTGTGATCATGGCCTTGAAGGAAATGGATGTGAAGTGAGTTGATATTATTATTATCATGTTATAAAGGTCTTGTGTATCCTTTTATCCTAGTATCATGTTCTAGGTATATTGATGATGCTTTCTATATGTGAATGAAGATGTTAGGGTCAAGGATCTATACGTTTGACCTTGTTGAAGTCTATTGATGATTGGATATTCTTATGTAGAACGACCCCTACCTATGAACCCCTACATGCATGTGTGGTCTATAGCATGACTAGGAGTCTAGATTCACTGATGAAGATGTCTTGTCTCCTATGTTATAATGTTGTTGTGTGTGGTCTATAGTTCCTATTACTCTATATGAGAGTGTTCTATGGTGTAAGGGACTTTAATGTGTATTGTGACCTTTGTAAGGTGGCTACCTCAATGTTAGGATTGTTGATATTATGTGATCATGTGATCCAATGTACACACACACCTCATATATGCCTATAAGTAGGATAGACTAGAGGTAACTAATGAAATGATAATTATCATATAGACCTAATATATACTACCATTTATGTGAAGAATATGTTCATGAAAGTATGATAGTATCTCTTAACTAGGATGACTTGATACGTGTACTATTGTGGACAAGGGTGTGGAACCTTGTCTATGCATTGCACATGTGTGCCTTGATAGGATAGCTCCTAGGTTTATTCAATATGTACACATGAAAAGTGTTCTCAATGGTATCCTAAACTTGATGGTGCTTGAATATGCTATGTCCATGCGAAAGGTCTTCTCACATGATTTAGGTTGATGAAAACACTTTTTCATCTATGTCCTATGAGCTAAGCATATGACGAGTTAACTCTCATAAAGACTATGTTTTATAAAGTAACAATAATAATGACTTTTCAGTAAAGAGAACTTAGCTTAGCACCAAGTGAACTTGAAGAAGAGGGGTGCCCTTTCCTAATGTGGGAAAGGTTTTCCACCATAGTCCTCACGAGGTGGATAATTACAATGACTCAATAGGCATAAAGAGGGTTTCCATATATGCCTCCAAGTTCCATAAACTATGTTGCCCCATAGGATTTATCAAGTGATATCACCTAATATGCTAGCATAACGTTAATGTTTACCTTGGCAATGTAGAGCACCTTCTTTCGATGTTAGGTTCTTCAACACCAGATTCCATGTTTACCACCCATGGTCTTAATGCCGGTTAATGCTATAGTTTCCGTAAACTAAAATGGACAATGAAAGTAAAGTAATGAACACTAACTAGGATAACCTAAGCGAAGTTGCTTAGTGTAGGTGAGTGTATGGGACTTTACCTATGCATTGGACAAGTAGCTCTTGAAGGGAGTTCTAGGAAGGTGTTTTATATTTATATTACTATATATATGTCTCTTATGCATGAATTTATGGTATTGACCTAATTGTATGATGATTTGCATGGTATGAGTGTTATAGTGTCTATATGATGAAGTGTTACTCTAGATGGATAATGTTGGTCATGTTTACTATGTGATGGGGACTTACTTGACATATATGAAGTTTCATATACTTTTCTTGATGAGATATTGAGTATATGATGCTTGTGGTCTCTTTATGAGTTTACTTAGTATGTGTGAGGTTATGGGACTTCAGATGTACATTGCACTAGTAGGCTTAGATTGGGATTATGAGTAAGGTATTGTAATGTCTATATGAAATACAGTCCAAGTATGTTATTGTTGACTATTGCCTATTATTATGTTATTGGTAGTGTTCACTTGCATGTGGTCTTCAAAAGAGTCTTATATATGGTTCATGGAACATGTTGGTTCATATGTTAAGTAGGTGTCTTATGATATGCTATGTTCCTTGGAATGTCTATGTTTAAGTAAATGAAGGTTATGTGAATGTTCACCTTGGTTACCCTAAGTTTATGCTTGAGTGTGGATGGTGGAATAGGACACTATTCATACATTGCACCAAATGATACTAGAGGGTTACTTAGGGGTAAAGGACTTAAGGTAAAAGAATGAATAATGTCATGAGATGTTAAATGATCTCTAAATATATAATATGGTTTTATGTGATGTTATGAATAGTGCCCATTCTTATGTGAAGTAAATGAGCTATGTTGTTCTTATTATATCAATGTTCTTATGATGTTCTAATAAAAGACATGATGCATGGTTTTCTACGAAAAATGTCCTCTTTAAATGCATGGTTTTGCATGGTTGCCATACTTATTGCATTCTTGGACTAACACAATTGTTCTTAACCTTTTTACACAAAGTGTAGGTTATGGATGCTTAAAGGATGTCTCTAAAGTGAAGGGCTTGATGTTTTCCCAAACTCAAGAAAGGGGTCCTTATGATTCAAGGATTTCCTATGTCTTGTTTATGGTCAAAGTATATGTAATAAATTAGATATTATGTTATGATGCTAAAGGGTCGTGTCCTATTCTACTTTATTGATGTTGAGTCTAAGATGGCAAAAGAGACTTAGAGTTTAACTATGTATTATGACTTATATTTTATATATATATATATATATATATATGAAGTGATGATTCCAGCATATGATGTGCTATAAAACATACATATTTTCCACTAAATTTACTATGACAATGCAATGAATGATGACTATGGGCTTGTATAAGACCTCCGAGAGTCAAGTACACTATGTTATTTCTAAGGGGTGCTCCCCGTCCGTGAAAAATGTGTTATAAAAGCATTAGGTTATAAAAGTGGTTTTAGGGTCCAAAGTCTCATATTTCCATGTCTAGTAGGGTCTCGTTCACCAGTGGTGAGTCGCGACACATATATGAGCTAGAGGCTATAAGATGATAAAGTTTTCCTTCTTTACTATTCTCATGTTGTGCATATAACTTAACTCTATATGATCTCTCTCTTATGTTTTCTTGTCCGGTGGTCTTTTTAATGTGATTGCTTGGATGAGATGGTATCTCAATGGTTGAGGGAGAAAAATGTGATTATGATGCTTATCTCGGTTTTATGGTTTGATTAGTATATGTGAAGGTGCATTTTACATGCATTGTTGTGATGCCATTTATGTCCATATATGTGATTTATGTAAAATGATATGTTATATGAGAATTCATTTAATGATACGGTTATAACTTGCTAATGGTTGTTGTGGTTAAAATGAGTTTCCTTTTGGAATGATAAGTTGCTATATGGTTTTGTTTGATGATAGTCTAATGATATGGTTTAGGCTTGAAATGCTTTGAAAAATTGTGGTAAATACCTAAAGATGTAAGTTGCCTTTATATATGTGTAATGGCTCAATGTTGCCTTTGTATATGTGTGATTCTTCATAGTTGCCTTGTATGGATTGGAGTCTCTTGTATAGTCTTGATTGTAGAAGTGAAGGTATTGTACTTTCCTTGTAAGGTGATTGTGGAGTATGTTAGTAGTGAGGGAACCCTTATTAATAGTTGGCGAGCTCCCGTACAAACCTATTCTAAGAGTGGGTAAAAAGGAATGAAGGGTTTTGTTCAATAGGTTGGAATTATGTTTTGCCTTAAGGTTGACTTTTAAAAATTGATCATAAGTTTGACCAATTGAGGAAGTGTTTAGGTTGTACGTATGTGTTGTTTGTTGGAAGTTTCCTCCAAAGGTGATGATGTGGGTTGAAATGACATAGGATTTACCTTACCTAGTATTGAATAAAAAGAAAGAGGCCTTTATGGCCAAGTTCCTCTATTGATTACCCTAAGGTTGTCATGACCATTTGTATTCATGGTATAGTTGAGGAATTATGTGGTTGGGTAGTATGACCTAACTTGAGTTGTGTGAGTTTCTTTTAGGTGTTGATCATAGAGATGCTTGAGGTACTACCTCTTGATAATTGAGTTAGTAGACTCCTTGATATGAGAGTAGGAGTGAAAACCTTTAATGATGTTAAACATTCATGGGTGAGGAGCATGAAGGTTTGGTCTTGACTTCCCTTGAACTTGATGTCTAAGGGAATGATGTGATTAGTCTTACCCCAAGTGGGGGATAACATGCGTAGACGGTGAGATTTTAAGTGCCCTTGATGTTCCTATGTTGAGTTCCTTTGAACTTCCTTATGTTGAGAATCACTTTAGGTGATGTTGATGGAGGGTGTTCTTAAGCTTCGATCCCAAGAGTGGGATGTTGTGCTTAGTTATTTAAGTTGGCGAGCTAAGTTTCTCTTGAGGGTTGAGATAAGTCCCTCAAAAATGGTTTCATCCTAAGTGTAGGATGATGAGGCGAGTAGTAAGGTTGTATATCTCTATCTTGTCCTTATATTTATACTCAAGTTTGAAATCAAAGAGTGCTTACTAGCTTGTTCATGATGGGAGTTTTGCATAAAAGTATAAGTTTCATGTTCTCCTTATGTCATGTATATCTTAATTGAAACTATGTTAAGCATGTTTTGAAGATTCTAAATTGCATGGAAAAAAAGATTTTTGGTCAAACTCATGTCTTCTTATGTTGATTGTCCATCTTGATATGTTAACTGTGCATTAGACTTCATGAGATAATGTATGAAGCATTCTAGATGTCACTTATAATGTATGGTGCTTTAAGCCATCAATGAGAATTTTAGTCTCCTTTAGATGAAAAATGATGAATCTCCTTAAAATGTGTGAGTTTTATGACTTGGGAAGTTTTAATGTAGTCTCATTCTTGAAAAGTGAGAGTATGTTTATGCCTATATATTGCATGAAGTTCCCTAATTGATGCATGCTTATGAAAACTATTGACATGCTAAAAACTAAAATTTTGTGAAATGACTTCCTATTGTTGTGATGTGTGTGGTGTGATTTGTCATTTAGACTTTACTAGGAAGGAAGTATAAGTATACTTTGGTTAAAAAGGTTGAGAAGTTCTCATTAAAATGAATATACCGTTTGTCATGACCCGCACCTATAACCTAGAAGATAGGGCATTCCTTGGGTCATTACAAGGTATACTTGACCTCTTGAAGGTCTTGAACAAGCCCTTTCGTATAGTTCATCACATATACATATATGAAAAGTAGTGCGGAATTAAAACTTTTTACAACATTCGAATAGTGTTTTAAAATCTCTTTCATTTAAAAACAATAGGAAATACTAAGTTTCATATCATCAAATCCTTGACAAAAGAATACTTGGACACGACCCATTCTATATAAATATAGTCCTACAAAGTCTATTACAATACTTAATAAAAGAAACCAAAAATATCTATGCACTCAAATCAAATGAGGACATACTTCCACTTGCTTGCAAGATCCTATAATTAAATCTTCGCTCCCAAAAGTACCTTTACCTATGAATCACATAAGAGATAGATAAAAGCATGGAATTAGTACAAACACATGTACTAAGTATGGCAGAATGCATAAAAATCATAAAATGGACATTTAATGGAAATATTCTATTTTTGATTAAAATATCATAGTATAAGAATAAGAACAACATTTAACAACTTCGAAACACATAAGATAACACCTAAGCATTTTATCAGATTTTTAGAGAAGTTACAGTGAATTACTTCACTGTTACGGTGATGTTATTCCACTTCATATTAAATCATTTCTAGCATGTAACCTTCTCACTAAAGGCTATCCTAAAACTCACTTAAGTAAGACAAAGAGAGACCGCCCATACACGCTCTTTAGGCTCACTTAAATGATCCTCAAGACCACCTATAATAAGACATACACACTTACAATACACCAAACACAGAGACATGAGATCCTCCTTCCAAAGGTGATTCTAACGCTCACTTGATGGAGTTATGAAGCGACCGCCCATAGAATCCCTTCACACACACTAAAGAGATCCTCTAGATTACCTGGGATAAGATCATCTCACTTAATACAACAACATAGATGTAATATGACAATTCTCTTTCCAAAGGTTATCAAAATACTCACTCTAGTAAATCAAGGGAAGAATTTCCATGCTTGACCTCTTCAAGATTACGTAAGTAATCCTTAAGACTACCTAAGTTTGGATCATGCCTACTTAATCAACCAATTTCTCTAACTAGAGTCATTCTAAAGACTTATCTAGGTAATGTACGAAGTGACCATTCCTATGCCCCCTTCACACCTTAACTAGACAATCCTTAACTACTCTAGATAAGTACTTGTTAATTTAACAGTCTTCCTAACTTAAGTCAGTACATTCATTAGCTCATTTAAGAGAGATTCATAACATAGGGACATTCAAGTAATGGTCTTGGAGAAGACCTAGGGACTCTCACTAACATCTTTAAACCCTATTGTGCAATGTCTTGATAGTGTCCCACACCACCACCTAAACTTCTTAGAACTTCTCCAATACTAGTAGGTATCCCATATGATTAGAGTAGGTAATAACCGACATAGACCATTGTAGCTAAGCATGGAATCCGGAGTTGTAACCTACTATGATGGAGGGTTTTCTAGTTGCCAATGGTAGAACTTGGACACATCCCATGTAGACACATGGTTGAGGAATATGAAGGGTTCCTTTGCACTTTATCCTTATTCTTTAACTAGAGCTACTTCCCTTACAATACTTACTCAGTGCTAGTGTCACAACCCAAAAGCATACCCTAGAATATAGGGTACAATCTTGGATTGTAACCGGCGTCGTCGACCTCTCGGAGGTCTAAGACAAGCCTCTCATATCATTCATTGCATTGGCATAGTAAATTTAGCGGAAAATTTAAAACTTTTCATAGCACATCATATGCTAGAAACATCACATCGTATATATATATAAAACATAAGTCATAATACATATTTAGACTCTAAGTCCCTTTGCCATCTTAGACTCAACAACTTTAGAGTACATTAAGGATAAAAACCCTTAAGACATAATACAAAGCTATACATTACTAAAAAGACTTTACAATAAGGACATTAGTAGGACATCCTTGAACTTAAGGATTCCTTTCCTTGAGCTTGGGAAATCACCTATCAAGTTCCTCAATCATAGACCTTCTTTAAGCATTCCAATACCTACACTTTGTGTAAAAAGTAAAGAAGAATGGTATTAGCACAAGAATGTAGTAAGTATGGCAACCATGCAAAAACATGCATTTAAAAGGGACATTTCCTTTGAAATCATACTTCATGCCATTTTGAGTAAATCATCATAAAACCTTTATCAATATCATTTATATCATCCACTTACTTCATGTAACACAATCAAAGGCCACACATCATAGAAAAGCACATATAGAATATAAGTACACATAGAGGTCACTTTACAGTGAACTCACCCTTCATAGCATTTAACTCTTTCTTTCAATTCATTAACCTCCTAAGTAATCCTTTAGGGATACTTGGTGCAATGCATCACCTTAGGAACACTAGAGAAAACCATACATAGCATCTACACAAGACAACACATGCCATCATAGAAGTATAGTACATATAATCATAGTCAAACCAAGGCTACAATATCATACATAAAGGACACATACATAATCATAAGTATTAAGGTACCCTCCTAAGACTTCCTAAGGAGTCACTTGTGCAATGTCTAGATGGGTTCATTACTTCCACCTATCCTAAGTAACTTACCTTAAGTCCTCCTAGTTAGGATACCATTCAATTACTTCCATTGTCCATTTTACCTTTAGGGAAACCATAACCTTAACCGACATAGACCATGGGTGCTAATCATGGAATCCGGTGTCATCAAATCCTTACACCGATGGAAGGTGTTCTACCGGCCAAAGTAGAACCATCATAAACATAGCTATCGAGGTAGATTCCTCTAGCTAGTATCCTATGGTGGCAACATAGTTCAAGAACTAAGAGGTAGATATCCCTATTCATACCATATGGTAAAGTGGGCCGCTCCTCATGGGAATCCCTTAAATTGACACATCCCTCAAACACGGGAATTATCATCACATGGGCAACTTCTAGGATGAATCTTTCTTTTCTATGGACAAGTCATCACCTCCCATTGTCAAGTTTGCTCGGTGCTAAGTTAGGTTCCCTTTATTGAAAAGCCTTTATTACGTTTATTTATAAAACATAAGCTTTAGAATATCCATCATTCATATGCTTATAGCATATTTAAGCACCTATCTAGAATTTATAACATTCTTGGGCACCCCTATCAAGGCCCCTCTAAATTACTAGATCATCCATGTGTGAGTGTATATATATATATGTGAGCAAACCTTTCACATAACACATCAAGTCACACACGTTCATATATCAATGCATAAGTCTATAGGCATAACTATATGAGTAATACTTTCATATAAACCTACTAAGACATTATACACATTCATACCTCATCATATCATATACATCATATTCATAACATATTCATATAATCATCCTTCATATGCATAAGAACCAAACCTAGGAACAATTCTATCAAGATACACATGTGCAATGCATAGACAAGGTCCCATACCCTTGTCCATACTAGTACACCTATCAAGTCATCCTAGTAAGGGAATACAAATCATATATTCATGAACATCACCTTAACATACATAGTAGTAGGCACTAGTGAATATGAAAACTACCTTTCATTTAGACACCATGAGTTATACTACTTATAATATGCATGTAAGTGAGAGTGTGTGTACATTGACCAACATGATCACATAATGGCTATCAATAACATCTTAAGTCCGCCACACTTATTAGACCACATTATACTTCAAGCACATAGCACACAACATATAATAGCATAGGAGACATGACAATATATACCATGTAATCAAGACTCCTAACTTTAGCTATTTACACTTCCATATAAGGGATACATGGGTAAAGGTTATTAACCACTTTAACACATAAATGGCAGCACCTATACAATACCCTAACATGATTATACTCATGCCTATACAATAGCCACATAACCTAATTCATAAGTTCATCAATTTGCCTTCATGGCCATGGTAAACACATTTATAATAACAATAAAGTAAACACCGCCACCATAAGTGGACCATACCACACAATGCCATACAAGGGTTCATCAACATTACCATAAAGGAATAGAGAAGTAGAAGAGTAAAGGAATTAAGCATTCTTACACAATTCTCACCCTTTGATCATCATTGATCAATACACCTTATTCATCAATAAAACACATATATGGCAGTAGCTAAATGTACATTAAACATATAAGAAACCATGTACAAGTCACTACATGATTATACCATAACATATATATCACATACTAGGAAAGTAGAAGAACATAGATCGCTAATCAATTTCATTCATATGGATTATAGGTCATATTTCAAGAATCATATCACCCTATGACAGTAGCTAATGAAATCATAATCTAGATGAGACACTACTACAATTTTCCATTTAGGTCGATACAAGCATGCTTCATATAGGGAGTTCATGGAAAGTAAGTTTACATAGATTAGTCATATTCAATCTATCATGAATTGACCCATATTGTATTAATTACGTATAATTCATCCTCATATTTCATTATAGGCAGCAGCTATAGACATTAACCATAATCAATTCTTATAGCGACTAACCTAACGTCAAGATCACAAGTTACAACTTCATAGACAAGAAGAACCTAGATTAATTCAAACCAAGCCTTCTCTACTTTTGTCACACATGATTTATATCCACAATTCAACCATGGTATTAACCTAAAACAGTAGCTACAAGAACCACAACTTAATCGAAACTCACTTTGGATCACAAGAAAACCAATGTTACAGTGACTATAGAAAATTAGGCTAAACATGCTCAAATCTTCATAGATTGATCCTCATGTATAATTCAACATCAATTAAACATAATTTCATGTAATTAACAGTATATACAATCACTTCAACGTAAGGGAATCGTAATTCAATCGATAACAAGTCAAGATCACAAAGCCCATACAAGAGCTAAACCAATTTTGGAAGGAACATGGGTTCATCATGCAATTGGAGTGAAAACACATTAAAACCATTGTATTAACTTCAATTCATCATGATTTAATCATTAAAAACGTTTTGAGAAAGAACCCATGGCTAGATTGGAGAAGAAGAACTTTGATCATAAACTTTCTTTGAAAACATTGAGAAGAACTCTCCAAGTGAAAGGTTACTTAGAGATGAAGGATCACCATACCTTTATCTACATGAAAACCTCTAAAACTTCATGATTCATCCATGAAAAACCCAGCTTGAATCTGTTCTTGAGCTTCCCCAACAATGGTGGTTTTAGAGAGAACATTTTTGGAGAAAAAGGCTTAAAATATGTGAGAGGGTTTGGGAATGGGTTGATCACGTTTTTAAAGACTTATATACACCTAAAATTACTTAATTAAACCTATTATAGTCAGTTTAGGACGTGGGGTGAATTTACCATTCACCCCTTTAAGTGGTAGCACGCAGGCAGTCCACATGCAGGCACCCGCGACGCATGCCTTGACGGGGCGTCATGGGCTTGACGGGCCATGGCAGCCTTCCGTCACAGGAGACTTAGCCAAAATCTTGGCTCAAAACCTGCCCAAGGCAAGTCTCCTTCGACGAGACCTGCTTGACGGTCCGTTGGTGGCCCAACGGTCCGTCACTGGGTCCGTCAAAGGGACACTGCCCAGGCAGTGTATAGGCAGCCTTGGGGTCCTTCTTTTGGGGCCTCTTGTGGGGCCCTTTAGAAGTCGTACCCGGACGTTTCCAACACGATTACAAACCTTAACATGTTATAGACCTACCACATAAGTTTCATCCAAAACAAACACCTACAAGACGTCCAAACAGCCTTAACCCCATCATGACATACGATGAACGTCTTAGGGGCTATCTTTCGAACGCCTTGAACGTTCTTGGGCGTTTGACCTCCAAACTTCACGAAACTTCATACAATAACATTAAACATCATTTATCACCATTTAAAGACTTATTTGACTCATTTCACACAATTTAGGCATGCATACACACATGAGGCACATAAGCGACTATTCGTCGAACGTCTTGGACGTCCCTTGACGTTCGACTTCCAAATCACTTCAAACTTTGCACACTGACTCTATATGACATAATAAGGCATTTTAGGACCTTATAACGTTAAGACGAACATGTTAGGATCTAGACACCTTATCTCATTTTCGAGGTCTTACAATATCCCCCACTTGGGAACATTCGTCCTCGAATGACACTTAGGACTCTTTAATCACATCAAAGACTTCAATACACATAAGAGCAGTTCATCACATTTAAAATACCATCAAATCATTTTAGCACTTAATGCACATGAGCAAGCAAAAACTCTTACTCACTCATTCTCTAATGCATCAAACACAAAAGTCCCTTTTTATGTTCATAGGGGAACATCTTTCTCCTAATCATAACATGATCGTTTCACCTTACTTCAATACAATAAAATCTTGAAACACTACTCAAAATCAGATCATAACTCATACTCAAAGTTAATTAAGAACTCATACTTCAATGCACAAAAACTTGAGTTAGTTAAATCATAAAAGATCTTCATTATTTAGACCTAGTACTATAGTGGCCATACTCAACCTTACCATACTCAATGGGGTACATGGAGGAATATCTTACTCCTCAACACATTACATGTATCATGAGTTCACACCTTAACAAAGTACAAGATCAATTTCTTAAAAATTGAGAAATCTCTACTTTCAAGCAAAGACATGCATACGATTTTCTTCATAGTGAAATCTAAATGGCAATTCACACCAAGTACATCACACAAAATAGGAAGTCATTCCGCAATTTCTTTTCTTAACATAATACTCACCCTTATAGTAAGCCTCATTTTGAAAAATAACACGATTTATAGGCACACACATGTACACTTAGCTAAACATGCTTTCATTTTTCCAAGAATGAGCCTAAAATTTTTGCATCACAAATCATCAAATCACTAAATTTTAAAGAGAGTTCACATTTTTCATTATAAAAGAGACTCAACTTCCATTACAAGGTTAAACAATTTAACCTACAAGTGACTATCACCAAGTTCCTTGTCTTACCTCATGAGGTCAATTTCACAATTAGCACATTAAAATGCAAGTCAACAAGAGAAAACATGGATTTTACAAAAAATTCTTTTCATGCTTCTTAGAAAATTCACCATGTCTTTAAGATGATGTCAATCAATTCATACCAATCATATAAATATCATGCAATTCACACTTTATGTAAGACTATCTTCATGAATAAGCATACTAAGAATTTTCATTTTCAATTCCAGTAAGAATAGAAGGACAATGTAGACAATTTCTACAAATCTCACTACTCAAACACCATCCCCCACTTAGGGCAAACCCATTTAAGAGCAACTTAACCCAACATGTAGAGGATCTCAAATACAAAACTTTCATATTCATCACCATATAGTCAACAAGATTAACATCATGTATAAATAATTGTATCATGCACATCTTCATGATCAATAGACAAATACTATAATATCATACTATTTAATTCAAATAAGGTCTTCCTACAATGCAATAGACACTAAGGTCATACTTCATTAGGGAAAACAACAAGGAAGTTCATAACACGACAAGAAGTTTAGAAATAACTCTACGAATCATCATGTCATAAGATTCTCATCCTTTCAATTTAAATGGCAAAAAGCAAATATTATTTTCTACATTCCTTATCATGTTCATATTCGTAAATTCTACACATATTTCAACAATATCTAATGAAAAGACAAATTAGTAAGTGCCCCAAACATGATACAATAAGTTGCCTAGTCTTTATAACGAGCATGTTTTCAAATACCCAAGAGTGTAACATTTAGACATTTGATGGAACAGGTACGGAATTATAAGAAATAAAGCTTTACCAACTCATTCTTCATAAGCATTCATACTATATTTACAATTCAGGACTCCACAAAAGACTCTAATTTATACCAGCAACTCATCAAGTACCATTTATATACAAAGGAAAACAATGCACACTTTTAATCGCATACACTCATAGGATAGCATACCTCCATAGGTAGTCATTAAACAATCCAAGTTCAAATCCAAATATTTGGATACTATCATACAAAATCATATAGGAATACACGATTTAAGAGAAATCACTTTAACCACTATAACTTCTAGCATGCTTCAACTATATCATGACATACATCATCCGACATAACATGCTATTTCACATAGATTTCATATATTGCCATAATTGGCATCACATCATCCAATAAGAGACATTTCATATAAAGCAAGGTAAGATGACCAATCATAATCCTCATAGAGTTAACATGTGCAATGATCAAGTAAATCTCCATAACTTCACTAAACCAAGTAACCCAAACAAGAACTACAATTAGCATCATACTCCACTCATCTATAGCCTTGATGCATGGATAACTCAAATTCTTTAGCACACTAGGCTACTTACATGTTTATAAGCATAGAGATCATCTCATAAGGACATTCATATTTATCATCATACACATACATAGTATTAACCTCCTAAGGTCTCCATCAAGGAAAACTAGTGCAAGACATAGGTAGAGTTCCATACCCCTACCTAAGTCTAGTTAACTCTTTCAAGTCGCCTTAGTTAGTATATACATCATTAAATAAGGACAAGTGTCACCTTCACACATACTCATTCAAACCATAAAACAAAGATAAGCATTTTAAACTCACCTTTTCTCCCTCAAACATAGAGAACTCTCATCCAAGCAATCATATCTAAAAGACCACCGGACAATAAAACATAAGAGAGAGATCTTATAGAATTAAGTTCTATGGCACGATATGAGATTGATGAAGAAGGGAAACTCTATCGTCCTATAGCCTCTCGTACCATTTAATGTGTTGCGACTCACCACCAATGATACGAGACTCTACTAGACGTGGCAATATGAGACTTTTTAGAACCTAAAACCGCTTCATAAACCTTATGCTCTGATACCAAGTTTGTCACAACCCAAAAGCATACCCTAGAATATAGGGTACAATCTTGGATTGTAACCGGCGTCGTCGACCTCTCGGAGGTCTAATACAAGCCTCTCATATCATTCATTGCATTGGCATAGAAAATTTAGCGGAAAATTTAAAACTTTTCATAGCACATCATATGCTAGAAACATCACATCGTATATATATATATAACATAAGTCATAATACATATTTAGACTCTAAGTCCCTTTGCCATCTTAGACTCAACAACTTTAGAGTACATTAAGGATAAAAACCCTTAAGACATAATACAAAGCTATACATTACTAAATAGACTTTACAATAAGGACATTAGTAGGACATCCTTGAACTTAAGGATTCCTTTCCTTGAGCTTGGGAAATCACCTATCAAGCTCCTCAATCATAGACCTTCTTTAAGCATTCCAATACCTACACTTTGTGTAAAAAGTAAAGAAGAATGGGATTAGCACAAGAATGTAGTAAGTATGGCAACCATGCAAAAACATGCATTTAAAAGGGACATTTCCTTTGAAATCATACTTCATGCCATTTTGAGTAAATCATCATAAAACCTTTATCAATATCATTTATATCATCCACTTACTTCATAGTAACACAATCAAAGGCCACACATCATAGAAAAGCACATATAGAATATAAGTACACATAGAGGTCACTTTACAGTGAACTCACCCTTCATAGCATTTAACTCTTTCTTTCAATTCATTAACCTCCTAAGTAATCCTTTAGGGATACTTGGTGCAATGCATCACCTTAGGAACACAAGAGAAAACCATACATAGCATCTACACAAGACAACACATGCCATCATAGAAGTATAGTACAATATAATCATAGTCAAACCAAGACTACAATATCATACATAAAGGACACATACATAATCATAAGTATTAAGGTACCCTCCTAAGACTTCCTAAGGAGTCACTTGTGCAATGTCTAGATGGGTTCATTACTTCCACCTATCCTAAGTAATTTACCTTAAGTCCTCCTAGTTAGGATCCCATTCAATTACTTCCATTGTCCATTTTACCTTTAGGGAAACCATAACCTTAACCGACATAGACCATGGGTGCTAATCATGGAATCCGGTGTCATCAAATCCTTACACCGATGGAAGGTGTTCTACCGGCCAAAGTAGAACCATCATAAACATAGCTATCGAGGTAGATTCCTCTAGCTAGTATCCTATGGTGGCAACATAGTTCAAGAACTAAGAGGTAGATATCCCTATTCATACCATATGGTAAAGTGGGCCGCTCCTCATGGGAATCCCTTAAAGAGACACATCCCTCAAACACGGGAATTATCATCACATGGGCAACTTCTAGGATGAATCTTCCCTTTTTATGGACAAGTCATCACCTCCCATTGTCAAGTTCGCTCGGTGCTAAGTTAGGTTCCCTTTATTGAAAAGCCTTTATTACGTTTATTTATAAAACATAAGCTTTAGAATATCCATCATTCATATGCTTATAGCATATTCAAGCACCTATCTAGAATTTATAACATTCTTGGGCACCCCTATCAAGGCCCCTCTAAATTACTAGATCATCCATGTGTGAGTGTATATATATATATGTGAGCAAACCTTTCACATAACACATCAAGTCACACACGTTCATATATCAATGCATATGTCTATAGGCATAACTATATGAGTAATACTTTCATAGAAACCTACTAAGACATTATACACATTCATACCTCATCATATCATATACATCATATTCATAACATATTCATATAATCATCCTTCATATGCAAAAGAACCAAACCTAGGAACTATCCTATCAAGATACACATGTGCAATGCATAGACAAGGTCCCATACACTTGTCCATACTAGTACACCTATCAAGTCATCCTAGTAAGGGAATACAAATCATATATTCATGAACATCACCTTAACATACATAGTAGTAGGCACTAGTGAATATGAAAACTACCTTTCATTTAGACACCATGAGTTATACTACTTATAATATGCATGTAAGTGAGAGTGTGTGTACATTGACCAACATGATCACATAATGGCTATCAATAACATCTTAAGTCCGCCACACTTATTAGACCACATTATACTTCAAGCACATAGCACACAACACATAATAACATTGGAGACATGACAATATATACCATGTAATCAAGACTCCTAACTTTAGTTATTTACACTTCCATATAAGGGATACATGGGTAAAGGTTATAAACCACTTTAACACATCAATGGCAGCACCTATACAATACCCTAACATGATTATACTCATGCCTATACAATAGCCACATAACCTAATTCACAACTAGAATAGGAAAGTAGGCATAATCTTCTCATAGTATCATTTTAAGCACATATTCATAAGTTCATCAATTTGCCTTCATGGCCATGGTAAACACATTTATAATAACAATAAAGTAAACACCGCCACAATAAGTGGACCATACCACACAATGCCATACAAGGCTTCATCAACATTACCATAAAGGAATAGAGAAGTAGAAGAGTAAAGGAATTAAGCATTCTTACACAATTCTCACCCTTTGATCATCATTGATCAATACACCTTATTCATCAATAAAACACATATATGGCAGTAGCTAAATGTACTTTAAACATATAAGAAACCATGTACAAGTCACTACATGATTATACCATAACATATATATCACATACTAGGAAAGTAGAAGAACATAGATCGCTAATCAATTTCATTCATATGGATTATAGGTCATATTTCATGAATCATATCACCCTAAGACAGTAGCTAATGAAATCATAATCTAGATGAGACACTACTACAATTTTCCATTTAGGTCGATACAAGCATGCTTCATATAGGGAGTTCATGGAAAGTAAGTTTACATAGATTAGTCATATTCAATCTATCATGAATTGACCCATATTGTATTAATTACGTATAATTCATCCTCATATTTCATTATAGGCAGCAGCTATAGACATTAACCATAATCAATTCTTATAGCGAATAACCTAACGTCAAGATCACAAGTTACAACTTCATAGACAAGAAGAACCTAGATTAATTCAAACCAAGCCTTCTATACTTTTGTCACACATGATTTATATCCACAATTCAACCATGGTATTAACCTAAAACAGTAGCTACAAGAACCACAACTTAATCGAAACTCACTTTGGATCACAAGAAAACCAATGTTACAGTGACTATAGAAAATTAGGCTAAACATGCTCAAATCTTCATAGATTGATCCTCATGTATAATTCAACATCAATTCAACATAATTTCATGTAATTAACAGTATATACAATCACTTCAACGTAAGGGAATCGTAATTCAATCGATAACAAGTCAAGATCACAAAGCCCATGCAAGAGCTAAACCAATTTTGGAAGGATCATGGGTTCATCATGCAATTGGAGTGAAAACACATTAAAACCATTGTATTAACTTCAATTCATCATGATTTAATCATTAAAAACGTTTTGAGAAAGAACCCATGGCTAGATTTGAGAAGAAGAACTTTGATCATAAACTTTCTTTGAAAACATTGAGAAGAACTCTCCAAGTGAAAGGTTACTTAGAGATGAAGGATCACCATACCTTTATATACATGAAAACCTATAAAACTTCATGATGCATCCATGAAAAACCCAGCTTGAATCTGTTCTTGAGCTTCCCCAACAATGGTGGTTTTAGAGAGAACATTTTTGGAGAAAAAGGCTTAAAATATGTGAGAGGGTTTGGGAATGGGTTGATCACGTTTTTAAAGACTTATATACACCTAAAATTACTTAATTAAACCTATTAGTCAGGTTAGGATGTGGGGTGAATTTACCATTCACCCCTTTAAGTGGCAGCACGCAGGCAGTCCACATGCAGGCACCCGCGACGCATGCCTTGACGGGGCGTCATGGGCTTGACGGGCCGTGGCAGCCTTCCGTCACAGGAGACTTAGCTAAAATCTTGGATCAAAACCTGCCCAAGGCAATTCTCCTTCGACGACACCTGCTTGACGGTCCGTTGGTGGCCCAACGGTCCGTCATTGGGTCCGTCAAAGGGACACTGCCCAGGCAGTGTATAGGCAGCCTTGGGGTCCTTCTTTTGGGGCCTCTTGTGGGGCCCTTTAGAAGTCGTACCCGGACGTTTCCAACGCGATTACAAACCTTAACATGTTATAGACCTACCACATAAGTTTCATCCAAAACAAACACCTACAAGACGTCCAAACAGCCTTGACCCCATCATGACATACGATGAACGTCTTAGGGGCTATCTTTCGAACGCCTTGAACGTTCTTGGGCGTTTGACCTCCAAGCTTCACGAAACTTCATACAATAACATTAAACATCATTTAACACCATTTCAAGACTTATTTGACTCATTTCACACAATTTAGGCATACATACACACATGAGGCACATAAGGGACTATTCGTCGAACGTCTTGGACGTCCCTTGATGTTCGACTTCCAAATCACTTCAAACTTTGCACACTGACTCTATATGACATAATAAGGCATTTTAGGACCTTATAACGTTAAGACAAACATGTTAGGCTCTAGAAACCTTATCTCATTTTCGAGGTCTTACAGCTAGCCTTTGTTCTCATAGAGAAATTCACATTAAGGATCACATGAAGAGGTTCCATATCTAATTCATAACCCAATCACATTCACCCAACAAAAGAGGTCCTCTAGGGCTGCCTTTCAATTGCGAAGTAGATAGATTAATGATTTTCCTAAGGATGATTTCATGCCATTCAATTTAACTAACCTTAAGTCCACCATTCATACAAGAACGATACCATTACGACTTTCCACTTCAACGATCATAACCTTACCACTAGGTTGAAGGTTCCACATAAAGGAACATCTTAGCAACATTTAAGGTGTCATGTAATTCATACATACAAGACTAAGAGGCTTTAGAATCCTAAGTCAAGACATTTCATATTCACATTCATACATGTATCAAGTAAGGGACACATGTCTACCACACAAGACACACCAAGACTTGACTTTATCACATTTAGCATATCATTCTAGAAGCACATAGGAATAACCACTATAATCTATAAGTCATCCTATACACTGCTATAACATCATCAATATAACCGTGATAAACTCATACAGTATAGTAGGAATAACCATGCATCAACTCTAAGACTACACACATAAGGACATAGTCATAGTCTAACATGATCACCTAACAATAATAGAAGAACACATATTTTAACCTTAATCACAAGTAGATGAACATGATCATATTTCACATAAAGCAACTACACATATCATCATAGTGTATCATGTAGCTGCCGACAAGGCCATGATCATCATAATAAATAAATAAAGAGCCACATTACATAAAATAAAGAGAATTAGTGAAGCGTACCACCAATCCATTGTCACCACTTCAATCCATAGCTAAATCATCCAATTCAATACAAAAATCCCTTACCCATGACCATGATCATAAACTCAATGCAAAAACTATAATACTCAATGAAACTAGGTCAATTCAATATAGCTTTATCAATCTTAGACAACCTAGAGATAAATTCAATACAATTCTTAGATCAATCAATACCTCAATGAAAACTACACTAGAATTCATAAGCATTAAGACAATATCAATTAACCCATTAATTAGTCAAAAACTAGGGTTAATGAATTACATGGGTTCATAGGTTAATTACGTTAAAATCATCTAATTAACAAAAATTCAATCAATATACAATGATTTAAAACTTTTAATGCAATAACCAATGGATAGATCATAAAATTGGACAAGTTCTTCTTTTGAAAACATTAGAAATCTCTTTGAATTTAGGGATCCTTGATGAATAAATTTTGAAGGATAAAACTTCATACCTCAATGATGTTAATCCACGAAATTGATGAAGAATCATCACTCAAATCTCCAGTCAAAGCTCTTTCTTGAGTTTTGGCTTCAATGGAGTTCTCGAGAATTTCTTAGAGATTTTGGGGTGTTGATTTGGAAGAATGAATTCATCTAGGCATTTAGGACTTATAAACCCACTTAAAATAGCTGAAATACACCTAAGTAACCTCCCAACCACTTATTTGGACTTGGGTGAATCCAACTTAATAGTGAACTGCGAAGTTGTAGGCCTCACCAACGATTGTCCATCGACGGACCCTCGTTTGGTTCAGAGACTGGCTACTGGGAGATTGATCTCCCTAGTATAATTCATTACCAACGGACACCAACGATGGGGCTTCTACCAACCTACTGGCCATCGATTTCCTTAGTCAATTGGGGCGGGTCTTGACAGCCTTAGGCTCAAAGATGGGTCCTTCCTCAAGGACCCTTGGTTGGTCGTTGGGGATGTTTGCCCGGACGTTTCCAACCCGAATATAATTTTATACAATTTTAGGACCTCTCATATGAATTTTATTGAAAACGATCACATAAAACTCAACAAAACATGACAAGACACACAAGGTCGTTTCAAGGAAAAACTTTCGAAAGTCATGGACATTCTTGGACGTTTGACCTCAAAATTCCATGAAACTTGTCACACTTCCTATATACACTATAATAACTGATATATGGACATCTTAAGATTATAAAACACACACATAAACACATAAAACACACATGAAGCACATAGGTGACTAGTCGTCGAACGTCTTGGTCATCCCTTGACGTTTCACTTCGAAATCACCTAATACTTTAGACACTGCATCATTACCACATTATAAACAATTTTAGTACCTTATAACCTCATGAAGAACATATTAGGATATAATTTTACCTAAGTCATTTTAGAGGTATTACAATTTCCACCACTTGGACAACATTCGTCCTCGTATGACACTTTCCACTCTCCGAACACTTCAAATAATAGAGATTCAACTTGCAGCTCATAACAATACCACATAACACATTATACAATACAAACATCTAAACGAAACATCAATTTGACATAATCAAGAGACTCACAACACAACATGAAAGTTCAAGAACTTCTACAACTCATCATGCCATAAGACTCACATCCTTCACTCCAAATAGCAAAAAGTAATTTTTCTTACATCTCCCCCTCCCGGAGCCCAGGTATCATATACGCCCCACTCAAAATTTCCTTGCCAAGCTACATGAAACAGATTAATCCTTTTATATTCATTATTATGCTCATATACATCAGTTCTAACCACATTACAAAAAATTTGAACCAAAGAATAAATTAGTTAATTTTTCAAAATCTTCATAGTAAGCAGCCAAAGCTACAGTGATCATGCTTCAAAAATCCAAAAATGCAACTTTTAGGCAACTCATGATGGAAACATGTTAATATGCAAGGTAATATTATACAAACACATTTTACAACATAATCATAACTTCATGAAATACACAATGCAAGGAATCAATAAAATTCATGTCCAACAAGACTCCTAAACACCATGCACATACAACGTGTTTCTATGACCATCTAGCCTATCTATCAACCATACTCCCCCACTTACAAGGAACTCATAACAGAAAAGACATAAATACAAGAACTTACCATCATCATCATCACCCTCATTCGGTTTTGCTCCTTTAGAACGGAGTGCATAGAAACACCTCTTCGTTGAAGCATCCTCTTTCGAAACATTAGGAGCAACTAGCTTTCCATATCTAGTAGGACAATCCCTCACTTTGTGTCAATATTTACAATATCCAAAACAACTCTCGGTACCTAATAGGCATTATCCATAGTGCGTCTTTCCACAAGTAGCACATGTAGGCTTGCCATTTTGAGAAGCACTTCCTTTCTTAAATTTCACCTTATCAATCCAATGTTCTTCTTTACTTGAAACCTTCTTCTTGAACCTATGTTGACTTTGATCACTTGACCCACTTCTTTTCAAGATTCTAGAAATCCTACTAAGTTTAGACTCCTCAATTTATTGAGCATAAACCATGAGTCAAGCTAGGGTCATATCATCATGTAGCAAGTCCGTACGACATTCTTCTTTCACTAGTTCGGCAACCCCGGTCACAAACCTACTCATCTCATCCCTAGGGTTAGACACTAAGGATGTGGCACCTCTAGACAACCTAGAGAACTTCAATGAGTATTCCTCAACACTCATATTGCCTTTCTTGAGATTGATAAACTCATCGACCTTCACTCCCTCCTCTCACGGGGAACGTACTTTCCTAGAAAAGCTTCTTTAAACTCTTCCCACTCAAAAGGACCTGACTCAACCGGCCTATTATCTTTCCATTGAGTGTACCACACTTGATAAACCTCCCTCAATTGGTATGAAGCTAACTCCGCCTTCTCCCTAGAAGTCACCCCATGGCACTGAACATCTTATACGCACCATGAAAAAACCTTTTGGGGATCTTCTCCAACCATAGATACAAGAAACATAGGAGGATTCATCCTGACAAAATTTTCTCAATGTAGATGTCATAGTATTCTCCAAAACATTCAATCTAGGCTCAATACCCATGTCACGATTGGAATCTAGACCCCAGACGAGACCAGCGTCGTTGACCTCTCAAAGGTCGTAACCAAGCCTACTTACGTCATTCTTACTTTACATAGGTTAATTTTAGCGGAAAATTTGAAACTTTTTTTTTGTTTCTTAACAAACTTATTAAACATTCTCATCATTCATAATTGTTCACCATCAACCATCTAACATTAAGAGATAAGCAACTGAAAGAAATAGTTCAATTCTTATAAAGTGTATAATTGCCAAAATGGCACCAATACATAGTCTGAATAAAAACAGGAAAGAAACGCTAGTGGAACATGCTCCACTAGCTCAACTCTAAAACTAAGCTAGAATATAAAATAGTAGCATCCTCGAAAGCATGAGGACCTACCAACTCCGGATGAATGCTAGACGTCTGGATAACTACAACAATGATCCTGTCGCTCTATCGTCCACCTGTGCCTGCACCTAAAATAGTAGAGTTTGTATAGGGTTAGTACACACTTGCACTAAGTATGGTTATATACAAGCACACACCAAGGATATGTATGAGAAAATATAGATCTTTCCTAACAACATGATTATGGGAAGTCAAGTCAGTGGACTTGCCAAATTGAGATTAGGAAAGTTATTGAACTTTTCAAATTTGGATTAGAAAAGTCAGTAAGCTTTCCAAATTTGGATTGGGAAAGTCATGCCATGAGAGTAACATGCATCATCATAGTTATCAAATTGCACACAACACATATAATCATACATATAGCACATATCATATCACATAACATATAGCACATAGCTTCTTTCATATCATTCATTCATATGCCATGAAACCTTGGAATCATGGACTTGACATTAAGACTTTCCAAAATGAGGGCTCAACATATGGGAGCTCAACTAGGGAGTCTTCATTAGAAAACACAGAATCTACTTCATTCATTCATAGGTACTTCATTTCATTTGTTTCATAGGCTAGTGTGAACACCAGCTATACCTAGGATGTAGTTTAAGACTTTCATCGGGTTTGCTGTGAAATGATCAAGAATAACCTAGTGTGATTAGTTGAGTCTAGCTCACCTCTCGATTATCCTATCCTAACACCTTTCGTATTGTTCATTTCATTCTGTGCATCATTTGAGGCTGGCCTCATTCATTCATTGGGAACTTTAACTTTAACCGACATAGATCATGTGAGCATCATGAAATCCAGTGTCTCCCCCACAACGAAAAGAGGTGGAATCACCGGCCAAGGTGACTCAAAAACATGCTAGCGTACATGGAATTTAACCCCGCCAGATCCCTATATTGGCAGTACAGGTTCGAAGACTAGGAGATACAAGGAGACCCATACCCGGCAAGCCGGACAGTCTCATCTCATGAGAGTTACGTGAACCTCCGCCCTTCCCGAAAGAAGGCATCACCGCTCATAGCTAGCCTATCGGTGCTCAGTATAAAGTTCCATTTCATTCATCTCATACATCATGGAAGCTGTCTTCTAGTATGAGGACATCATAGCTCATTAGATGATTTCTCATCTCATCATTAGTATTAAATGTGTTAATCACAATACTTTCATTAGAGTGTTCATAGAGACTGGTCTCTTCATTATCTTACCCTCTCATAGGTGAGTACGTTTTGGTAACATTTACTTAGGCTCATTTGAGATTGCTCTCATCATTTGCATTAGCCTCATATCATGTTGTCACCACATTCATTGTCATTAGCACATTTACTCTTCATAATTACTCACCTCATTTTACGTGAATGTTCATTTCATCATATACCAATATACTTAGCAATTGGTGTGTTTAATACCCTTACTTAGCCCTTCTAGGGTTTCATCATTTCATTGTTCATTTCATCATTCAGTACATACATCTTAGGTTGACTTACTTTTAAATGTATACTAGACATATGAGTCTATACACACAAGCCATGAGGGTTCATTCATAATTCGTTAAGTGATTCATAGATTCCTAAGATTATGTAGTACAAGACTTATGTATCTTGTATATATGCCAAGATCTTGATTTAGATCTAAGTAGGTGGCATTATTCTTGGATATTTTGTTCACGTATGACTTATGTATCAATACGGAAGTTTGGGCGAGGAAACCCAAGTTTAAATCACTTGGATATCATTTACATTTTTCATTTATTTTATTTTTAATATTCATAACATTAGGACTCTAGATTAAATCCAAACATTAACATCGTATCATTAATTTTCTACTTAGTTTTCCTCTTAAGTTGGCCGAAGGGTTGTGGGTTCGAACCCTCACAACCCCTTTTTATTTTTAATTGATATTCCAATGCCCAATTTCGCCTAAACTAAGAGGTTGTGGGATCAAATCCCCACAGCCTCTTTTATTGTTTTGTTATTTATTTCGCTGGACTAGGGAGGTTGTGGGTTCAAACCCCCACAGACTCCTTATTTTAATTTAAATTCGCTAGAGGCTGTGAGAGTGGTGGGTTCGAACCCACACAGCCTCTTATTTTTTATTTATTTAATTTTGCTAGTCTAATTGTTTTTGTCAATGAGGTTGTGGGATCGAGCCCCCACAGCCTCACTTGTTTTATTAATTATTTCGCTCCTATCCATTTCCAGCCTTGAGGTCGTGGGTTCGATTCCCACGCCTCACATTTTCTTTTCTTTATTTTTCTCTTCCTTCACTCACTACCTGGAGGTTGTGGGTTCGATTCCCACGCCTCCCATTTTCTTATTTTAATTCTTGTTCTCTTCCTACTAACCCAGCAGACCCCATTTCGATTCCCCCAGTCCCCTTTTTTCTTTTCCTTTCTCGCGAAAACCAGTAGCTAAAGAGTGAGGTCACAGGTTCAAATCCTTGTGGCCTCACCTCTTTTAAATGTATTAAATTTCCAGATTTCAACCCCCTTTTTGAATGAAATTTAAAGTACACTAATCTGGAAATTTATTAATGATTTTTAGCTTCCTTTCATCAACCTTTTCATGTTAGTTTCTTAGGGCATTTCACCAAGCACTTAGTGTGTAATTAGGTGTAGTTTAGGGGTTACATTAGTCAAGCGTTTTCACTCAAAATTTGTAACTTCACACACCATATGAACATCACATTATGCACAACTTTAGCACATAAAATACAAGAAATAACATGCCTTTACACGTCTCCAAAACAGTGGCTAAACTCAATGTCAAACGTGCACACACACACATCATTTTTTTTCGATCACACATTGGTTGTCATTTTCGTTATTTCACGCACATAAACATGTTCACATTCAACATAAAAACATCGTACATACCTAAATCTACCAGCAAACAAACCCAACCTACGAAATCATTGGGAGCTAGTGACAAGGACATGCAACGGGGAAACAACCCTAGTTTCGGAGTGAATATCTTGAATTGTAAGGGGTCTCTGGGGAAAGGGACCAAGAGAGAAGAAACCCATACCTTAATTTGCTTGTTCAAACATGAATTTGCTGCCCAGACCTTCTCCAGAATCACGTCCAACCCTCTAAATGTCAACACCACTTCGACGGACAAACCTCCCAAAGCCTTACGTGTGATTAACGTTGTTTTTCTTTAAAATTCGTGTGAGTTCTTCAAGTGTGAAGAACCTTGGTTAAAATTTCTGTTCTTCACGTTATTTTTGGCAGAGATATTTTGGAGAGAGTTTGTTTGATCGTGTGAGGGTGTGATAGACGTGTTAGGAGAGTGTTAGCTTAGGTTTAGGAGTCTAATTCAAGACTTAGTCAAAATAGGGTTTAATTAAATTAATAAAAATCTAATTTTTTTTTCAACTAATACATGAAAGGACCATTTTGCCTTTACAATATCAGATTTTAATTGATGATTAAATCAACAATTCGTTGCTTTTAGTGGGGCTCGAACCCGAGTAGAGTGCCCCTTTGTGAGATGGATCATTTTGGGTCGACCCAACCCGGATTGATTCTTTAATTAAATTAATTAATTAATTAATTAATTCCTTAGGGTAATTACAATATTACCCTTGGCCTGGAAAAGACCATTTTACCCCTGGACCCTTGAAACTCAAGATTTCTTCTTTTTAATTACGATAAAGACTCCTTCGATTAAATCTTCGTTTTCGAGAGCCTTACTTTGTTGGTTCCAACCTTTCCAAGCTCAACTAACTCCACAAGTTAGTTAGCTTGGTCGTAGTAAGGGTTCTGAGGTCTGGTTCTACGCGTATCAAACCGTGTGATCCTCGGTCTAACCGCAAGCATTCTTGACACCTTAAGTATTTATCTTATTCATTTTTAGGGTTGTTACATTATCCCCCCCCCCTTAGGAACATTCATCCCCGAATGACACTACCACTACATACCGTAATGCCATTCAGATCATAACAAAATCACTATGCATAGTCAAGCAACAACAACAAAATACGGAGAGATAAGGAAACATAGACTTAAGAGTAGGAAGTCTAACCTCAAGGGCTGAAAAAGATGAGGGTAGCGGGATCTCATGTCGGCCTCAGCCTCCCACGTAGAACCCTCAACAAGATAATTTCTCCACAATACCTTCACTGTGGCAATCTCCTTGTTCCTCAGCCGCTTTACCTGTCTGTCTAAGATCTCAACAGGTACCTCCTCATAAGACAAGTCTTCACCAACCCCGAAACCTTCAATAGGTAGAATCGATGCTGGATCACCTAGGTTCTTCTTCAACATAGAGACATGAAAGACTTGATGAACAAAAGCTAGCTCCGCAGGCAATGCTAACTCATAGGCCACCTCACCCACACGTTGTAGGATCTCATATGGCCCAACATACCTTGGACTCAGCTTCCCTTTTCTACCAAATCTCATCACCCCTTTCATAGGTGATATCTTCAAGTAAACTTGGTCACCAACACCAAACTCTAAGGGCCATTTCCTGTTATTTGCATATGACTTTTGCCGACTGTAAGCAGTAGCCAACCTATCCTTAATCACTCTGACCTTCTCTAAGGCCTCATGAATGATATCTGGCCCCAAAATGGATTACTCTCCAACCTCGAACCACCCAACTGGAGATCTACACCTCCTACCATACAGTGCCTCAAACGGTGCCATCCCAATACTGGACTGATAACTATTATTATACGAGAACTCTATCAAGGGCAGATGGTCATCCCAGCTACCTCTGAAGTCAATCACACACGCTCTCAACATGTTCTCATATGTCTGAATGGTGCGCTCTGCCTGCCTATCTGTTTGAGGATGAAAGGTTGTGCTAAGCTTTACCTACGTGCCCAAGCTCTTCTGGAAAGATCTCCAGAAATGTGAAGTAAACTGAGCTCCTCTATCTAAAATGATAGACAAAGGAATCCCATGCCATCTCACAATCTCATCAATGTAGAGTCTCGCATAATCCTCGGCTCTGTAAGTAGACTTGACAGGGATAAAGTGGGCAGACTTAGTCAATCTGTCCACAATAACCCATATGGAGTCATGCTGCCTCCTAGTCCTCGGAATACCAACTACGAAGTCAATAATCTAAGTCAGACCGCTAGGCTTAAGATGCTCTGCCTTAACCTTCTGACAATTAGGACACTTGGCCACATATTCTGCAATGTCCTTCTTCATGCCATCCCACCAATAAATCTGCTTAAGATCATGATACATCTTGGTGGAACCTGGATGTATGGAATATCTGGAACCATGGGCCTCTGCAACAATCCTGGTCTGCAAATTATCCATATCTGGTACACACAGCCTGTCCTGATACCTAAGTATGCTATCACCGCCCAAAGCGAACGACTCATTCATCTTCATCAGCACTGAGTCCTTCAGCTCCATCAACACCGAATCTAGATGCTGACCCTGCTTGACTTCAACTACCAAGGATGATTCAGAACTAGGATGAACTGAAACATCCCCACTAGTAGAGTCAACCAATCGCACACCCAGTCTGGCCAGTCTGTGTACATCTTTCACCAACTCCTTTTTCTCATCCTCAACGTGGGCTGTACTTCACATGCTCATCCTGCTCAAAGCAGCAGCTACAACATTAGCCTTACCTGGATGGTAGTGCACATTCATGTCATAATCCTTCAACAGCTCCAACCATCTCCGCTGACGTAGATTCAACTCCCTCTGTGTGAACACGTACTGGAGACTCTTGTGGTCTGTGAATACATCCACATGCACTCCATACAAGTAGTGCCTCCACAGCTTCAGTGCAAACACCACAGCTGCCAACTCCAGGTCATGAGTGGTATAATTCTTCTCATGAACCTTGAGTTATCTGGACGCATAGGCTATCACCTTACCAACCTGCATAAGAACACAACCCAAACCAACCCTAGATGATTCATAGTAAACACTGTAATTCTCACCACACTTAGCCAAAGTAAGCACCGGGGCGGAAGTGAGTCTGTCCTTGAGCTCCTGAAAACTCCTCTCACAAGTCTCCGTCCACTCAAACTTGGCTTTCTTCTTAGTCAAAGCTGTCAATGGGGCAGCAATGGAAGAAAAGCCCTCAACAAACCTGCGGTAGTAACCAGCCAATCCCAAAAAGCTACGGATGTCAGTGGGAGTAAGAGGCTTTGGCCAGTTCTTCACAGCCTCAGTCTTCCTGGGATCCACCTCCACGCCCTGATCGGACACAACATGACCCATGAAGGTCACTGATCTCAGCCAAAATTCACATTTGGTGAATATGGCATACAACTGATGCTGTCTAAGTACCTGCAAGGTTAGTCTCAAATGTTGTTCATGCTCTTCCTTGGTCTTAGAGAAGATGAGGATGTCATCAATGAATACTATGACGAAAGAGTCAAGGTATTCACGGAAGACCCTGTTCATGAGATCCATAAATGCAGCTGGTGCATTCGTGAGACCAAATGACATGACTAGAAACTCATAGTGACCATAGCGGGTACTAAAGACTTTCTTTGGGATATCTCCATCCCGAACCCTAAGCTGATGGTACCCTGAACGAAGATCAATTTTCGTAAAGAAACTAGATCCTTGGAGCTGATCGAACAAATCATCTATTCTGGGAAGTGGATACTTATTCTTTATAGTGACTTTGTTAGCTGCCGATAATCGATACACATTCTAAGGGTTCCATCTTTCTTTTTCAAAAACAACACTGGAGCGCCCCAATGGGATATGCTCGGCTGAATGCAACCCTTATCAGTGAGATCTTTTAACTGCAACTTCAACTCTTTGAGTTCAGCTGGAGCCATTTTGTAAGGAGGAATGGAAATAGGTTTAGTATCGGGTTCTAAGTCGATACCAAAATTAATCTCTCGAGAGGGAGGGAATCCAGGCAAATCATCAGAAAATACATCTCGGAACTCATTCACTACAGGCACTGAGTCTATGGAAGGAATATCATGATCTAAATCATTAACACTCACAAGATGACACAATAACCCCTTGGACATCATTTTATTGACCTTAAGGTTCGAAATCAAGAGGTTAAGACGACTCGAGTTGTACCCCTCCCAGACTAGCTCCTCTTTATTAGGGAAACGAAATCTCACCACTCTACTACGAAAGTCCAAGCAAGCATAACAACTGTGAAGCCAGTCCATGCCATGAATAACATCAAAATCATGCATGGGTAACTCAACCAAGTCTACACACATAGTCTTACCACTTATCACTATTGGGCAACCCTTGTATACTCTATCAGTTCTTACATTTTTTCCTAAAGGTGTACTAACCACTATAGGATCATGCAGAACTTCAGGCAATATCTCAAAAGTGAGAGCAAGCAAAGGAGTTACAAAGGAAAGCGTAGACCCTGGATCAAGTAAAGCGTAAATAGAAGTTGAGAATACTTGCAGCATACCTGTGACCACATCAGTGGACTTCTCCTGCTCGTCCCTGCCCTTCAGGGCATAGAACCTGTTCCTCTTAGGAGGCTCGGCTGCTGCTGCACCCTATGGATTAGGCCTAGACTGAGCATTACCTCCATCCTGACCTCTGTTATGTGGGCAGTCTCTAACCATGTGCCCACTCTTACCGCAACCGAAACAGGCATTAGTGCCCTGTCTGCACTCTCCACTATGAGCTCGACCACACTTAGCACAGTTTTTCTTAGGACGCTGCATCTCACCTCCATTGCCCCTCTTGGGCTCTGTTCTGTCTCCTCTAGGTGTTGTACTCCTCTGAGAGTTAGAGTTCCCAGAACTCTGTTGCCCCTTCTTAATCTTGGGCTGCTCACGGACGCCAAAATTGTTTCTGTGGCCTCCATGACTGGGACCTGCCTGATCTTGAGGCATAGGCCTCCTAGCATCACGAATACCCCTCTTTTTACGGCTGTCCTCTACCTGCTGGACATGCACTATCAACCTGGAGAGGTCCATATTATCATGGAGCATCGCAGACTGACACTCCTCCTCTAGATCTCCATTGATTCCTGTGAGGAACCTGCTCATCTCATCCCTGCTGTTAGACACAAGGGAAGTAGCATACCTGGATATTTAACAAACTTCAGTACTCACCTTATCCTTGCTATTAGATACTAAGGAAAGTAGCATACCTGGATAGCTTAACAAACTTCAGGGAATACTCCCTGACTGTCATAGATCCCTGCTAAAGGTTGATGAACTCCTCAACCTTGGCCTCCCTCATTTCTCTGGGAAAGAATCTCTCCAGAAAGGCTGTCTTAAACAGCTCCCAAGTGACTGGAACTCTGCCCAAAGCTTGGCTATCCTGCCATATCTTGCACCAAGTCTGTGCAACATCCTTGAGCTGATAGGAAGCAAGCTCAACCTTCTAAGTATCTGTGGCCCCCATAGCCACCAAAATCTTATGCACCTCATCCACAACCTCCTGGGGTCCTCTGAAGTCTTCGACCCTGTGAAAATAGGGGGATTTATCCTCGTGAAGTCTCTCAGCCTGTCAGCCATGCTACAAACCGGTGGGTTCTCCCTCTGAACATCCTGCCGGTTGGCTTGGGCAGTCATAGCGTGGGCCTGCATAGTAATGGCCTGTGCTATCTGGGCCAGAGATGCCCTTACCTCAGCATCAGTCAACCCAGCTGGGTTAACTGGCATAGCCACTCCATCAGCTGGAGCTTGGGGTGGAACCTAATTGTTCCCAGCAGCTGCTCCTCCTCTCCTCTGACCAACATTCCTCCTAGTATTCATTCTCTGAAAACAATAAGAATTGATGTTAGACACTCTCATAACACCAAGAAATTAGACATCAGGAAAAGCACGATAAGATCAGAAAAAGGGAAGTTTTCCTACGCATCATGCAGTCTCTAATCCAGGATAGTGGTGCACTTCACTACCATGACTTAGAAACTACTCAATGTGGTTGATGTGAACTCATTATTATCGGAATTTAACCTAGTGCTTTGATACCAACTTTGTCACGACCGGAATCTAGACCCCAGACAAGACCGGCGTTGTTGACCTCTCAGAGGTCGCAGACAAGCCTACTTACGTCATTCTTACTTAACATAGGTTAATTTTAGCGGAAATTTTGAAATTTTTTTTTGTTTCTTAACAAAACTTATTAAACATTCTCATCATTTCATAATTGTTCACCATCAACCATCTAACAGTAAGAGATAAGCAACTGAAAGAAATAGTTCAATTCTTATAAAGTGTATAATTGCCAAAATGGCACCAATACATAGTCTGAATAAAAACAGGAAACAAACGCTAGTGGAACATGCTCCATTAGTATAACGCCCCAAAAATGAACTAAGGTGAACTAGAGCCTCATTATTATTTCTTGAGTTGATTGTAAGTCAAACAGAGTTAGTTTACTGTCCTTAGGCAGTGTGCAAAGTTTCGTGAAGTTTGGAGGTCAAACAATCAAGAACGTCCAAGGCATTCGAAAGATATGCCTTGAGTAAACCTTGTACGTCTAGACGAGTTTCGTCGAGTTTTATGTGTTCGTTTTGGAAGAAATTCATGTAAGAGGTGTTAAACTTATAGATGATCATATTTGTGTTAGAAACTTCCGGGAAATTATCCCCAAGGACCATCGAAGGGTCCTTGAGGAAGGACCCAAAACCTGGTAAGCAGGCTGTTAAGGGATTCTTAGGTATATTAAATGAGTTTTACACCCTAGACCTAGACAAGACCCCCCCTCACTTCTAAATTCAACTCTCTCTCTCTCTCTCTAAATAAACTCTCTCAAGACTCCATTGGAAGCTAGAGATCAAGGAAGGATAGGAGGGCTGGTTGGACGTGTCTCTTCATCAAAAACTCTTGGATTTGGCCTGCTTAGTGAGGTATGGTATCCATTCTTGAATATCATTTCATTCAAGAAGCCAATTTCCAAAATGGTTTTCAAAAGGGTTTCTAAACTCAATCTTCTTCTAACTTTGATTTCTAGTATGGGTCTTCTTGTATTTAAGTTCTAATGGTTTAAATGTATTTATCTTGGTTTGAATTGATGATCTTGAAGTTAAAACTCCATGAAACTCTTGTTTATGCATACTTCAACTTTTGACTTAAAAATGGGTTATGTGAGCATGATTTGAGTAGGGTATGAACTTGGGTCTTCTTGTGTATGTCATGTTGGTGTAGCTACTGCCATAAGGGCCTTAATATGGACAAATGTTGATAAATTTCTTATGGGTGATGATGGTTTGATTTGTTGATGAGTTGTTCTCATTGTAAATTTCTAATGAATTGCTATTTGAGTGGTATGGTCCACCTTATGGGTGGCGGTGCTAATTGTTGAACTTGATGTTGTTTAGTATGTGTTGAGTAGGTAATCTTGAAGGTCTAATATGTTAAATGAAAATATATTGTATATGGGTCTTCTATTGTGTTTTGTGTAGTTTGATTTCATGTTTGACCTAGTTTATCTCTAAATGAAGTATATGATTATGAGAAGCATGTAGAGTGTGTAACTTGATGAATCAAGGTTAAAGTATGAGTAGATATTGATGATAATGAGATGATGGTTATATGAAAGGTGTACATATTTACACACACACACTTTAAAGAATGTATTATGCCAAGTTGAGTAAAAAGGGGAATCTTGAGGTGGACACACTTCGTGAGTTGAGATGTAGTGTCTAGTAGCAACCTCTCCATTCCTAGTGAGCTTTATAAGATAGACTATTATGTTGAGAAATCCGTGGGGAGTTATGCCTAGCACCGAGAGGATATGAAGGGGAGGTAGATTGCACTTCGTGAGTTGAGATGTTGTAATCCAAAGTACCTCTTGAGATGACTATTCCTAAATAGTAGAGAGTGAGTTACTTAGTAGTAATCTCCTTATCCCTTAACCATGTGCCCGCATAGGTGTAGCTATTGAAAAGCCATGTAAACGCTAAGAAGTATGACCTTACACTAGGCAAGTAAGGATCCCTCATCCGATAGGGGTTAATATCGGGATTCCATGTCTAGCTCTTATGGTCTTTGTCGGTTAAGCTAACTCCTACAAAAGAATTGATTTGAAACTAATTATCTTGTATATTGTTGATATTGTGTATGTATGTCGTGAAGTGCTCAATCCACATTAGTTACCGAGTAGGAGGATTAAGTGGAAGTAGTAGTATGGGATGCTATTCTCACATTGCACTTGGTGTGACCTATACCTACTATGGGAGAAGAGTACCTTCATGAAATCCGTGTGAATAAGTACTATGGTGTAGTGTTATGGATGATTATTGTGGAGTACTTGAGTAAATGAAATCCATTAGGAGCACTAAGTGGGTGTGGTAGTATGGGATGCTACTCTCACATTACACTTGGTGTGACCTATATTTCCATGAGTGTTTTGCATATGTTAGCCAAGGGCGTGGATTTGATTTCCAATGAAGTAAGCCTAAGATTTGGTAGTTTTAAGGGTCTCTTTGGTGTGCTTCGAAGGGAGGTGTAATGAAAATCCCTTATTGTCTCACCTTAGGGAGTCTTAGGATAACCTTGGGTTAGGGCAACTTCAAAGGAAAAGAGTTCATATGACTTGGACTGTGCCATTCACTGTAAGGTCTTCATTGTAAGAATTCAAAATGTTCACTATGATGCTTTCTTCAATTTTCGTTGTGAGTTTAGTGAATTTCATTGAAAAGTTCCTTTGTTTACTCTAAGTTTTGGTAAAGTTGCCATAAAGTGTTGATCGCCGATTCTTCTGTTGGTTTGTTTGTAGATTCATGAATGTTATACTTGAATTGCATGAAAAGCTATTCTGACTAAAATGTCCCTTTTTATATGTTTATTTGCATATGCCATACTTAGTACATTGTTGTACTAACCCCATACTTTTATATACCTTATGAGTATAGGTTGGAAGCCTTTTGGAGTCGGAGTTGAAGCTTGGGAATTCTATCTCTCAAGAATTGGGTATGTCCTCATATATTCGAGGACATAATTTTATGTTTATTAAGACTTAAAAATGTATTTACTTTATTGTAAAGGGTCGTGTCCCTAAGATTCTAAGTTATGTCTTTAAGTTGGCTTGTGACGATAAGATTTCCTAGTATTTATGAAAAGACTTCTTCTATTATTATTATCGTGAAAAGTTTTAATTCCACACTACTTTTCATGCTTTATGTTATGAATGCTAGTTAGAGGGCTTGTACGAGACCCCAAAGGGAAAAGTACGCCCGGTCATGATTCGAAGGTTTTCCCTAACTTCTAGGCGGTGCTTTCGGGTCTTGACAGACTTGGTATCAGATTATAAGGTTTTGGGAAATAGTTTAAGGTCTGAAAGTCTCACAAACCACATCTAGTAGTATCTTCGTCATTGGTGTGAGTCGCGACACATCCATGGACAAGAGGCTATAGGATGCTAGAAGTTTCACTTTCTTCTCTATTCTAGTATCGTGCCTTAGAGTTGAGTATATAAGGTGTCTATTCTCAGCCTCTTCTTTTTGGTGCTTTTAGGACATGAATACGAGGAGATCGACCGCTAGAACGGAGGAGGGAGGTGTACCAAATGAGAGAGTCCTTCCCCGTGTTGACCAAGTTCCTATTGTTGGCTTAGGGGAGGAAAATGAGGAGGTTCCTCTTCAAGAACCTCAAGTGCCTCCGGAACCTCAAGGACCTCAAGTGCCTCCTATGCCTCAAGCTCCTTTTGTTGAGGGTGATATGACTAATGCGGAGTTGAGGGCTGCCCTAATGAACTTGACCCAACTCATGACGGCTCAAGCTCAAGTTGTCAACAATCACTTTGTGGGCCAAGCTAACCAAGGAGATAGGCCCCAACCAAATGCTAGTACTCCCGCTTCTAGGATTCGGGATTTCATGAGGATGAACCCTCCTACTTTTCATGGCACTAAGGTGGATGAAGATCCACAAGGCTTCATAGATGATGTTTTCAAGGTGGTATATGCTATGGGTGTGACCCCTAGGGAGAAAGAAGAATTGGCCGCTTACCAACTTAAGGATGTTACTCAAGTGTGGTATGAGCAATGGAGAGGTTAGAGATCATAAGAAAGAGGACGGGTTGATTGGGAGGAATTCAAAGAGGCTTTCCTAGATAGATTCTTTCCTTTAGAGTGGAGGGAGAAGAAGATGGTTGAATTCATGAACCTCCGTCAAGGGGGAATGAGTGTGCAAGAGTACTCTCTCAAATTCACCCAACTCTCTAAGTATGCCCCAACCATGGTAGCCAACCCTAGGGCTAGGATGAACAAATTTGTGATGGGCGTGTCTAGCTTGGTGGAAAAAGAGTGTCGTACAGCAATGCTTCTTAACGACATGGACATCTCTAGGCTCATGGTTTATGCACAACAAATAGAGGAGTCCAAAATTAGGGAGATAAGGCAAGAGGGTAAGAGACCTAGGTCGGATGATTATAGTCACCAAAGGCCTAAGAAGAGGTTTTATCCCCAAGATTCTTCTATGGTAAACAAGGATAGGGCTCCAAATCAACTTTCTCAAGGTGGTGGTGATTCCTATGAAAGGGCTAGGTGCCCTACTTGTGGCAAGCAACATGGGGGTAAGTGTCTTGCCGGAACGGATGGTTGTTTTGCATGTGGTAATAAAGGCCACAAAATGAGGGACTGCCCAAACCTTAAATCTAGGGTGAGAGATGTCAATCAAGCTTCCCTAGATCCTAATGCTCCCAAGAAGAACCATTCCTATGGAATGGGGGCTAGAAAGGATAATTAATCCGGATCGATGGTTTTGGTAAATCTCAACTCTTTGTTATTGTTGCTTTTATGTTATGAGATGAGTTTTTATGGTTTTATAGTTCATATGATCATGTCATCTTGATAAATTGCTCAAAGAGTGGAATTTTTAAAGTTTTGTAAGTTTGGCAGTGTTACAGTGAATGTTCACTGTGAAAAATTTGTAATTTGAGAAAAATTTGCCTTGCCTTAATTGAAGTTTAAATATGTGCAAAATTGTTGTAGATGAGCATGTTTAATGTTGGAGAAGGTAGTTCCTCTATAAAAGAAGTTTAAGGTTGAGTTTTGACTTTGTGAAGTTTGGCAAAAGATGTCTATGTTGATAAGTGTTGAAAGTGTGAAATGATACGCCTTGCTAATTGATGCTTTGATTGTTGGTGTTCTGATCATGATCTAAGTGAATTATATGATGCTAAGAGAGTCCTTGTTGTTCTTAAAAATTTAAGTGTCATTCAAGGACGAATGTTATTCCAAGTGGGGGAGAATATAACGCCCCAAAAATGAACTAAGGTGAACTAGAGCCTCATGATTGTTTCTTGACTTGATTTTAAGTCAAATGGAGTTAGATTAGTGTCCTTAGGCAGTGTGCAAAGTTTCGTGAAGTTTGGAGGTCAAACGACCAAGAACGTCCAAGGCATTTGAAAGATATGCCTTGAGTCGACCTTGTACATCTAGACGAGTTTAGTCAAGTTTTATGTGTTTGTTTTGGATGAAATTCATGTAAGAGGTGTTAAACTTATAGATTATCATATTTGTATTGGAAACTTCCGGAATATTATCCCCAAGGACCATCGAAGGGTCCTTGAGGAAGGACCCAAAACCTGGTAAGCAGGCTGTCCTAGGCAGCCTTGGCGACGGAGCAGTCGACGGCCAGTCATGGTTGTGACGCTCCGTCACAAGGTTCCGTCGTGGGGGACTTGTTCAAGGGTGTGGAGGGGACCCTTGGCAAGCCTCTGAAGCCTGCAACGGATGGTCAGGACGGGCCGTTGCACCCGTGACGCCCCGTCACAAGCAGGTCGTCGCAAGTCTTGTCCCTGTGCGCAGATTTTTTTGCCAAGTTAGGGGTGAATTTGTAAATTTACCCCACGTCTAAATAAGAGTTTGGACGGTTTGTTAAGGGATTGTTGGGTATATTAAATGAGTTTTAAACCCTAGACCTAGACAAGACCCCCCCCCCCTCACTTCTAAATTTAACTCTCTCTCTCTCTCTCTCTCTAAAGAAATTCTCTCAAGACTCCATTGGAAGCTAGAGATCAAGGAAGGATAGGAGGGCTGGTTGGACATGTCTCTTGATCAAAAACTCTTGGATTTGGCTTGCTTAGTGAGGTATGGTATCCATTCTTGAATATCTTTTCATTCAAGAAGCCAATTTCTAAAATGGTTTCCAAAAGGGTTTCTAAACTCAATCTTCTTCTAACTTTGATTTCTAGTATGGGTCTTCTTGTATTTAAGTTCTAATGGTTTAAATGTATTTAACTTGGTTTGAATTGATGATTTTGATGTTAAAACTCCATGAAACTCTTGTTTATGCATACTTCAACTTTTGACTTAAAAATGGGTTATGTGAGCATGATTTGAGTAGGGTATGAACTTGGGTCTTCTTGTATGTCATGTTGGTGTAGCTACTGCCCTAAGGGCCTTAATATGGTGAAATGTTTATAAATTGCTTATGGGTGATGATGATTTGATTTGTTGATGAGTTTTTCTCATTGTATATTTCTAATGAATTGCTATTTGAGTGGTATGGTCCACCTTATGGGTGGCGGTGCTAATTGATGAACTTGATGTTGTTTAGAATGTGTTGCGTAGGTAATCTTGAAGGTATAATATATTAAATGAACATATATTGTATATGGGTCTTCTATTGTGTTTTGTGTAGTTTGATTTCATGTTTGACCTAGTTTATGTCTAAATGAACTATATGATTATGAGAAGCATGTAGAGTGTGTAACTTGATGAATCAAGGTTAAAGTATGAGTAGATATTGATGATAATGAGATGATGCTTATATGCAAGGTGTACACATGTACACACACACACACTTTAAAGAATGTATTATGCCAGGTTGAGCAAAAAGTGGAATCTTGAGGTGGACACACTTCGTGAGTTGAGATGTAGTGTCTAGTAGGAACCTGTCCATTCGAGCTTTCTAAGATAGACTATTATGTTGAGAAATCCGTGGGGAGTTATGCCTAGCACCGAGAGGATATGAAGGGGAGGTGGATTGCACTTCGTGAGTTGAGATGTTGTAATCCAAAGTACCTCTTGAGATGAGTACTCCTCGTTATTAGAGATTGAGTTACTTAGTATCAATCTCCTTATCCCTTAACTATGTGCCCTCATAGGTGTAGCTATTGGAAAAGCCATGTAAACGCTAAGAAGTATGACCTTACACTAGGCAAGTAAGGATCCCTCATCCGATAGGGGTTAATATCGGGATTCCATGTCTAGCTCTCATGGTCTTTGTCGGTTAAGCTAACTCCCACAAAAGAATTGATTTGAAACTAATTATCTTGTATATTGTTGATATTGTGTATGTATGTCGTGAAGTGCTCAATCCCTATTAGTTACCGAGTAGTAGCATTAAGTGGGAGTTGTAGTATGGGATGCTATTCTCACATTGGACTTGGTGTGACCTATACCTACTATGGGAGAAGAGTACCTTCATGAAATCCGTGTGAATGAGTACTATAGTGTAGTGTTATGGATGATTATTGTGGAGTACTTTAGTAAATGGAATCCATTAGGAGCACTATGTGGGAGTGGTAGTATGGGATGCTACTATCACATTGCACTTGGTGTGACCTATATTTCCATGAGTGTTTTGCATATGTTAGCCAAGGGCGTGGATTTGATTTCCAACGAAGTAAGCCTAAGATTTGGTAGTTTTAAGGGTCGCTTTGGTGTGCTTTGAAGGGAGGTGTAATGGAAATCCCTTCTTGTCTCACCGTAGGGAGTCTTAGGATAACCTTGGATTAGGGAAATTTCAAAGGAAAAGAGTTCATATGACTTGGACCGTGCCATACACTGTAAGGTCTTCATTGTAAGAATTCAAAATGTTTACTATGATGCTTTATTCAATTTTCATTGTAAGTTTAGTGAAGTTCATTGAAAAGTTCCTTTGTTTACTCTAAGTTTTGGTAAAGTTGCCATAAAGTGTTGATCGCCGATTCTTATGTTGGTTTGTTTCTAGAATCATGAATGTTATACTTGAATTGCATGAAAAGCTATTCTTACTAAAATGTCCCTTTTTGTATGTTTATTTGCATATGCCATACTTAGTACATTGTGGTACTAACCCCATACTTTTATATACCTTATGAGTATAGGTTGGAATCCTTTTGGAGGATCGGAGTTGAAGTTTGGGAATTCTATCTCTCAAGAATTGGGTATGTCCTCATATATTTGAGGACATAGTTTTATGTTTCGTAGTTTCTTTATTAAGACTTAAAAATGTATTTACTTTATTGTAAAGGGCCGTGTCCCTAAGATTCTAAATTGTGTCTTTAAGTTGGCTTGTGACGATAAGATTTCCTAGTATTTATGAAAAGACTTCTCCTATTATTATTATCGTGAAAAGTTTTAATTCCGCACTACTTTTCATGCTTTATGTTATGAATGCTAGTTAGAGGGCTTGTACGAGACCCCAAAGGGGTCAAGTACGCCTGGTCATGATTCGAAGGTTTTCCCTTTCTTCTAGGGGGTGCTTTCGGGTCGTGACAGACTAGCTCAACTCTAAAACTAAGCTAGAATATAAAACAGTAGCATCCTCAAAAGCATGAGGACCTACCAACTCCGGATGAATTTTGGATGTCCGCATAACTGCAGCAATGATCCTGTAGCTCTATTGTCCACCTGTGCCTGCACCTAATATAGTAGAGTTTGTATACGGTTAGTACACACTTGTACTAATTATGGGTATATGCAAGCACACACCAAGGATATGCATGAGAAAATATAGCTCTTTCCTAACAACATGATTATGGGAAGTCAAGTCAGTGGACTTGCCAAATTGAGATTAGAAAAGTTATTGAACTTTCCAAATTTGAATTAGGAAAGTCAGTAAGCTTTGCAAATATGGATTGGGAAAATCATGCCATGAGAGTAACATGCATCATCATAGTTATCAAATTGCACACAACACATAACATCATACAAATAGCACATATCATATCACATAACATATAGCACATAGCTTCTTTCATATCATTCATTCATATGCCATGAGACCTTGGAATCATGGACTTGACATTAAGACTTTCCAAAATGAGGGCTCAACATATGGGACCTCAACTAGGGAGTCTTCATTAGCAAATACAGAGTCTACTTTATTCATTCATACGTACTTCATTTCATTTCTTTCATAGGCTAGTGTGAACACCAGCTATACCTAGGATGTAGTTTAACACTTTCATCGGGTTTGCTATGCAATGATCAAGAATAACCTAGTGTCATTACTTGAGTCTAGCTCACCTCTCGATTATCCTATCCTAACACCTTTGGTATCGTTCATTTCATTATGTGCATCATTTGAGGCTGGCCTCATTCATTCATTAGGAACATTAACTTTAACCGACATAGATCATGTGAGCATCATGAAATCCAGTGTCTCCCCCATATCGAAACATGCTAGCATACATGTGAATTTAACCCCGCCAGATCCCTATATTGGCAGTATAGGTTCGAAGACTAGGATATACAAGGATACCAATACCCGTCAAGCCGGACAGTCTCATCTCATGAGAGTTACGTGAACCTCCGCACTTCCCGAAAGAAGGCATCACCGCTCATAGCTAGCCTATCGGTGCTTAGTATAAATTTCCATTTTATTCATCTCATACGTCATGGAAACTGGCTTCTAGTATGAGGACATCATAGATCATTAGATGATTTCTCATCTCATCATTAGTATTAAGTGTGTTAATCACAATACTGTCCTTAGAGTGTTCATAGAGACTGGTCTCTTCATTATCTTACACTCTCATAGGTGAGTACGTTTTGGTAACATTTATTTAGGCTCATTTGGGATTGCTCTCATCATTTGCATTAGCCTCATATCATGTTGTCACCACATTCATTGTCATTAGCACATTTACTCTTCATAATTACTCACCTCATTTTACGTGAATGTTCATTTCATCATATGCCAATATACTTAGCCATTGGTGTGTTTCATACCCTTACTTAGCCCTTCTAGGGTTTCATCATTTCATTGTTCATTTCATCATTCAGTACATACATCTTAGGTTCACTTACTTTTAAACGTATACTAGACTTATGAGTCTATACACACAAGCCATGAGGCTTCATTCATAATTAGTTAAGTGATTCTACATTCCTAAGATTATGTAGTACAAGACTTATGTATCTTGTATATACGCCAAGATCTTGATTTCGATCTAAGTAGGTGGCATTATTCTTGGATATTTTGTTCACGTATGACTTATGTATCAATACGGAAATTTGGGCGAGGAAACCCAAAGCACTTACTGTGTAATTAGGTGTAGTTTAGGGGTTACATTAGTCAAGCGTTTTCACTCAAAATTTGTAACTTCACACACCATATGAACATCAAATTACGCAAATCTTTAGCATAAAATACAAGAAATAACATGCCTTTACACGTCTCCAAAACAGTGGTTAAACTCACTGCCAAACGTGCACACACACACATAATTTTTTTTCGATCACACATTGGTAGTCATTTTTGTGATTTCACGCACATAAACATATTCACATTCAACATAAAAACATCACACATACCTAAATCTACCAGCAAACAAACTCAACTTACGAAATCATTGGGAGCTAGTGACAAGGACATGCAACGGGGAAACAACCCTAGTTTCGGAGTGAATATCTTGAATCGTAAGGGGTCTATTGGGAAAGGGACCAAGAGAAAAGAAACCCATACCTTAATTTGCTTGTTCAAACGTGAATTTGCTGCCCAGACCTTATCCAGAATCACGTCCAACCCTCTAAATGTCAACACCACTTTGACGGACAAACCTCCCAAAGTCTAACGTGTGATTAATGTTGTTTTTCTTTAAAATTCGTGTGAGTTCTTCAAGTGTGAAGAACCTTGGTTAAACTTTCTGTTCTTCACGTTATTTTTGGCAGAGATATTTTGGAGAGAGTTTGTTTGATCGTGTGAGGGTGTGATAGACGTGTTAGGAGAGTGTTAGCTTAGGTTTTGGAGTCTAATTCAAGACTTAGTCAAAATAGGGTTTAATTAAATTAATAAAAATCTGATTTATTTCAACTAATACGTGAAAGGACCATTTTGCCCTTACAAAATCAGATTTTAATTGATGATTAAATCATCAATTCGTTGCTTCTAGTGGGGCTCGAACCCGAGTAGAGTGCCCCTTTGCAAGATGGATCATTTTGGGTCGACCCAACCCGGATAGATTCTTTAATTAGATTAATTAATTAATTAATTAATTCCTTAGGGTTATTACAATATTACCCTTGGCCTAAAAAAGACCATTTTACCCCTGGACCGTCAAAACTCAAGATTTCTTATTTTTAATTCTGGTAAAGACTCCTTCGATTAAATGTTCGTTTTTGAGAGCCTTACTTGGTTGGTTCCAACCTTTCCAAGCTCAACTAACTCCCCAAGTTAGTTGGCTTGGTCGTAGTAAGGGTTCTGAGGTCTGGTTCTACGCGTATCAAACCGTGTGAGCCTCGGTCTAATCGCAAGCATTCTTGACACCTTAAGTATTTATCTTATTTATTTTTAGGGTTGTTACAACCCATATTCACATGGGTAGTCAAAGTTCAGGCTAAAGTAAGTAAAGCCTCTCTAATCTCCCGATTAGTCATTTCCAGGGGAACCACTGTAAAGTAATTACCTCCACTCACAATAGGAACTTGATCACCTTGAGCACCTTGAGGAACCTTCTCAACTTGCTCAACTTGAGGATGAATCTCCTTATACTCCCTTCCCTCTTCGAACCTTCTAGCGACAATCATTCTAGTATTCATAACTTTTACTCTACAGGACGACATAGGAGCAGAAAAGAAGGGAAACTCTATCGTCCTATTTCCTCTTGCCCATAAATATGTCGCGACTCACACTGATGGTCAAGAATCTACTAGACGTGAGTTCATGAGACTTTTGGATTCCTAAAACCACTTTCATAACCTATGCTCTGATACCACGTTTGTCACGACCCGCACCTATACCCCAGAAGATAGGGCATTCCTTGTGTCATGACAAGGCATACTTGACCTCTCGGAGGTCTTGTACTACCCTTTTGTATCGTTCATCGTACATATATTAAAAGTAGTGAGGAATTAAGACTTTTCACAATATTTGAATAGTCTTTAAAAATCTCTTTTATATAAAAACCATATGAAATACTAAGTCTCTTTTCATCAAATCCTTGTCACAAGAATACTTGGGACACGGCCCATTCAATAGAAATATAGTACTACTAAGTCTGTTACACTACTTCAATAAAAGAAACCAAAGACTTCTATGCCCTAGAGTCAAATGAGAACATACTTAAACTTGCTTGAAAGAACCTATAATCCAAACTTCGCTCCCAAAATCACCTTCTCCGATGAATCACTTTAGAGATAGATAAAAACATGGAATTAGTACAAACACATGTACTAAGTATGGCATAATGCATAAAAATCATGAAAACGGAAATTTATTGGAAATATGCACGTTTTGATTAAAACATCATAGTATATGCATAAGAACATAATTTAACACCACTGAAAGACATAAGATAACACTTAAGCATTTTATCACATTTTTAGAGAAATTACAGTGAACCTTATCACAGTTACAGTGAATTCCTTCACTGTTACAGTGATGTTCTTCTACTTCACATTAAATAATTTCTAGCATGTAACCTTTTCACTAAAAGATATACTAAGAATTACTTAAGTAAGAGAAAGAAATGCAGCCCATACACCCTCTCTAGGCACACCTAAATGATCCTTAAGACCACCTATAATAAGACATACACACTTACAATACACCAAACACATAGGCATGAGAACCTTCTACCAAATGTGATTCTAAGGTTCACTTGAGTGAGTTGTGAAGCGACCGCCATACAATCCCTTCACACACACTTAAGAGATCCTTTAGATTACCTAGGATTATATCATTCTCACGTAATACAATAACATACATGTAATATGACAATTCTCCTTCAAAAGGATATCAAAAGACTTACTCAAGTAAATCAAGAAGAGAATGTCCATGCTTGACCTCTTCAGGATGACATAAGTAATCCTTAAGAGTACCTAAGTTTCGGTCATGCCTACTTAATCAACCAACTTCCCTTACTAAATTCATTCTTAAAACTTATCTAGGTAAGATACGAAGTGACCATTCCTATGTCCCCTTCACAGCTTAACTGCACAACCCTTAACTACTCTAGATAAGTACTTATTCATTTAACATGCTTTTCAACTTAAGTCATTACATTCATTAATTCATTTAAGAGACATTCATCACATAAGGACATTCAAGTAATGGTCTTGGAAAAGACCTACGGACTCTCACTAACATATTCAAAGCCTATTGTGCAATGTCAAGATAGCGTCCCATACCACCACCTAAACTTCACAGAACTTCTCCAATACTAGTAGGTATCCCATATGATAAGAATAGGCAATAACCGACATAAACAATTGTAGCTAAGCATGAATCTGGAGTTGTAACCTACTCCGATGGAGGGTGTTCTACTTGCCAATGGTAGAAATTGGACACATCCCATGTAGGCACATGGATAAGGAATATGAAGGGTTCCTTTGCACTCTAGACTCATTCTTTAATTAGATATACTTCCCTTACCATACTTACTTGGTGTTATCCTTTGTTCTCATAGAGTAATTCACATTAAGGATCACGTGAAAAAGTTCCAGTTCTACTTCATAACCGAATCACATTCATCCTACAAAAGAGGTCCTCTATGGTTGCCTTTCAATGGCAAAAAATATAGATTAATGACTTTCCTAAGGATGATTTCATGTCGTTCCAGCCAACCAACCCTAATTCCACCATTCATACAAGAAGGATACCATTACAGCTTTCGACTACAAGTATCATAACCTTACCACTAGGTTGAAGGTTCCACATAAAGGACCTTCTTAGCAACATTTAAGGTGTCATGTCATTTATACATACATGACTAAGAGGCTTTAGCATCGTAAGTGCAGCATCTCATATTCACATTCATACATGTATCAAGTAAGGGACACATGTCTACCACACAAGAAACACAAAGACTTCACCTTATCACATTTAGCATATCATTCTAGAAGCACATAGGAATAACCATTATCATCTATAAGTCATCCTATACACTACTATAACATCATCAATATAACCGTCATAAACTCATATAATCAAGTAGGAATAACCATGCATCAACTCTAAGACTACAAATATAAGGACATATTCATAGTCTAACATGATCACCTAACAACAATAGAAGAACACATACTTTCACCTTAATCACACGTAGATGAATATTATCATACTTCACATAAATCAACTACACAAATCATCATAGTGTATCAAGTAGTTGCAAACAAGGTCATTATCATCATAATACATAAAGTAACGCCGATGAGGACACATCATTCACAAGTAAAGCACATAGCACTCCCACCATAAGTGGACCATACCAATCACAACATAATTCAAGAGCTAAATTTCATAAAATAAAGAGAATTAGGGTAGCATACAACTAATCCATTCTCACCACTTCTATCCATAGCTAAGTCATTTAATTCAATACGAAAACCCCTTACCCATGGCCATGATTATCAATTCAATAGAAAAACTATAATACTCAATGAAACTAGGTCAATTCAATATAGATTTATCAATCTATGATAACCTAGAAATCAGATCAATACAAATCTTTCATCAATCAATAGCCCAATGAAAATTACACTAAAATTCATAAGCTTTAAGACAATATCAATTAACCCATAAAGTAGTCAAAAACTAGGGATAATGAATTACATGGGTTCATAGTTTAATTATGTTATAATCATCTAATTAACAACAATTCAATCAATATACATTGATTTAAATCCATTAATGCAAGAACTCGTGGATAGATCATAAAATTGGACAAGTTCATCTTTTGAAAACTCAGAAATCTCTTTGAATTTTATGATTCTTGATGAATATAGTTTCAAGGATAAAAATCATACATCAATTATGTTAATCCACGAAATTGATGAAGAATCACCACTCAAATCTCCAATCCAAACTCTTCCATGTGTTTTGGCTTCAATGGAGTTCTAGTGAATTTCTTAGAGATTTTGGGGTTTTGATTTGGAAGAATGAATTCATCTAGGTATTTAGGACGTACAAACCCACTTAAAATATCTAAAATACCCCCAATTAACCGCCCAAACTCTTATTTGGACTTGGGTGAATTTACTAATTCACCCTTGCAACTTAATAGTGAACTGCGACGTTGCAGGCCTCACAAACAATTTGCCATAGACAGACCATTGTTTGGTTCAAAGACTGGCCATTGAGACCTTCAGATCCCTAGGATATGTCTTGTCCAATGACCCCGAACGACGGGGCGTCGACCAGCCTACTGGCCGTCGATTGCATCAGTCGATTGGGGCTGGTCTTGACAGCCATTGTCTCATAGATGGGTCCTTTCTCAAGGACCCTTGGTTGGTCCTTGGGGATCTTCGCCCAGACGTTTCCAACCCGAATATGATGGTATACGATTTTATGACATCCATATAAATTTCATCGAAAAGGAACCCATAAAACTTGACAAAACATGCCAAGACACACAAGGTCATTACAAGGGAAAACTTTCTAATGTCATGGACGTTTTTGGACGTTTGAACTCCAAACATCATGAAACTTGACACACTGCCTATAAACACTATAATAACTCATATAAGGAACTCATAAGATTATAACAAACACATAAACACATGAAACACATAGGTGACTAGTCGTCGAACATCATGGTCATCCCTTGACGTTTTACTTCAAATTCACCTAATACTTTAGACACTGCCTCATTACCACATTATAAAACATTAGGAACTTATACCCTTATGAAAAATTTAGTAGGGTCTACTTTCACCTAAGTCATTTTAGAGGTATTACAATTTCCCCCACTTGGACAACATTTGTCCTCGAATGACACTTTCCAGTCTCCGAACACTTTCAAGAATAGAGATTCAACTAGCATATCATAACCATACCACATAAAACATTATACAATACAAACATCTACAAGAAACATCAATTTCAAATAATCAAGAGACTCACAACACAACAAGAAACTAGAAGAACTTCTACAACTCATCATGCCATAAGACTCACATCCTTCACTCCAAATAGCAAAAAAATTCTTTTATATTAATTATTATGCTGATATACATAAGTTCTAACCACATTACAAAAAATTCAATCAAAGAATGAATTAGTCAATTTTGCAAAATCGTCACAGTAAGCAGGCAATGCTACAGTGATCATGCTTCAAAAATCTAAAAATGCAACTTTTATGAAATTCATGATGCAAACATGATAATATGCAACGTAAAATCATATAAACACATTTGACAACATAATCATAACTTCATGAAATACACAATGCAAGGAATCAATGAAATTCATTTCCAAACAAGACTCCTAAACACCAAGCACATACAACATGTTTCTATGACCATCAAGCGCATGTGTTAACCATACTACCCCATTTAAAAGGAACTCATAACACTAAAGAGAAAAATACAAGAACTTTCCATCATCATCATTACCCTCATCCGGGTTTACTCCTATAGGCCGGAGTGCATAGAAATACCTCTTCTTTAGATTATCCACTTTCGGAACATTAGCAGCAACTTGCTTACCATCTCTAATAGGAAAACCCCTCACTTTCTGTCAATATTTACTACACCAAAAACTACTCCCGGTACCCAATAGCCATTCCCATAGTTCCTCTTTCCACAAGTAACACATGTAGGCTTGCCATTATTAGAAGCACTTCCTTTCTCTAATTTCACCTTAGCACTTCTAGGTTCTTCTTGACTTGAAACCTTCTTCTTGAAGCTAGGTTGACTTTGATCACTTGAACCACATCCTTTTAAGTTTCTAGAAATCCTACCAAGATTAAACTCCTCATTTGATTGAGCATAAATCATAAATCTAGCTAGGGGCATATTATTATGTAGCATGGCCGTACGTCATTCTTCTTTCACTAGGTCGGCGACCCCGGTCACAAACCTACTCATCTCATCCCTTGGGTTAGACACTAAGGATGGATCATATCTAGAAAACCAAGAGAACCTCAATGAGTATTCCTCAACACTCATATTGCCTTGCTTTAGATTGATAAACTCCTTATCCTTCACCTCCCTCCATTCACGGGGAAAGTACTTTTATAGAAAAGATTATTTAAACTCTTCCCACACAATAGGACCCGACTAAACCGACCTATTATCTATCCATTGAGTGTACCACACTTGAGCAACCTCCATCAATTGGTTTGAAGCTAGCTCCGCCATCTCCCTAGAAGTCGCCCCATGGAACTCAACACCTTATACACACCATCTAGAAACTCTTGGGGATCCACTTCCACCTTAGATCCAAGAATGATAGGAGGATTCATCCTTACACAATCTCTCAATCTAGATGTCATAGTGCTTTACATAACATTCACTCTAGTCTCAATACCCATATTCACATAGGTAATCAAAGTTCGGGCTAAAGTGAGTAAAGCGTCTCTAATCTCCCCATTAGTCATTTCCGGGGGAACCACCGTAAAATCATTACCTCCACCCACAATAGGAAATTGATCACCTTAAGCACCTTGAGGAACTTGCTCAACTTGCTCAACTTGAAGAGGAATATCCTCATTTCCCTTCTCTTTTCAAACCTTGTAGTGGCCATCCTTTGAGTATTTATCTTTTTATAAACACAAGGAAAACCATAAGAAAAGAGTACTCATAACTTTTACTCTACGACACGAAATAGGAATAGAAAAGAAGGGAAACTCTATCATCCTATAGCCTCTCACCCATAGAAGTGTCGCGACTCGCACCGATGGTCAAGATTCTGATAGAAACATACTTGCATATATAATCAAGACCACTCTAGTAATCAAAATATAAATTCAACAAGCATGAATAAGAGTACATTTCAACATAACCAAAGCAAAACAATTTCCATGAACCCCTATCAAGTAAACAAGTGTAATGACCACGCAAAACCCCATAACCTTACTCAATTAAGTAACCCAACAAGAATCATGATGAGCATTCCACTTCACATAGCATAACATTTGAAGGTACATTTCATCATACATTAACAATGTGGACCAACACATATTCATAAGTGAAACTAATCAACATATATTTTAAACAATGTACAAGGTCATCATATACATATCAGGTACCATTATAATCATATACATACATAAGAACATCGTCCTAAGACTTCCCTCAAGGCTAACTACTGAAATATTTTGGTAGAGTCCCTTACCCCTACCTAGACTAAGCTAAACCCCTTAGGTTATCTTAGTTAGAGTTAATTTCTTTAATTCATTTTACCTTCTGGGAACATCTTGCCTTAACCGACATAGACCACATGAGCTAATGTGGAATCCGGTGTCATGGAACCATACACCGAAGGAAAGAGGACTACTTGACAAGGTAGTTCCAAAACATGAACATAACAATTACGTGGATCCATTAGATAGTATTCCTGTGGGGGCAACATAGTTCATGAACTAGGAGATATAGTTGGGACCCTCTTTATGCTACATGCATTATAGTCGTTAATCTAAAGAGTACATTAGTGATCCTACCTTCCCTATGTGGGAAGGGACACTTCTCACTCTAGTTCACTAGGGCTAAGCTAGAGTCCCTTTTGAAATATCTTTAATGTCGTTATTAATAATCATAGCTTAATCTAGGTCATATGGTCTAACCTTTGTGTAATCATCATCATCATCATCATCATAGCTCAATAAGAATTGCACGAGTATAATCCTTTCATTACAATTCATATAAGTGAGGTTAACACATTTACATAACACTTCATAATAAGGCACATTGGTAAATCATCACCATTCTTATAACATTTACATCTTAGCAACACCTCAGACCCATAGTCAAGATATTTCAATTAAACATCATACCAATCCTATCAATCCTCATACAAGGTATACTCCAAATCAACATAATGACTTAATCACAATTAACCATATTTGAAGTAAAGAATAGGGATCACAAGACTTATCAAGTCTCCTTCATAATTCATCATCGAGGTCTTAGCATCAACCCTTATACGTGTTAGACACATTTCCACCAATTTTCATCATTTTCCAACTCCTAAAGATAGTCAAATAGGCTAAGGCATGCTAGTACCTAATTCAAATAGTTTCCGGATATCATGGACGTTCTTGGACGTTCTGGTTTCTAGACTTCCTAAATGACTTATATTCATTAAAACAGACATTAAAATAGTGTGTAAACCTTTTGACACATATGTTAGGCTCGAGATCAAGTCTTAGATTTTCGATGTGTTACATTGATCCAGCCTTCAAATCTTTCAATTCGGTCGGAGCCATCCGATATGCAGGAATTGGAATGGGGTTGGTATCCGGTAGTAAGTCAATAGCAAAATCAATTTCCCGTTCGGGACGGATTCTAGGAAGATCATTAGGAAAGACCTCCGAAAATTCCCTCACTACAGGGACTAACTCAATGGGAGGATTTTCGGAGTCTAAATCTTTGAATCCTATAATATGTTATAAAAACTTTGTTGAGATCATTTTACAAGCCTTAAGGCAATAGATGATACGACCTCTAGGAATAGAAATTCCCCCCTTCCACTCTAAGATGGATTCCTTTGGAAAATTGAACTTGACAATTCTAATTCTACAATTAATGAAATCAAAGCAACATGCAACAAATCCATAACCAAAATGATATAGAAATCAACCATATCAGGCTATACTAATTCACCATGAGTAACTCTATTGGGCAACATTATAGGACAATTTCTATATACACTCTTTGCAACCACCGCATCACCTACCGGAGTGGTTACCATAAAAGGTTCATTTAGGACATCGGGCAAAATATCAAATTTTCTAGCTATCAAAGCAGTAACAAAACATAATGTAGCACCCAGATCAAGTAAAGCATAAAGATCAATAGAAAAGACTAGTAACATACCGGTCACCTCATCAGGAGAACTCTCTTGTTCACTCATAGAGAAAAGAATATAAAAGCGATTCTTTCTTGGAGTATGAACATTAGAACAACTAGCTTGAGCTAGCCCACTTTTTTTGTCTTGCCCCTTAAAATTAGGGCAATCCCTAACCTTGTGTCCACTCTTTCCACAAACAAAGCAATTTTCCGTCCCAACGAGGCAATCACCATAATATTTCTTGCCACACTTTCCACAAGTTGGCTTCTTGCGGTGAACTAGTACATCTTCCCTTTTGAGACTTAGGGTTAAACTCCCTATAATCATGAGCCTTGAGAAATTCTGAAGGAACATGATTAGAAAACCTCTTCTTCAACCTAGGCTTATCTTGAATGTCAAGCCTACCCTTAGAAGAACCACCTTAATAAGGCCTTGCCCTGTTGGCCTCCCTATTCTTCCTCCTTAGTCTACTTTCTTCCACTTGTTCAGCATGAACAATGAGACGAGAAATATTCATATTATCATGAAGCATATTTGGACAATTAAGTAATTGACTCATCTCATACATTGGGTTACACACCAAGGATGGAGCATATTTGGACAGTTAAGTAAACTTCAAGGAATAGTCAAGTACACTCATACCTACTTGACGAAGGTTGATAAATTCTTCCACCTTAGATTCCCTCAACTCTCTAGGAATGAACCTATCAAGTAAGGCCTTCTTAAAGAACTCCCAAGTCACCGGACTACGTCTTAGAGCCTTATTATCCCTCAATTGTATGTACCAAGTTTTGTCCACATCTTTGAGTTGATAGGCCGCCAACTCGGCCTTCTCAATTGAGGTCACACCCATAGCATAGAGAATATTGTAAATATCACAGAGGAAATCTTCAGGGTCTTCATCTGATTTCGAATAGAAGAGCATAGGTGGGTTCATTCTAGTAAAATTTCTCAAATGAGAAGCCATGTTCTTAGCATGATGAGGCACTCGGGGTTCAACCTCCCCATTCCCTTGGACCGTCATAGCTTTGACTTTACAAGTCACAACACTAGCTTGAGAAGTCATGGATTGGGCCAAATTGATAAAAGCCTCCCTTATCACTCAATCCGTTATAGGTGGAGGGACAACCGGAACTTGACCACCCATAACAACTTCTTCAAGTTGAGGCACTTAGTTGTCTTATGTAAGAGGTTGTCATGAGCTCCCAAATTAGCAATGCCTTCTTCTGACCTTATTGCGGCTTTCCTTCGAGTATTCATACCTATAACAACTATATAAGGTTTAGGTGAAAGCACATAATAATAATCTAGAGGAACGACATAGGAATGCAAGAATATTAGAGTTTCTTTAGCATCACATAGTATCTTATTCATAAGTGTGGCGCGTTTCACAATTATGAATAACAATCTGCATACAGGTGGTTTAATGAGACATCAATTCTAGGGATATTCAACCTGATGCTCTGATACCAAGTTTTTTCACATCCGGGGAGGACCCCCTAGACGTAACCGACGTTGTCATCCTCGAAGAGGATTTAGACAAGACTCTTAGCATTCATTATTACTTTCATAGGTTAAAAATTGCAGAAAACTTTAGACTTTTCATCTATATTTGCTTCATGATGTTTACATAGACCTCTCACATGCACATAATATATTCATAGCAGTTTACTTAGACTCTTGTATAAGAATATTACATAGTCTTCTATTTTGATGAAACATATATATAAGTTACACAATATAGTCTTAATAGGGATGTCTCATATTAAACAATTTAAACATAACAGAACAATATGGGCATAGCCCTTACACAAATGTATAAATGCCACTTAGAGCATACAACAATATCTTCAAACAACAAGAGTGAAATGATTCCCTTTAGACTATAACAATGTAACATAGCTAGAGTTAGAAAAAGGCATCATCCTCAGAACATGAGGACATACCCACAACAAGAGTGAAATGATTGCCTTTAGACTATAACAATGTTGTCACGACTGAAATCTAGACCCCAGACGAGACCGGCATCGTTGACCTCTCAGAGGTCGCAGACAAGCCTACTTACGTCATTCTTACTTTACATAGGTTAATTTTTAGCGGAAAATTTGAAACTTTTTGTTTCTAAACATTTCTTACTAAACATTTCTAATACATTCGTAATTCATTCAACATCAACCATCTAGTCATTAAGAGATAATCAAATGAAAGAAATAGTTCAATAACATAATTCTATAATTGCCAAAATGGCACCCATACATAGTCCGAATAAAATAAGAAAGAAACGCTAGTGGAACATGCTCCACTAGCTCAACTCCTAAACTAAGCTAGAACATAAACAGTAGCATCCTCGAAAGAATGAGGACCTACCAAAAACCAGATGAATGCTGGACGTTCGGATAACTGCAGCGATGATCCTGTAGCTCTACCGTCCACCTGTGCCTGCACCTAAAATAGTAGAGTTTGTATAGGGTTAGTACACACTTGTACTAAGTATGGGTATATGCAAGCACACACCAAGGACATGCATGAGAAAGAATAGCTCCTTCCTAACAACATGATTTTTGGAAGTCACATCAGTGGACTTGCCAAATTGAGATTAGGAAAGTTAGTGAACTTTCCAAATTTGGATTAGGAAAGTCAGTGAGCTTTCGAAATGCGGATTAGGAAAGTCATGCCATTAGAGTAACATGCATCATCATACTTATCATATTGCACACATCACATAACATATTACACATATCACATATCATATTGCATATAGCACATAACATCTTTCATATCATTCATTCATATGCCATGAGACCTTGGAATCATGGACTTAACATTAAGACTTTCCAAAATGAGGGCTCAACATATGGGACCTCAACTAGGGAGTCTTCATTAGCAAACACAGAGTCTGCTTCGTTCATTCATAAGTACTTTACTTTATTTCGTTCATAGTCCAGTGTAACCACCGGTTATACCTAGAATGTAGTCTAAGACTTTCATTAGGTTCGTTGTGGAATGACCAAGAATGACCTAATGTCATTACTTGAATCTAACTCACCTTTTGATTATCCTATCCTAACACCTTTGGTATTCATTCATTTCATTAGGTGCATCATTTGAGGCTGGCCTCATTCATTCATTGGGAACTTTAACTTTAACCGACATAGATCACGTGAGCATCATGAAATCCAGTGTCTCCTCCACACCGAAAAGAGGTGGAATCACTGGCCAAAGTGATCCAATAACATGCTAGCGTACATGGGAATTTAACCCCGCCATGTAACAACCCTAAAACTGAATAGGATCAAGACTTAGGGTTTTCAAGAATGCTTGTGATTAGACCAAGGTCCACACGTATTGATACGCGTAGAACCAGACCTCAGAACCCTTACTACGACCAATCCAAGTAACTTGGGGAGTTAATTGAGCTTGGAAAGGTTGGAACCAACCATGTGAGGCTCGCGAAAACGAAGAGTTAATTGAAAGAGTTTTTACCGGACTAAAAAGAAGTAATCTTAAGTTTTGAGGGTCCAAGGGTAAAATGGTCTTTTACAAGCCAAGGGTAATATTGTAATTACCCTGAGGAACAAATTAATTAATTTGTTTAAGGTATTTCGGGTGGGGCAACCTGAATTGACCCATTTCTCGCAAATGGGGTCACTCGGGTTCGAGCCCCACTAGAAGCAAGATTTAACTTGCTTTTATTTTAATGTGTTAACTTAGTTTTTAATAAATAATTAATATTAGCTGATTTAGGAAAAAGAAATCAGATTTTTATTAAGTTGACTAATTCATACCCACAAAGTTCTACTTCTACTAGACTTCTATCTCCCATTTCCCCCACTCTCTCTTGCCCGATTTCTCTCTCTCTTTCACTGTCTTTTTCTTGGCTGAAAACGTGAGAAAACAATCAGCAAAAGAAAAATAAAGTATAGGTAAAAGTTAATCAAGAACTTGAAAGATAGAAACACAAAAGAGAAAGCAATCCGGTAACGTTAAGCAAAACGTACTACACTAGTCGGGTAAGGTGTGACTTTGGGTGTGTGGACTGATTTGTGGAGGAGTTCTTGGGCAGCATTCTGAACATTTAACAAGAAAACAAAGGTATGGGTTTTCTTACTCATGGTCCCTTTCCCAAGAGACCCTTAAGACTCAGATAATTCTATTTCGAAACTAGGATTGTTCCCCATTTCATGCTCCCTGTCATTAGCTCCCAACGAATGTAGGTTTGTATGAATGCTGGTAGACTTAGGATTATGTGACATTTGTGTTGAATGTTAATGTATTGGATGTACGTTAATTCATGAAAAGACAAACATGTGTGTGTTCGAATTAAGAAAAAAAAATGTGTATGGCATGGTGAGTCTCGGCCTAGAGGCTTGATTTTGTTAATGTTTTGTTTGTTGTTTTATGTACACTAATTGAAGTAAAATGTGATGTTCATGTGACATGAAGGGTGGCTGAATTGAGGAGAAAACATCTTGGTTAAGAATTCGTGAAAAAAATGTATTAAACAATGCACCAAATGAACTATGTATTGCTCTATAAATTCACGAACAAATGGAGATAAAAATGAGTAAAGAAGATGCCTTAAATTTCTAGCATTATGTTGATACATCTCTGCCAAATTAAGTTGTTTAGAATGTTAAGAAAAATAAAGAAAAATAGGTGAGGTCATTGAGGGTCGAACCCGAGACCTCACCCCTTTAAAATCCCCCAAAATTAAAGAAGACCCATACCTTTGTTTTCTTGTTAAATGTCCAGAATGCTGCCCAAGAATTCCTCCACAAATCAGCCCACACACCCAAAGTCACACCTTACCCGACTAGTGTAGTACGTTCTGCTTAACGTTACCGGGTTGCTTTCTCTTTTGTGTTTCTATCATTCAAGTTCTTGATGAACTTTTGCCTTTTCTTGGTTTTTCTTTTGATGATTGTTTTATCAGTTTGTAGCCAAGAAAAGAGAGTGAAAGAGAGAGAGAAATCGTGCAAGAGAGAGTGGGGGAAATGGGAGATAGAAGTCTAGTAGAAGTAGGACTTTGTGGGTATGAATTAGTCAACTTAATAATTAATCAAAATTAATAAAAACCTTATTTCTTTTTCCTAAATCATCTAATATTAATTATTTATTAAAAACTAAGTTAACACATTAAAATAAAAGCAAGTTAAATATTGCTTCTAGTGGGGCTCGAACCCGAGTGACCCCATTTGCGAGAAATGGGTCAATTCGGGTTGCCCCACCCGAAATACCTTAAATAAATTAATTAATTAATTAATTAATAATTCCTCAGGGTAATTACAATATTACCCTTGGCTTGGAAAAGACCATTTTACCCTTGGACTCTCAAAACTTAAGATTTCTTCTTTTGAGTCCGGTAAAAACTCTTTTGATTAAATCTTCGTTTTCGCGAGCCTCACATTGTTGGTTCCAACCTTTCCAATCTCAATTAACTCCCCAGGTTAGTTTGCTCGGTTGTAGTAAGGGTTCTGAGGTCTGGTTCTTCGCGTATCAATACGTGTGGACCTTGGTCTAATCTCATGCATTCTTGAAAAACCTAAGTGTTGATCCTATTCATTTTTAGGGTTGTTACATTATCCCCCCCTTAGGAACATTCGTCCCCGAATGACACTACTACTTCATCTTGTAATGCCAGTCAGGTCGTAATAAAAGCACTATACACAGTCAATCAATAGCAACAAAGTACGGGGAGGTAAGGAAGCATAGGTTTAAAAGTATAAAGTCTAACCTCAAGAGCTGAACAGGTGAGGGTAGCGGGCCCTCATGTCGGCCTCAGCTTCCCACATAGCACCCTCAACAAGATGATTTCTCCACAATACTTTCACTGTGGAAATCTCCTTGTTCCTCAGCCGCTTGACCTGTCTGTCTAAGATCTCAACCGGTACCTCCTCATAAGACAAGTCTGCATCAACACCCAAACCTTCAACAGGTAAGATTGATGCTGGATCACCTAGGCACTTCTTCAACATAGATACATGAAAAACTGGATGGACAAAAGCTAACTCTGCGGGCAATGCCAACTCATAGGCCACCTCACCCACACGCTGTAGGATCTCATATGGCCCAACTTATCTCGGACTCAGCTTCCCTTTCCTACCAAATCTCATCACCCCTTTCATAGGTGATATTTTTCAGTAAACCTAGTCACCAACATCAAACTCTAAGGGTCGCTTTCTGTTATCAGCATATGACTTCTGCCGACTGTACGCAGTGGTCAACCTGTCCCCAATAATTCTGACCTTCTCTAAGGCCTCATGAATGATCTCCGGCCCCAAAATGGATGACTCTCCAACCTCGAACCACCCAACTGGAGATCTACACCTCCTACCATACAGTGCCTCAAACGGTGCCATCCCAATGCTGGAGTGGTAGCTATTATTATACGAGAACTCTATCAAAGGCAGATGGTCATCCCAGTTACCTCTGAAGTCAATCACACACGCCCTCAACATATCCTCCAATGTCTGTATGGTGCGCTCTGCCTGCCCATCTGTCTGAGGGTGAAAGGCAGTGCTAAGCTTCACCTGCGTGCCCAAGCTCTTCTGGAAAGATCTCCAGAAATGAGAAGTAAACTGAGCTCCTCTGTCTGAAATAATAGACAAGGGAATCCCATGCCATCTCACAATCTCATCAATGTAGAGCCTCGCATAATCCTCGGCTCTGTAAGTAGACTTCACAGGGATAAAGTGGGCAGACATAGTCAATCTGTCCACAATAACCCATATAGAGTCATGCTGCCTCCTAGTCCTCGGAACCCAACCACGAAGTCCATATTAATGGCCTCCCATTTCTAAGTCGGAACCTCAATAATCTGCGTCAGACCACCAGGCTTAAGATGCTCTGCCTTAACCTGCTGACAATTAGGACACTTGGCCGCATATTCTGCAATGTCCTTCTTCATGCCATCCCACCAATAAATCTGCTTGAGATCATGATACATGTTGGTGGAACCTGGATGTATAGAATATCTGGAACCATGGGCCTCAGCAATAATCCTGGTCCGCAAATCACCCACATCCGGCACACACAGCCTGTCCTGATATCTAAGTATGCCATCACCTCCCAAAGCGAAAGACTCATTCATCTTCAGCAGCAGTGAGTCCTTCAACTCCATCAACACGGGATCTAGATGCTGACCCTGCTTGACTTCAACTACCAAGGATGATTCAGAACTAGGATGAACTGAAACATCCCCACTAGTGGAGTCAACCAAACGCACACCCAGTCTGGCCAGTCTGTGTACATCTTTTACCAGCTCCCTCTTCTCATCCTCAACGTGGGTTGTACTTCCCATGCTCATCCTGCTCAAAGCATCAGCTACAACATTAGCCTTACCTGGATGATAGTGCACATTCATGTCATAATCCTTCAACAACTCCAACCATCTCCGCTGACGTAGATTCAACTCCCTCTGTGTGAACACGTACTGGAGACTTTTATCGTCTGTGAACACATCTACATGCACTCCATACAGATAATGCCTCCACAGCTTCAGTGCAAATACCACAGCTGCCACCTCTAGGTCATGAGTGGGATAATTCTTCTCATGAACCTTGAGTTGTCTAGATGCATAGGCTATCACCTTGCCGACCTGCATAAGAACACAACCCAAACCAACCCTAGATGCATCATAATAAACAGTGTAGTTCTCACCACACTTAGGAAAGGTAAGAACCGGGGCTGAAGTGAGTCTGTCCTTGAGCTCCTGGAAACTCTTCTCACAGGTCTCCGTCCATTCGAACTTGGCTTTCTTCTTAGTCAAATGTGTCAATGGGGCAGCAATGGAAGAAAAGCCCTCCACAAACCTGCGATAGTAACCAGCCAATCCCAAAAAGCTACGGATATCAGTAGGAGTAAGAGGTTTTGGCCAGTTTTTCACAGCCTCAGTCTTCCTGGGATCCACCTCCACGCCCTGATCGGACACAACATGACCCAGGAAGTTCACTGATCTCAGCCAGAATTCACATTTGCTGAATTTGGCATACAACTGATGTTGTCTAAGTACCTGCAAGGTTAGTCTCAAATGTTGTTCATGCTCTTCCTTGGTCTTAGAGTAGATGAGAATGTCATCAATGAATACTATGATGAACGAGTCAAGGTATTCACGGAAGACCCTGTTTATGAGGTCCATAAATGCAGCAGGTGCATTCGTGAGACCAAATGACATGACTAAAAACTCATAGTGACCATAGCGGGTACGAAAGGCTGTCTTTGGGATATCTCCATCCCTAACCCTAAGCTGATGATACCCTGAACGAAGATCGATCTTAGAGGAGAAACTAGACCCTTGGAGTTGATCAAACAGATCATCAATTCTGGGGAGTGGATACTTATTCTTTATAGTGACTTTGTTGAGCTGCCGATAATAGATACACATTCTAAGGGTTCCATCCTTCTTCTTTACAAACAACACTGGAGCACCCCAAGGGGATATGCTCGGTTGAATGAAACCCTTGTCAGTGAGATCTTTTAACTGCAGCTTCAACTCTTTGAGTTCCGCTGGAGCCATTCTGTAAGGAGGAACTGAGATTGGTTTAGTATAGGGTTCTAAATCGATACCAAAGTCAATCTCTCAAAGGGGAGGGACTCCAGGTAAATCATCAGGGAACACATCTAAGAACTCATTCACTACAGGCACTGAGTCTATGGAAGGAATGTCATGATCTAAATCATTAACACTCACAAGATGACACAATAACCCCTTGGACATCATTTTATTGGCCTTAAGGTTAGAAATCAAGGGGTTAGGACGACTCGAATTGTACCCCTCCCAGACTAACTCTTCTTCATTAGGAAAGCGAAATCTCACCACTCTACTACGATAGTCTAAGCAAGCATAACAATTGTGAAGCCAATCCATGCCAAGAATACTATCAAAATCATGCATGGGCAACTCAACCAGGTTTGCACACATAGTTTTACCACTTACAACTATAGGGCAATCTTTGTATACTCTATCAGTTCTTACATTCTCTCCCAAAGGTGTACTAACCACTATAGCATCATGTAGAACTTCAGGCAATACCTCAAAAGTAAGAGCAAGCAGAGGAGTTACAAAGGAAAGTGTAGACCCTGGATTAGAATTCCCAGAACTCTGTTGCCCCTTTTTGAACCTTGGCTGCTCACGGATGCCAAAGTTATTCCTGTGGCCTCCATGACTGGGTCCTGCCTGGTCTTGAGTCCTGGGCCTCCTAGCATCACGAACACCTCTTTTCCTGCGGCTGTCCTCTACCTGCTGGACATGCACCATCAACCTGGAAAGATCCATATTATCATGGAGCATAGCAGATCGACACTCCTCCTCCAGGTCTCCATTGATTCCTGTGAGGAACCTGCTCATCTCATCGCTGCTGTTAGAAACCAGGGAAGTAGCATACCTGGGATATTTCAACAAGGTTCAGTATTATTCTTATTCTTGCTATTAAATACTTACGGAAAAAAACAACATACCTTGACAGCTTAACAAACTTCAGGGAATACTCCCTGACTGTCATGGATCCTTGTTGAGGTTGATGAATTCCTCAACCTTGGCCTCCCTCATCTCCCTGGGAAAGAATCTCTCCAGAAATGCTGTCTTGAACAGCTCCCATGTGACTGGTACTCCAACTAAGACACGGCTATCTTGCCACATCTTGCACCATGTCTGTGCAACATCCTTGAGCTGATAGGAAGCCTTCTCAGCCTTCTCAATATCAGTAGCCCCCATAGCCACCAGAATCTTGTGCATCTCATCTACAAACTCTTGAGGAACCACCGATGTCTTAACCCCTGTGAAAATGGGAGGATTCATCCTCGTGAAATCCCTCAGCCTGTCAGCCATGCTACGAACCGGTGGGTTCTACCTCTGAACATCCTGTCGGTTGACCTGGGCAGTCATAGCCTGGGCCTGCATGGTAATGGCCTGTGCCATTTGGGCCAAAGATGCCCGCACCTCAGCATCAGTCAACCCAGCTGGGTTAACTGGCATGGCCACTCCCTCAGCTGGAGCCTGGGGTAGATCCTGATTACCCCTAGCAGCTGCTCCTCCTCTCCTCTGACCAAATCCTCTCCTAGTGTTCATTCTCTGGAAAAACAAAAAGGATTGATGTTAAACACGCTCGTAACACCAAGAATTCAGACATTCAGAAAAGCACGATAAGATCAGAAGAAGGGAAACTTCCCTACGCATCATGCAGTCTCTAATCCAGGATAGTGGTGCACTTCACTACCATGACTTAGAAACTAATCAATGTGGTTGATGTGAACTTATTATTTTCGTAATTTAACCTAGTGCTCTGATACCAACTTTGTCACGACTGAAATCTAGACCCCAAACGAGACCGGCGTCGTTGACCTCTCAGAGGTTGATGACAAGCCTACTTACGTCATTCTTACTTTACATAGGTTAATTTTTAGCGGAAAATTTGAAACTTTTTGTTTCTAAACATTTCTTACTAAACATTTCTAATACATTCGTAATTCGTTCAACATCAACCATCTAGTCATTAAGAGATAATCAAATGAAAGAAATAGTTCAATAACATAATTGTATAATTGCCAAAATGGCACCCATACATAGTCCGAATAAAATAAGAAAGAAACGCTAGTGGAACATGCTCCACTAGCTCAACTCCTAAACTAAGCTAGAACATAAACAGTAGCATCCTCGAAAGCATGAGGACCTACCAAAAACCGGATGAATGTTGGACGTCCGGATAACTACAGCGATGATCCTGTAGCTCTACCGTCCACCTGTGCCTGCACCTAAAATAGTAGAGTTTGTATAGGGTTAGTACACACTTCTACTAAGTATGGGTATATGCAAGCACACACCAAGGACATGCATGAGAAAGAATAGCTCCTTCCTAACAACATAATTTTTGGAAGTCACGTCAGTGGACTTGCCAAATTGAGATTAGGAAAGTTAGTGAACTTTCCAAATTTGGATTAGGAAAGTCAGTGAACTTTCCAAATACGGATTAGGAAAGTCATGCCATGAGAGTAACATGCATCATCATACTTATCATATTGCACACATCACATAACATATTATACATATCACATATCATATTGCATATAGCACATAACATCTTTCATATCATTCATTCATATGCCATGAGACCTTGGAATCATGGACTTAACATTAAGACTTTCCAAAATGAGGTCTCAACATATGGGACCTCAACTAGGGAGTCTTCATTAGCAAACACAGAGTCTGCTTCGTTCATTCATACGTACTTTACTTCATTTCGTTCATAGTCCAGTGTAACCACCGGTTATACCTAGGATGTAGTCTAAGACTTTCATTAGGTTCGTTGTGCAATGACCAAGAATGACCTAATGTCATTACTTGAATCTAACTCACCTTTTGATTATCCTATCCTAACACCTTTGGTATTCATTCATTTCATTAGGTGCATCATTTGAGGCTGGCCTCATTCATTCATTGGGAACTTTAACTTTAACCGACATAGATCACGTGAGCATCATGAAATCCAGTGTCTCCCCCACACCGAAAAGAGGTGGAATCACTGGCCAAAGTGATCTAATAACATGCTAGCGTACATGGGAATTTAACACCGCCAGATCCCTATATTGGCAGTATAGGTTCGAAGACTAGGAGATATATGGAGACCCATACCCGGCAAGCCGGACAGTCTCATCTCATGAGAGTTACGTGAACCTCCGCCCTTCCCGAAAGAAGGCATCACCGCTCATACCTTGTCTATCGGTGCTCAGTATAAAGTTCCATTTCATTCATCTCATACGTCATGGAAGCTAACTTCTAGTATGAGGACATCATAGTTCAATAGATGATTTCTCATCTCATCATTCGTATTAAGTGTGTTAAGCTCAATACTCTCATTAGAGTGTTCATAGAGATTGGTCTCTTCATTATCTTACACTCTCATAGGTGAATACATGTTGGTAACCTTTACTTAGGCTCATTTGAGATTACTCTCCTCATTTACATTAGCCTCATATCATGTTGTCACCACATTCATCATCATTTGCATCTTTGTTTTTCTTAGTTATTCACCTCTTATTACGTGTATGTTCATTTCGTCATATGCCAATGCACTTGGCTATTTGGTGTGTCTCACACCCTTACTTAACCCCTCTAGGGTTCATCATTCCATTTCATACATCTTAGGTTCACTTACTTTTGAACGTATGTTAGACTTATGAGTCTAAACACACAAGCCATGAGGCTTCATTCGTAGTTCGTTAAGTAATTCTTACATTCCTAAGATTATGTAGTACAAGACTTATGTATCTTGTAGTTATGCCAAGATCTTGAATTTGATCTAAGTAGGTGGCATTATTCTTGGATGATTTGTTCACGTATGACTTATGTATCAAACGGAAGTTTGAGCAAGGAATCCCAAGTCTTGAATCAATTGAATGTCATTTACATTATTAATAGATTTTATTCTAATATTCATAACATTTTAACTCTAAGTCAAATCACAATGTTTACATTGAAGGTTTACTTTTCTACTTAAAATCTATCTTGCATTGGCCGATGGGTTGTGGGTTCAAGCCCCCACAACCCCATCTTCATTTTTCTTTTATTTATTTTGGTTCATGTGAGTCTTTGGGACCCGAGGTCGAGTCCCCTCAGCCACACTCAATTCTCCTTTAATTTCCCTTCCCTTCCATTCGCTTAAGGCTGAGAGGTTGTGGGATCGAACCCCCACAACCTCTTTATTTTATTCTCCTTTTTGTAAGTTGACTATTTGAGTTGACTGTGAGGTTTTGGGGTCGAATCCCAACAGCCTCATTTCACTTTGATTTTTATCTCCCTCATCCGCATAGAGGTCGTGGGTTCGATTCCCACGCCTCTCATATTTTTTCTTTATTTTTCCTTTTCTTTGGTTTCTAACCGAGAGGGTGTGGGTTCGATTCCCACCCCTCTCATTTCTTATTTTATTTTTCTTCACACTTATTTCCCAGCCAAGACAGGTTCGAATCCCCCTCACCATACAAACTTTTTCTTCTTTAATTTTTTTGGGGATTTTAAAGGGGTGAGGTCTCGGGTTCGACCCCCAATGACCTCACCTATTTTTCTTTATTTTTCTTAACCTTCTAATCAACTTAAATTTGGCAGACACATATCAATATAATGCTGGACATTTAAGGCAACTTCATTACTCATTTTTATCTCCATTTGTTCGTGAATTTATAGAGCAACACATAGTTCATTTGGTGCATTCTTTAATACATTTTTTTTTCACGAATTCTTAACCAAGATGTTTACTCCTCAATTCAGCCACACTTCATGTCACATGAACATCACATTTTACTTCAATTAGTGTACATAAAACAACAAACAAAACATTAAAAAAATCAAGCCTCTAGGCAGAGACTCAAACATGCCATAGACATTTTTTTTCTTAATTCGAACACACACATGGTTGTCTTTTCATGAATTAACGTACATCCAATACATTAACATTTAGCACAAACATCACATAATCCTAAGTCTACCAGCATTCATACCAACCTACATTCGTTGGGAGCTAATGACAGGGGCATGCAACGGGGGAAACAACCTTAGTTTTTTTTTAGCCGAATATACTGAGTCCTAGGGGTCTCTTGGGAAAGGGACCAAGAGTAAGAAGACCCATACCTTTGTTTTCTTGTTAAATGTCCAGAATGCTGCCCAAGAATTCCTCAACAAATCAGCCCACACACCCAAAGTCACACCTTACCCGACTAGTGTAGTACGTTCTGCTTAACGTTACCGGGTTGCTTTCTCTTTTGTGTTTCTATCTTTCAAGTTCTTGATGAACTTTTGCTTTTTCTTGGTTTTTCTTTTGCTGATTGTTTTATCAGTTTGCAGCCAAGAAAAGAGAGTGAAAGAGAGAGAGAAATCGTGCAAGAGAGAGTGGGGGAAATGGGAGATAGAAGTCTAGTAGAAGTAGGACTTTGTGGGTATGAATTAGTCAACTTAATAATTAATCAAAATTAATAAAAATATGATTTCTTTTTCCTAAATCAGCTAATATTAATTATTTATTAAAAACTAAGTTAACACATTAAAATAAAAGCAAGTTAAATCTTGCTTCTAGTGGGGGTCGAACCCGAGTGACCCCATTTGCGAGAAATGGGTCAATTCGGGTTGCCCCACCCGAAATACCTTAAATTAATTAATTAATTAATTAATTAATAATTCCTCAGGGTAATTACAATATTACCCTTGGCTTGGAAAAGACCATTTTACCCTTGGACTCTCAAAACTTAAGATTTCTTCTTTTGAGTCCGGTAAAAACTCTTTCGATTAAATCTTCGTTTTCGCGAGCCTCACATAGTTGGTTCCAACCTTTCAAAGCTCAATTAACTCCCCAAGTTAGTTGGCTTGGTCGTAGTAAGTGTTCTGAGGTCTGGTTCTTCGCGTATCAGTACGTGTGGACCTTGGTCTAATCGCATGCATTCTTGAAAAACCTAAGTCTTGATCCTATTCATTTTTAGGGTTGTTACAAATGTAACATAGCTAGAGTTAGAAAAAGGCATCATCCTCAGAACATGAGGATATACCCACACTTGGAGAAATGATCGAGTGCCTTTCTTTCAAATGGACACAACCTTCTCAATGGACGGAACCTAAAATGTTTGGGGAAAAGGGAGAAATAGGGATTTGCACATTACTTGTACTAAGTATGGAACACAAAACATAGAAATCATGCTAAAAAGGGACATTTGATAAAAAGATGCAAAGTTACTTTGAAAAGCCTTATACATAATCAGTAAATACATAGAATACCATAATCATGTATCCCTTAAGCCAATAGCATATTCAAAACAAGACCAACATTATCAAGCTAAGTCAAGTCAACATATGTATAGCATATTAGAACTCATAATCAAAGCAACTCCAATATCATGTTATCACATCAAAGAATACTCAAGAGTTCACATCTTTACAATACAAGACAAACCCTTACTCATAACCCCTTACCAAGCTTGCTCGTACAATAGTCAAGTGAATACCCATAACTCCACTTAACTTAGCAAACCAACCAAAGGATCATAAATTATGGCTAACTCTACATAACATAGCATCACAAGTATCCTTCCTCATATTTAATATAGACCAACATTATGTTCATAAGTTAAACTAACATCATATAGAATCATTAACATGTAATGTCATCATATGCATATCATTCACTTTATAAAAGTATAAGGACACAAGAACAAACTTCCCTCAAGGCTAACTAGTGCAATGTATAGATGCACTCCCATACTTCTACCTATACTGAGTCAAATCCCTTAGGTCATCCTAGTTAGAGTTCACTTTATTACTTCATTTTACTTTTGGGAACATCTTTTCTTAACAGACATAGACCACATGAGTTAATGTGGAATCCAGTTTCATGGAACCCTATATCGAAAGAAGGTAGACAACTTGCAAAGGTAGTACCAAAACATGAACATACAATCTATGTGGATCCACAAGCTAGTATTACTATGGGGGCAACATAGTTCAAGAACTAGGAGATGTGTTTGGTACCCTCTTTATGCTACATGCATTATAGTGTCCAATCTCATGATTACAATAGTGAACCTACCTTCCTTCTTTGGGAAGGGACACTTCTTACTACTAGTTCACTCGGTACAAACCTAGAGTCCCTTTTTGAAATATCTTTCTTTAACAATCATAAAATATTTTAGGTCATAGGAGACTACTCATTATATAGTCATAGTCTTTATCTCAATAGGAATTGCATGAGAACATCCTTTCAATACAACCCTCACATGTGAGATTCACACTTTAACATCATCATATTATAGTAAGACACATAGGTATTTCATAACTAACCTTGTATCATCATATCTTAACATAATCTCACAATACACAATAATCTAGACATTTCAATTGCATTATCATACCAACAATTACTTAATTCAATTGTAAGGTATACTTCAATGAAACTTCATCACCAAGCACAAGCCACCATAATTGAAATAAAGGTTTGATATCACAAAGACTTACCCAATCTCCTTCACACGCCATCATACAAGGTTTTACCATCAACCATCCAATTAAACCAAACAATGGGTGTAATATCATCACAAAATAGTAATTAACTCAATAATGATGTCAATTTAATCACTACGACTAAATAAATACTAGTTCATAACCTAGGGTTAGGGACATGGGTCAATTTCATGATCTATTACACCTACTAGGTTAAATCATCAATAACCAGAATAATTGAATCTTAATACATCATAATAATAAGAAGAAACCATATAAAATACAGTTTAGAAGATAAAATTCGCATTACAAAGAAACCCATATGAAATCATCTTTTGGAAACCAATTTTGGAAGAACCCTTTGGGGAAAGGAATCCCTATGGTGAAGAGTTCACATAAATTGGTATTTGATGAAGATTTATGGAGGAAACTTGACTTCTTGCTTCCCAAAACACCTTGACCTACTTCTCCAATGGAGTTCTTCTTTTTCGGAGAGACAAAAAAGATAGAAGGAAGAGCAATTGTGTTTCAGAAATTGTGCGAGTTTGTTTAGTTTAATTCGGCTTAGGTATTTATATAAGTCCTTAACTAACTTAATTAGACCTCCCTTAACCACTAATTAACCAACTAACAAACTAACTAATTAAAAGAAACAACTAAAACTTAACAGCGAAAACTCAAGCCTGACCTACCAGACGCCAACCTACGGGCCGTAGGTGACTCGAAGGTGCCTTGGACCATCTGTCTAGCACAACCGTCGTTTGATTTAGAGAGTTCCCAAAATGGAATTTTGGTAAAATGGTTAAGTGACCATCGACAAAGGAAATCGATGCCCAGTCGATTGGGCAACGCCTCATCGCATACAATCATCTATGGCTACTGTCCCGTGACATCTTTTTAGTCAAAATGGAAGGGTCCTCCTCTAGGACACTTTGGGTGGTCCGTGGAGAGTCTTACCCAGATGTTTTGACCCTAAATCTACTCTAACACATGTTAGACACCTTACCACAAAATTCAATCAAATTCCAACTCCTAAAAGCTTATCAAATAGGCTAAGGCAAACTAGCACCTTTTGCACAAATCTCCGGACGTCATGGATTTTTCTTGACTACTTGACTCTAAAACTTCCTAAATTACTTTAATACCCTATTATTTGCCTTAAAAACATTGTTACTAACCTTAGACACTTATGTGACGCTCTAAATTAGGTTTTAGACTTTTGAAATGCTACAACCATATAGTAAAATTTACAATAAAACAATTATCACATAAACTTCCCTATCCATAGTTATCCTAAGACTCACTTAAGTAAGACATAAAAAGGCCTCCCATAGAACCTCTTCAATACGTACCTAAGTGATCCTTATGGCTATCAAGGATAAGCATAGTTCATAACAACTCAACAAGTATTCAATACCAAAGAAACTAGAGGAAACATATATATATTTAGGAACATCACATAAGGAACCATACTCCAAGACAACCCCAAGTTACATTTAGTGCAAAGTGAAAGTAGCATCCCATACAACTACTTCCACCCTAGTGAGCCTTAGGAATTTCCTAAGGATAGGCATCTCACATTCATCATAAATGTAAGGTCTCTCGAAATAAAGTAAGCTTCTTAGAGCCTCACATATGCTTAAAAGTTTTAATAATATGTCAATAAAGTGTTTTAAAGTATGTATACTTGATTTGAAGTGGTTTGGAGGTCAAACGTCAAAGAACTTCCGATGACGTTCAAAAGATAGCCTTGAAACATGCTAGTGCGTTCAAGTGTGCCTTGGTAGGTTTTATGTGTTTTTTTTAGTTCAAATTTATATTAGAGGTTCCTAAAATGTATACGACTGTATTTAGGGTGTATATGTCCGGGAAAGACTACCCGAGGACCACTCTAGGGGTCCTAGAGGAGGACCCATCTCTTGGCCCACAATCTGCCCAAAGGCAACAACATTTTCTTCATGGATGAAGTAGGTCCACGTCGCGTACTAGAGTGTCCATAGGCCAACAGTTTAGGTTGGGTAACGAACACAATGCGGACTCTACCGCCCCAAAATCTATTTCCAAAAATCATGTGGGAACAGTTCCGCGACGCAGACTTGTTCCCTGACAAAGATTTCAAAAATGAAAGTGTCACATCCATGGAGCACCCCCTAGAAGTCACATGGAGTACATGACCTCTCGAGGTCTTATCCAAGCCCATAGTCATCATTCATCGCATTGATATAGTAAATTTAGCGAAAAATTTAAAACTTTCTTAGCACATCATATGCTAGAACATTACTTCATATCAGTATAAAACATAAATCATAATACATATATAGACCTTAAGTCCCTTTGACATCTTAGACTCGACAATATTAGAGTACATTAGGGACACGGCCCATAAGACACATTACATAACTATACAATATTTAAAGACTTTACTATAAAGACATAAGTAGGAGATCCTTGAATTTTAACGATTCCTTTCATTGATCTTGGGAATCATCTAGCAAGCTCTTCACCATTCAAGACATCCTTTAAGCATCCATAACCTACACTTTGTGTAAAAAATAGAGAAGAATGGTATTAGCACAAGAATGTACTAAGTATGGCAACCATGCAAAAACATGAATTTAGAAGGGACATTTTCTTTGAAATCATACTTCATGCTTTTTGAGTAAATCATCATAAAACCTTTAGGCAATAGCATTTATATCATTCACATATATTCTATAAATATTCAAAGTCTTAACATTTCATACGATCACATATAGGATTTATTACATTTTCAAGCCATTTTACAGTAAGCTACCTTTACCTTATTAGTGAACCCTTTTTTTTTATAACTCATCAACATTCCAAGTAACCTCTATTGATACTTGGTGCAATGCATAACATTAAGGCCACAAGGAAAAACATACATACAATCTATACAAGGCAAGACATACCATGATAGAAGTATAGTACAACATAGACATATTTATGCAAAACTATAAAGGACATTACAGTGAACTCTTAGTCATTATGTACATATACTTATTTTACTTCATATGGTACCTTATAGGACCTTACTCATAATCCCAATCTTAATCTACTAGTGCAATGTACATGTGAAGCCCCATAACCTCACATATACTTAGTAGAACCTTCATGAGACCACAAACTTTACCACTTCATACATCAACATCACAAGTAAAGCCAACTTCATTCATGTCAATGCAAGACCTTCATCATATAGTAATTTAGACCAACATAGCGCACATAAGGATAAGATAGCATCATATCGATTCACACCATGCACATCTTCATAACAAGTAGGCAAATACTACTAAGTCATGCATATGGACATAAACATAATCATATACATTAGGTCACCCTCCTAAGACTCCCTAAGGAGCTACTTGTGCAATATATAGATGGGTTCATTACTTCCACCTATACTAAGTAACCTTCCTTAAGTCATCCTAGTTAGGATCCTATTCCGTTACTTCCATTGTCCATTTTACTTAAGGGAAACTATAGCCTCAACCGACACTAAGACCATGGTTGCTAAACATGGAATTTTGTGTTGTAGAGACTTACACCAATGGAAGGTGTCCCTACCTAGCCAAGGCAGAACATTAACATATATCCTAGCATCCTAAGTGAATTAACTTTGCTAGATCCTATGTGACAAGCATAGTTTATGGAACTAACAGATAGGTAATTCCCTCTACATGCCATTGGACAATTGAGGCCTCATCTCATGATAAAACATGGGAGAATCTTCCTCAAAGGAAAGTCAACACCTCATGTGGGTCCATAGGTGAGTATTCCTCTAACGGAAACACTCTATAAGGGATAAATGGTGAATCTTCCGACAAGGAAAGTCACCACCTCTCAATGTCAAGTTCACTCGGTGCTAAGCTAAGTTCCCTTTTATTGGAAAGCCATTATTACATTTTTCATAAAACATAGGCTTAGAATATTTGGTTCTCATATGCTTATAGCATACTCAAGCACCTATCTAGTTTTAGAGTAATATTGGGCACCCCTATCAAGGCCCCACTCATTTACTAGATCATCATCCATGTGTGTGTGTATACATATATGTTAGCAAAACTTTCACATAACACATTAAGACCACAGATGACCATACCTTCATATTCATGCACATAGAAACCAAACCTAGGAACTGTCCTATCAAGATACACATGTGCAATGCATAGACAAGGTCCCATACCCCTGCCCATACTAGTACACCTATCAAGTCATCCCAGTAAGGAAATACATAACATACTTCACGTACATATACTTTACGCACATAGTAGTAGACACTATTGAATATGAGATCAACCTTTCATTAGACACTATGAATCTTTACTACCTTTAAGCATGCATGAAGTGTGAGTGTGTGTACATTGGTCAACATGATCACGTAATGGCTATCAACAATTCAATGAGGCAGCCACCCTCTTTGACAACAATAGTCTTCAAGCTTAGACCACACAACACACAATAACATAGGAGGTAAGTTAAAACACTTTAAGACTCCTAACATTAGCTATTCACACATTCACATAGGGGTACATGGGTAGGTCTCATAAACCATTAGCACCTAAAACATGGCAGCACCTACACATGATATTAAATAACCCTCTACATGCTCATAACCATAGTAACATAACCTAGATTCACAACTCAATTGAAGACTAGGCACAAGTTACTCAAAAGGTGATCATCAAAATTACTTATTCACATAATCATCAAATTGCCTTCAAGTCCATGGTCAACACATATATAATGACATAATGTAAACACCGCCATCATAAGTGTACCATACCACACAATGCCACTCACAGCTTCATCAACATTATTATAGAGAAGTAGAGAAGTAGAAGAGTAGAGCAATTCTTACCAACCCTTTAGCCTTTGGTCATCATTTACCATTACTTCTCTTTCATCAATAATTGAAGTATAGGGCAGTAGCTTAAGTTCCATAATCACATATGAATTCAATTACAATCTATTACAAGTTCATACTACAATAGCACAACACATTAGCATACTAGAAGGTAGAAGAACATAGACCATTATCCAATTTCGCTTGAATGGATTATAGATAATATTTCATAAATAATATCAATCTAAGGAAGTAGCTAATCATACACTTAATAATAATGAAATCATGCTTAAAGCACTTCAAGACCAAGCTACAACGTAGGCATTACACTTGTCAATTCGCTAGAGTATAGAGGGAATTGCCAATACTGTCGATTCCTTAAGGACTTGATCATCAGTCATATTTTAACAAGAATGTACATACTAGGCATCAGCTAAATCGATCACTACATCAAAGGAATCATGCTTCATCTATCCACAACTCGAGATCACATCATATACATAGTATTATCAATCGATAGACTAGAAGAGACTAGATCAATTCACATAAGCCATCTTTACTTCAATAATTCAAGATTCATATTCATAATTCAAACGTGATATTAACCTAGAATAGTAGATATAACCAACTTAACATGATCGAAATCCACATTAAATCATTAAGAAACCAATGTTACAGTGAACCTTGGAAACTAGGCTAAACATATTCAAATGTTCATACATTGATCCTCATGGATCCTTCAACATCAATTCAACATAAATTCATGTAAATAACAGTATATATAATAACTTCAACGTAAAAATATCACAATTCAATCGATAACAAAACGTGATTACATTGCTCATGCAAGGCTAAATCGTTTTGGTGAAGGAGCATGGTTTCATCATGCAATTAGAGTCAAATTCACGTTCAAACCACTGTATTAACTTCAATTAATCATGATTTTATCATTCAAAACATTTTTACAAGGAACTCATGGCAGATTGAAGAAGAAAGTGTTTGATCATATTTTTCTCTATTAAATCTTTGAGATTGACTCTCTAGATGAAAAGATAACTAGAGATGAAGATCACCATACCTTAATATTCATGAAGACCTCTAAAACCTGATGATCCACCCATGAAAATCTAAGCTCCAAGTAGCTCTTGAGATTCACCAACAATGGTGGTTTCTAGGTAGAAGATTTTTAGAGAGAAGATTCTTACGTGTGTATGGGATTGGGAATGGGTTGATCACATTTAGAATGCCTTATATACACCCAAAATCAGTTAAATAATCTAACTATAGTCGGTTTAGGATGTGAGGTGAATTTCCCATTCACCCCTGTAATGAAACAGTGCGCAGGCTTCAGTTCATAGGCCACCATCGACGGACCAACCTACTCGCCGCAGGTCAGTCGACGGGCCGTGCCTGGGGTTCCGTCGTTTGGTACGTAGCCAATTTTTAGCTTTAAACCTGCCCAATACAAGTACCAATCGACTAGACCTAACCAATGGGCCGTTGGTTGGCCAATTGGCCGTCGTTTGGTCCGTCGATTGACACTGCCAAGGCAGTGTCTCGGCCATCTTTGGGTCCTTCTTATGGGTCCTCTTGCGGGACCCTTTAGAGGTTGTACCTTTACGTTTCCAACGTAAATACAACCCTTAACAAGTTGTATACATTCCAAAAAGGTTTCACCCAAAACAAACACCTGCAACTCGTCCAAACAAGCAATGCCCCATCGAGACACACAAACATGCATATCTCTAGGCTATCTTTCGAACGTCTTGGACGTTCTTGGACGTTTCACCTCCAAACTTCACGAAATTTCATATAATACCATTTGATATCATGATAAACCATTTTAAGAGTTCATAAACTTATGACATACCATTATAAGCATACATAGACACGTGAGGCACATAGGTGACTAGTCGTGGAACGTTTTGGTCGACCCTTGGCGTTTGACTTCCAAATCACCTCAAACTTCATACAATGCCTCTAAACCATATTATAAGTCATTTTAGGACCTTATAACATTAAGACGAACACATTACGCTCTAGACACCCTAACTCATTTTGGGGGTCTTACAATATCCCACACTTGGGAACATTCGTCCTCGAATGACACTTAGAACACTTTAATCACAACAAGGACTTCAATGCATCATAGAGAAGTTCATCATATTCATAACATCATCACATAGAATTTAATGCACCAAAATTACAAGGAACATAATTTCACACCATTTAGTACTCAATGCACACAAGCAAGCAAAACTTCAATTTACTCACTCCTTTATGCATTAATCAAAGAGGCTCTTATCATGTTCATAGAAGGAAAATCCTTCTCCTAATAATAACATGGTCATTACAATTCAATTTATTAAGAGATCATCTCGCAAGGCCACACATAGGCATATTACAACACATACTCAAAAGTTATTTAAGCACTCATACTTCAATGGACATAGACTTGAGTAAGATAGGTTGACAATTGATTCTCAAAAGTTAGACCTAGTGCTATGAGGGTCATACTCAACCATACCATGCTTAGTTGTGTCCATGGAGGAATATCCATCTCCTCCACACACTTACATGTCACACCCAAGCAAATGCACAAAGTCCATCTTTACGGTAATATGAGAAATTCTCACTTTCAAACTAAGACATGATCATCTTTTCTTCCTAGTGAAGTCTAAATGGTAAGTCACACCAAGTGCATCACAACAAATAGGAAGCCATTTCACACAATGTCAATTTATAATGTAATACTCACCTTCACAATAAGCATCGATTAGGAACAACAATACAAATTATAGTCACATACATGAATACTAAGCTACACATGCTTTCACTTTTCAAGAGTGAGCCTAAAATCATGCTTTCCAAACCATACAAGTCACATAATTTCAATAGACTCCACATATTTCATTTTAAAGAGACTCAACTTTTTCATTATAAGGCTAAACCTTACATATCACAAGTGGCTAAAAATCAAGTTTCCTACTTATCTCATGAAGTAAAGTGTACCATTAGCATGTTAGGATGTACAATACTCATGACAAACATGTTTTTAATCAAAATTTCCATTCATGAACTTTGGAATATTCATAAGATCTTTAAGATGATGACAATCAATACATACCAAACATATAAAGTTCATGCAATTCATACTTTATGCAAGACTCCATTCATGAACAAGCTCATCAAGACTTTATTAAATTCAAGATCAAGCTAAAATAGAAGGTCAAGGTAGACAATACCTATAACCTTACTATTCCATCACCATCACCCACATAGGGTAAACCCAATTAAGAGCAACTTAACCCAACCTTAAGAGGATCTTAACTTAACAACATCCATTTTTCAACACTTACAAATGATTATTATATTAGAAGGAATTACATTTACATACCATAAGGGCTCCAAAGGTGTTCTAAGCTCCATCACCTAGGAAATTTATTCCCAATCATCATGTTAGGTCATATCATTCAACCACATACATGTAACAACCCTAAAAATGGATATGATAAGTAATGCTTAATGTGTCTAGAATGCCTACGATTAGACCAGGGTTCACACGGATTGATGCGCGTAGAACCAGACTTCAGAACCCTTGCTACAACCAAGCAAACTAACTTGGGGAGTTATTTGAGCTTGTAAAGGTTGGTTCCAACCATGTAGGGCTCTCGAATACGAAGATTTACTCGAAGGATTCTTTACCGTACTTAAAAAGGGGAAATCTTAGGTTTGGAGGGTCTAGGGGTAAAATGGTCTTTTTCCAAGCTAAGGATAGTATCGTAATTACCCTATATATCTAATTAATTATTTAATTAATAAGGTGGAGGGGTAATTTGGGGAGAGAGGGCCGAAAATTGGCTGTTGAAGTGAAGTCTTGCTCCACCCGGGTTCGAACCTAGGTGGAAGCAATGAATTAAAATTGTTTTTAATTTAAGTTGGTAAATTAATATAATTAATTTATATTTATTATTTATTAGCTGATTTAAAATAAAAGAAAATCAGATTTTTAATAATTAACTAAACCTTATTTGACTAAGTCCTAAACTAGACTCCTAAGCCTAATATAACTCTCTCCTCTCACGCCTATCTCCCAACACACGATCATTCTCTCTTCATATTCACTTTCTCTCCGCCAAATAAAGTACAAGAACAGTAGGTAAACCAAAGTTCTTCACACTTGAAGAACTCACAATGAAAATTATAAACAAACAACTAATTAATCACGTAGGCAAAGAGGGTTTTCCGTCGAGTTTGGTGTTGAACTTTTGGTGTTGGACGTGTGTTTGGAGGAGTTCTTTGGGCATAAAGTCAAGGTTTGAACGTCAAAAAGGTATGGGATCTCTCTCTTGGTCCCTTTCCCAAGAGACCCCTTAAGGTTCAGATTATTCAGTCCAAAAACTAGGGTTGTTCCCCGTTGCATGTCCCTGTCACTAGCTCCCAATTATTCGTAGGTTCGGTAAGATTGCTGGTATATTTAGGTGTATGTTGTGTTTTCGTGATGAACATGTTTATATTTGTGTATTTGAAATCATATGAATGACAACCTATGTGTTTTTGAAACTATGTGCATGTGTGTGCAAGAATGTGACTATGACTAATGTTCTCTGTTTGATGCTCCAAAATGTGTAACGTTATGGTTGTTATTTTACGTGCATAAACCTATGTAAATCGTGATGTTCATATAAGATGAAATGTGGCTGATTAAAGTAACAATCTGTTGGCTAAACGAATCCAAGAAAATGCACCTAAAACGTTATAAATGAACTATGAAATTTCCCTAAGAACTAATGTGTAATTTGATGAAAAAGGTGAAGAAAAATCATGGAATAAATTTCCAGAACCTGGAAATAGGCTTTAGAAAGAATCTGAAAATTTTGGATGTCAAAAAAATTAAAAATAAATAAGTGAGGACTGCAGGGATCGAACCGAGGACCTCACTAAGGCTTACCCTAATAAATAAACAAAAAAAGAAGGTGTTAGGCGGGGCTCGAACTGGGGCTGTGGTAAGCGAAATTCGCCAAGGCAAAAGGGAATAAAAATAAAATTTTGTTGTGGGGTTTCGATCCAACGACATGGAAGACCCCAGTTTATTTAAAAAACATCTATGGGGTCGTGGGGAATCGATCCCACGCCCCTCAGTAAATGGAAAAATAATTTAAAAAAAATAGGGTCGTGGGGAATCGATCACACGCCCCTCAGCAACTGCAGTAAATTAAAACAAAAAAAAGGGGGCTGTGGGGGATCGATCCCACAACCCCTTGGTCAGTAGCGAAATAGGATCATAGGAGAAGGTAGAAAAAAATTCATTAAAAACATTGGCGTCGTGGGGAATCGATCCCACGCCCCTCAGTAAGCTGCAACAATTTAAAAGAGAAGAAAAAAAAAGGGAAAAATTAATGTGTCCATTGGGGATCGAACCTGGATCCCCAAGCCAAGGGACACAAAAATTGAAAGTTAAGGAAAATGGCTAAGTGTTGTTCAAGGGATTCGAAACCGGGTTCCCTTTCCCAACTTCCGTATTGACACATAAGTCTTACGTGATTTAAATAATTAACGAATGTTGTCTATAAGAATTAAATTGAGACTTCAATATACTAACAGGATGCATAAGTCTTGTACCACATAATCTTAGGAAGATATGAATCACTTAAACGAACTATGAATGAAGCCTCATGGCTTGTATGTATAGACCCATAATTCTAACATACGTTTAAAAATAAGTGAACCTAAGTGTATGTAATGAGATGATGTAAACCTATAAGGGTTAGGTACGAGTGTAGAACACACTAAATGGCCAAGTCTATTGGCATACGATGAAATGAATGTTATGTAATGAAATGATGAAACCCTAGAAGGGTTAAGTAAGAGTGCGAAACACACTAAATGGCCAAGTGCATTGGCATATGATGAAATGAACATTCACGTAATAAGGGGTGAGTAATTATGAAGAGCAATGTGCTAAAGTTAATGAATGTGGTGACAACATGATAAGAGACTAATGTAAAAGATGAGAGAAATCTCAAATGAGCCTACGAAAATGTTACCAAAAAGTACTCACCTATGAGAGTGTAAAGTTAATGAAGAGACTAGTCTCTATGAACACTCTAACGAAAGTATTGAGAATAATGTATACTTAATACTAATGATGAGATGAGAAATCATCTATTGAGCTATGATGTCCTCATACTAGAAGCCAGCTTCCATGACGTATGAGTTGAATGAAATGGAACTTTATACTGAGCACCGATAGACTAGCTATGAGCGGTGATGCCTTCTTTCTGGAAGGGCGGAGGTTCACGTAACTCTCATGAGATGAGACGGTCCGGCATACCGGGTATGGGTCTCCTTATATCTCCGAGTCTTCGAACCTATACTGCCAATATAGGGATCTGGCGGGGTTAAATTCCCATGTACGCTAGCATGTTTTCGGTCAATTTGGGCGGTGATTCCACCTCATTTTGGTGTGGCGGACACACTGGATTTCATGAAGCTCACATGATTTATGTCGGTTAAAGTTAAAGTTCCCAATGAATGAATGAGGCCAGCCTCAAACGATGCACATAATGAAATGAACGATACCAAAGGTGTTAGGATAGGATAATCAAGAGGTGAGCTAGACTAAAGTAATGACACTAGGTTATTCTTGATCATTGCACAACAAACCCGATGAGAGTCTTAAACTACATCCTAGGTATAGGTGGTGTTTACACTAGCTTATGAATGAATGAAATGAAGTACGTATGAATGAATGAAGTAGACTCTGTATTTGCAAAGCAAGACTCCCTAGTTGAGGTCCCATATGTTGAGCCCTCATTTTGGGAAGTCTTACTGTCAAGTCCATGATTCCAAGGTCTCATGGAAAATGAATGAATGATATGAAAGATGTTATTGATATATGCAATATGATATGTGTTATGTGTAAGATGTTATGTGCTGTGTGCAATATGATAAGTATGATGATGCATGTTACTCTCATGACATGACTTTCCTAATCCAAATTTGGAAAGCTCACTGACTTTCCTAATCCAAATTTGGAAAGTTCACTAACTTTCCTAATCCCAATTTGGCAAGTCCACTGACTTGACTTTCCATAATCATGTTGTTAGGAAAGAGATATTCTTACTCATGCATGTCCTTGGTGTGTGCTTGCATATACCCATACTTAGTACAAGTGTGTAATAATCCCATACATCTATATATTTTTAGGTGCAGGCACAGGTGGACGCTAGAGCTTACAGGTTGACGTTGCAGCTATCCGGACGTGGAGCTTTCATCCGGACTTGGTAGGCCCTCATGCTTTCGAGGATGTCTACCGTTATTATCTAGCTTAGATGTAGACTTTAGCTAGTGGATCATGTTCCACTAGTGTTTCTTTACTCCTTCATTTCATACTTTGTATTGGTGCTGTTTTGGCAAAAATACGTTTAATGCAATTATGAACTGTTTCTTTCATTTGATCATCTATATATTAGATGGTTGATTTGTGAACGCCTATGATGTTATGTTTAAAATGTTTAGCATGAAATAAGAAAACAAAAAGTTCAAATTTTCCACTAAAATTAACCTAGATGAAGTAAGAATGACGTATGTAGGCTCGTCTACGACCTCTGAGAGGTCAACGACGCCGGTCTCATCTGGGGTCTAGATTCCGGTAGTGACAATACAATTTTCATATATTACAATAGCCATTAAAGTCATTCAATATTAGGGAAACAACAAGGAGACTTAGCCATAAAATTTCTTCTTTTTCCTAGAACATTACCGTAAGGTGACTTCTAGGTCACTAGAACCCACATGGTCACCCTTCCAAGTCATGCACACTACCCCTTACACCTAGGATCAAGTATATACAAAGAACTTCAATCCAAATTTGGTAATCATGAATGTTTACAAATACCAACTAAATCATCATTTGAAACATCATGCTTATATTCAAAGGGACATTATGAGCAGCTTAAAACACATATTCTCAAGGTAGCGTGCTTTCATAGATGGTCACTAAGAATTTAAGGTTCAAGTGATAATAGTAAACTACCAACATGTAAAACCATATAATAACACACCATTTAATAGAAACTCATGTCAACCCTAATAACTTCTAACATGCTTTAACTAGATCATGACATTCATTCTTCAACATACATGCTATTTCACATAAGTCTCATACATAGCCATAAATGGCATCATGTCATCAAAACTTGTCAACAATTCACCTTCACACATACTCATCAAACCATAAAACCAATTTAAGCATTAAATCACCTTTTCTCCCTCAAGCATAGAGATACAATCTCATCCAAGCAATCACATCAAATTGACCACCGGACAAGAAGACATAAGAGAGAGATTTTATAGAATTAAGTTCTATGGCACGATATAAGAATTATGAATAAGGGAAACTCTATCGTCCTATAGCCTCCCATACAATTTGATGTGTCGGGACTCACCACCAATGCTATGAGACTCTACTAGCCATGGCAATATGAGACTTTTAGAACCTAAAACCACTATATAAACCTCATGCTATGATACCACGTTTGTCACATATAGGGAGAACCCCCTATAAGTAACATGGAATACTTGACCTCTCGGAGGTCTTATACAAGACCATAATCATCATTCATTGCATTGACATAGTAAATTTAGCAGAAAATTTAAAACTTTCTTAGCACATCATATGCTAGAACATCACTTCATATAAGTATAAAACATAAATCATAACACATATATGGGTCTCCTTATATCTCCTAGTCTTCGAACCTATACTGCCAATATAGGGATCTGGCGGGGTTATATTCCCATGTACGCTAGCATGTTTTGGGTCAGTTTGGTCGGTGATTCCACCTCTTTTCGGTGTGGGGAGACACTGGATTTCATGATGCTCACAAGATCTATGTCGGTTAAAGTTAAATTTCCCAATGAATGAATGAGGCCAGCCTCAAATGATGCATAGAATGAAATGAACGATATCAAAGGTTTTAGGATAGGATAATGAATAGGTGAGCTAGACTAAAGTAATGACACTAGGTTATTCTTGATCATTGCACAACAAACCCGATGAGAGTCTTAAACTACATCCTAGGTATAGCTGGTGTTTACACTAGCTTATGAATGAATGAAATGAAGTACGTATAAATGAATGAAGCAGACTCTGTGTTTGCTAAGGAAGACTCCCTCGTTGAGGTCCCATATGTTTAGCCCTTATTTTGGGAAGTCTTACTGTCAAGTCCATGATTCGAAGGTCTCATGGCATATGAATGAATGATATGAAAGACGTTATGTGCTATATGCAATATGATATGTGCTATGTGTAAGATGTTATGTACTGTGTGCAATATGATAAGTATGATGATGCATGGTACTCTCATGGCATGACTTTCCTAATCCAAATTTGGAAAGCTCACTACCTTTCCTAATCCAAATTTTGAAAGTTTACTAACTTTCCTAATCCCAATTTGTCAAGTCCACTGACATGACTTTCCATAATCATGTTGTTAGGAAAGAGCTATTCTTACTCATGCATGTCCTTGGTGTGTGCTTGCATATACCCATACTTAGTACAAGTGTGTACTAATCTTGTCACGACTGGAATCTATACCCTAGACGAGATAGGCGTCGTTGACCTCTCAGAGGTCGTAGACAAGCCTACTTACGTCATTCTTACATTACATAGGTTAATTTTAGCGGAAAATTTGGAACTTTTTATTTCCTATCATACTTATACAAACATTCTCATAAATACGTAATTGTTCACCATCAACCATCTAACATTAAGAGATAAGCAACTGAAAGAAATAGTTCAATTCTTATAAAGCGTATAATTGCCAAAATGGCATCAATACATAGTCTGAATAAAAATAGGAAAGAAACGCTAGTGGAACATGCTCCACTAGCTCAACTCTAAAACTAAGCTAGAATATAAAACAGTAGCATCCTCGAAGACATGAGGACCTACCAAAACCGGATGATGGACGTCCGGATGACTGCAACGATGATCCTGTAGCTCTATCGTCCACCTGTGCCTGCACCTAAAATAGTTGAGTTTGTATAGGGTTAGTACACACTTGTACTAAGTATGTGTATATGCAAGCACACACCAAGGACATGCATGAGAAAAGATAGCTCTTTCCAAACAACATGATTATTGGAAGTCAAGACAGTGGACTTGCCAAATTGAGATTAGGAAAGTTTCCAGATTTGGATTAGGAAGATCAATGAGCTTTCCAAATTTGGATTAGGAAAGTCAGTGAGCTTTCCAAATTTGGAATAGGAAAGTTATGCCATGAGAATAACATATGTCATCATACTTTTCACATTTGTACACAACACATAACATTTACACATAGCACATATCATATAGCATATAGCACCTTTTGCATGTAGCACATAACTTCTTTAATGTCATTCATTCATGTGCCATGAGACCTTATAATCATGGACTTAACATTAAGACATCCCAGAAATGAGGGCTCAACAGATGGGACCTCAACTAGGGAATCTTCATTAGCAAACACAGAGTCTGCTTCGTTCATTCATACGTATTCCATTTCATTTCATTCATAGGCCAGTGTAACCACCAGCTATACCTAGGATGTAGTTTAAGACTTTCATTAGGTTCGTTGTGCAATGACCAAGAATGACCTAATGTCATTACTTGAATCTAACTCACCTTTTGATTATCCTATCCTAATACCTTTAGTATCATTCATTTCATTATGTGCATCATTTGAGGCTGGCCTCATTCATTCATTGGGAACTTTAACTTTAACCGACATAGATCATGTGAGCATCATGAAATCCAGTGTCTCCCCAACACCGAAAAGAGGTGGAATCACCGGCCAAGGTGACCCAAAAACATGCTAGCGTACATGGGAATTCAACCCCGTCAGATCCCTATATGGGCAGTATAGGTTCGAATACTAGGAGATGTAAGGAGACCCATACCCAGCATGCCGTACAGTCTCATCTCATGAGAGTTACGTGAACCTCCATCCTTCCCTAAAGAAGGCATCACCGCTCATAGCTAGTCTATCGGTGCTCAGTATAAAGTTCCATTTCATTCATCTCATACGTCATGGAAGCTGGCTTCTAGTATGAGGACATCATTGCTCATTAGATGATTTCTCATCTCATCATTAGTATTAAGTGTGTTAAGCTCAATACCTTCATTAGAGTGTTCATAGAGATTGGTCTCTTCATTATCTTACACTCTCATAGGTGAATACGTATTGGTAACATTTACTTAGGCTCATTTGAGATTGCCCTCATCATTTACATTAGCCTTGTATCATGTTGTCACCACATTCATTATCATTAGCACCTTTGCTTTTCATAGTTAATCACTTCTTATTACGTGAATGTTTGTTTCATCATATGCCAATGCACTTGGCCATTTGGTGTATCTTACACTCATACTTAACCCTTCTATGGTTCATCATTTCATTACATACTTCCTAGATTCACTTACTTTTGAACGTATGCTAGACTTATGTGTCTATACATACAAGCCATGAGGCTTCATTCATATTTCGTCTACATGATTCATATCTTTCTAAGATTATGTGATACAAGACTTATGCATCTTGTATGTATGCCAAGATCTGGATTTAGATCTAAGTATGTAGCATTATTCATGGATATTTTATTCACGTATGACTTATGTATCAATACGGAAGTTTGGGCAAGGAAACCCAAGTCTTGAATCAATTGGATATCATTTATATTTTTCATTGATTTTATTTCTAATGTTCATAATATTATGACTCTAAATTAAATCTCAATATTAATGTCAAATGATTAAGTTTCTATTTAATATTACTCCTAAGTTGGCCGAAGGGATGTGGGTTCGAACCCTTACAACCTCTTTTCATTTTTCAATTATATTTCATTGTTCATTTTTCGCCCAACCAAGAGGTTGTGGGATCAAACCCCCGTAGCCTCTTTGATTTTTATCCTTTAATTCGCTGGGAATAGGGAGGTTGTGGGTTCGAACCCCCACAGCCTCCTTATTTTAATTTAATTTCGCTAGAGGCTGTGAGGTGGTAAGTTCGAACCCCCACAGCCTCCTATATTTTTCTTTTTATTTTTTGCTAGGCTAAGTGTATTTGGCAGTGAGGTCGTGGGATCGAACCCCCACAGCCTCACTTGCTTTAATCATTTTCGCCCCTCTCCCTTTTCAGCCTTGAGGTCGTGGGTTCGATTCCCACGCCTCACATTTTTTTTTTCTTTTCTTCTTTGAGTTCTGACTGAGGGTTGTGGGTTCGAATCCCACTCCCCTCATTCATTTTATCCATTTATCCTTCTGCCTACACCCAAGATCGAACCCCCCCAACTCTCACCCATTTCCGTGAGTCATTTCCGCACAAAGGTGAGGTCACGGGTTCGATTCCTAGTGGCCTCATTCTTTTATTTTACATTAAATTTCCAGATTGTTATGCATTAACATTTAGCCTAAAACTAATTTGTAAAATGCTGGAAATTTTGGTCACTTTTTAACTCATAAACATCAATATATTATTTAGTTCATAGGTTACGTTCATGGACCCATTTAACATACTTTCAAGTGCATCTTTCATAGAATTAATTGTCTATAAGATTGTTGTTCAAATCAGCCACATTTCCTTTTTATGAACATCACGATTTTCATGAGTTTATGTACGTAAATTAACAACCACAACATTAACAATTTAGAGCATCAAGGCCGAGGCCCTTGTCACGGTCACACACTTGCACATAATTCTGAACACATACATGGATTGTCATTTTCATAATCTAACATACACCAACACATTCATATTCAGCACAAATCATCCCACATTCCTAAATCTACCAGCAATCATACCAATCTACGAATTCGTTGGAGCTAGTGACAGGGACATGCAACGGGGAAAACAACTTAAATTCGTCTGAGTCCTAAGGGTCTCTTGGGAAAGGGACCAAGAGTAAGAAGACCCATACCTTAATTTTCTTGTTCAACCACGAAATTGCTGTCCAAAATCCTCTCCACAAATCAGTCCAAGCTTCCTCAACGTCCACACCACCCGACAACAACTTCTATTTGCCTTAACGTTTTGGTTACTTTGTTTTTCTTAAAATTTCGTGTGAGTTCTTCAAGTGTGAAGAAATCTTGATGTATTTTCAGTTCTTCACCTTAATTTTGCAGAGAATAGACGTGAAAGAGAAGAGAGATGTTGACGTGAGAGAAGGAGAGAGTTAAACGTGCAAGGTAGTTTAGGCTTAGGTAAGGACTTAGTCAACTAGGACTCTTTCAAACCTTTAAATAAAAATCTGATTTTTCTTTTTCTTAAATCAGCTAATAAATATTAGTTAATTAAATTAATTTATCAAGTAAATAAAAAAACAAGTTAAATCATTGCTTCTAGTGGGGCTCGAACCCGAGTGACACCCCATTTGCGAAAATGGGTCACTTTGGGTCGCCCCAACCCGAATTTCTCTTTTTAATTAAATTAATTAACTAATTATTTAATTCCTTAGGGTAATTACAATATTACCCTTGGCCTGGAAAAGACCATTTTACCCTTGGACCCTCAAAACATAAAATTTCTTCTTTTAAGTCCGGTAAAGACTCTTGCGATTAAATCTTCGTTTTCGTGAGCCTCACATGGTTGGTTCCAACCTTTCCAAGCTCAATTAACTCCCCAAGTTAGTTGGCTTGGTCGTAGTAAGGGTTCTGAGGTCTGGTTCTACGCGTATCAATCCGTGTGGACCTTGGTCTAATCACAAGCATTCTTGACAACCTAAGTCTTGATCCTATTCATTTTTAGGGTTGTTACATTATCCCCCCCTTAGGAACATTCGTCCCCGAATGACACTACTACTTCACGTTTTAATGCCAGTCAAATCATAATAAAATCACTATACACAGTCAATCAATAGCAACGAAATACGGGGCGATAAGGAAACATAGGTTTAAGAGTATAAAGTCTAACCTCAAGAGCTGAACAGGTGAGGGTAGCGGGCCCTCATGTCAGCCTCAGCTTCCCACGTAGCACCCTCAACAAGATGATTTCTCCACAATACCTTCACTCTGGCAATCACCTTGTTCCTCAGCCGCTTGACCTGTCTGTCTAAGATCTCAACAGGTACCTCCTCATAAGACAAGTCTTCACCAACCCCCACACCTTTAACAGGTAAGATTGATGATGGATCACCTAGGCACTTCTTCAACATAGAGACATGAAAGACTGGATGAACAGAAGCTAGCTCTGTAGGCAATGCTAACTCATAGGCCACCTCACCCACACGCTGTAGGATCTCATATGGCCCAACATATCTCGGACTCAGCTTCCCTTTTCTACCAAATCTCATCACCCCTTTCATAGGCGATATTTTCAAGTAAACCTGGTCACCAACATCAAACTCTAAGGGTCGCTTTCTGTTATCAGCATATGACTTCTGCCGACTGTACGCAATGGTCAACCTGTCTCTAATTATTCTGACCTTCTCTAAGGCCTCATGAATGATCTCCGGACCCAAAATGGATGACTCTCCAACCTCGAACCACCCAACTGGAGATCTACACCTCCTACCATACAATGCCTCAAACGGTTCCATCCCAATGCTGGAGTGATAGCTATTATTATACGAGAACTCTATCAAAGGCAGATGGTCATCCCAGTTACCTATGAAGTCAATCACACACGCTCTCAACATATCCTCCAATGTCTGTATGGTGCGCTTTGCCTGCCCATCTGTCTGAGGGTGAAAGGCAGTGCTAAGCTTTCCCTGCTTGCCCAAGCTCTTCTGGAAAGATCTCAAGAAATGAGAAGTAAACTGAGCTCCTCTGTATGAAATAATAGACAAGGGAATCCCATGCCATCTCACAATCTCATCAATGTAGAGTCTCGCATAATCCTCGGCTCTGTAAGTAGACTTCACAGGGATAAAGTGGGCAGACTTAGTAAATCTGTCCACAGTAACCCATATAGAGTCATGCTGCCTCCTAGTCCTCGGAAGCCCAACCACGAAGTCCATATTAATGGCCTCCCATTTCCAAGTCAGAACCTCAATAATCTGAGTCAGACCACCAGGCTTAAGATGCTCTCCCTTAACCTGCTGACAATTAGGACACTTGGCCACATATTCTGCAATGTCCTTCTTCATGCCATCCCACCAATAAATCATCTTGAGATCATGATATATCTTGGTGGAACCTGTATGTATAGAATATCTGGAACCATGGGCCTCTGCAACAATCCTGGTCCGCAAATCATCCACATCTGGCACACACAGCCTGTCCTGATACCTAAGTATGCCATCACCTCCCAAAGCGAAAGACTCATTCATCTTCATCAGCACTGAGTCCTTCAGCTCCATCAACACGGGATCTAGATGCTGACCCTGCTTGACTTCAACTACCAAGGATGATTCAGAACTAGGATGAACTGAAACATCCCCACTAGTGGAGTCAACCAAACGCATACCCAATCTGGCCAGTCTGTGTACATCTTTTACCAGCTCCTTCTTCTCATCCTCAATGTGAGTTGTACTTCCCATGATCATCCTGCTCAAAGCATCAGTTACAACATTAGCCTTACCTAGATGATAGTGCACATTCATGTCATAATCCTTTAACAGCTCCAACCATCTCCGCTGACGTAGATTCAACTCCCTTTGTGTGAACACGTACTGGAGACTCTTATGGTCTGTGAACACATCTACATGCACTCCATACAGATAATGCCTCCACATTTTCAGTGCAAACACCACAACTGCCAACTCCAGGTCATGAGTGGGATAATTCTTCTCATGAACCTTGAGCTGTCTGGATGCATAGGCTATCACCTTACCAACCTACATAAGAACACAACTCAAACCAACCCTAGATGCATCACAATAAACAGTGTAATTCTCACCACACTTAGGCAAAGTAAGCACCGGGGCTGAAGTGAGTCTGTCCTTGAGCTCTTCGAAACTCTTCTAACAAGTCTCCGTCCATTAAAACTTGGCTTTCTTCTTAGTCAAAGCTGTCAATGGGGCAGCAATGAAAGAAAAGCCCTCCACAAATTTGCGGTAGTAACCCGCCAATCCCAAAAAGCTACGGATGTCAGTAGGAGTAAGAGGCTTTGGCTAGTTCTTCACAGCCTCAGTCTTCCTGGGATCCACCTCATCGCCCTGATCGGACACAACATGACCCAGGAAGGTCACTGATCTCAGCCAGAATTCACATTTGCTGAATTTGGCATACAACTGATGTTGTCTAAGTACCTGCAAGGTTAGTCTCAAATGCTGTTCATGCTCTTCCTTGGTCTTAGAGTAGATAAGAATGTCATCAATGAATACTATGACGAAAGAGTCAATGTATTCACGGAAGACCCTGTTCATGAGATCCATAAATGCAGCAGGTGCATTCGTGAGACCAAATGACATGACTAAGAACTCATAGTGACCATAGCGGGTACGAAAGGCTGTCTTTGGGATATCTCCATCCCTAACCCTAATCTGATGATACCCTGAACGAAGATCAATCTTAGAGAAGAAACTAGACCCTTGGAGTTGGTCGAACAAATCATCTATTCTGGGAAGTGGGTACTTATTCTTTATAGTGACTTTGTTGAGCTGCCGATAATTGATACACATACTAAGGGTTCCATCTTTCTTCTTTACAAATAACACTGGAGCGCCCCAAGGGGATATGCTTGGCTGAATGAAACCCTTGTCAGTGAGATCTTTTAACTGCAGCTTCAACTCTTTGAGTTCAGCTGGAGCCATTCGGTAAGGTGGAATTGAGATTGGTTTAGTATCGGGTTATAAGTCGATACCAAAGTCAATCTCTCGAAGGGGAGGGACTCCAGGCAAATCATCAGGAATTACATCTAAGAACTCATTCACTATAGGTACTGAGTCTATGGAAGGAATGTCATGATCTAGATCATTAACACTCACAAGATGACACAATAACCCCTTGTACATCATTTTATTGGCCTTAAGGTTAGAAATCAAGTGGTTAGGACGACTCGAATTGTACCCCTCCCAGACTAACTCTTCTTCATTAGGGAAGCGAAATCTCACCACTCTACTATGACAGTCCAAGCAAGCATAACAACTGTGAAGCCAATCCATGCAAAGAATAACATCAAAATCATGCATGGGTAACTCAACCAAGTTTGCACACATAGTTTTTCCACTAACAACTATTGGTCAACCCTTGTATACTCTATCAGTTCTTACATTTTCTCCTAAAGGTGTACTAACCACTATAGGATCATGCAGAACTTCAGGCAATGTCTCAAAAGTAAGAGCAAGCAGATGAGTTACAAAGGAAAGTGTAGACCCTGGATCAAGTAAAGCATAAACAGAAGTTGAGAACACTTGCAGCATACCTGTGACCACATCAGCAGACTTTTCCTGCTCCTCTCTGCCTTTCAGGGCATAGAACTTGTTCCTCTTAGGAGGCTCGGCTGCTGCTGCACCCTGTGGATTAGGCCTAGGCTGAGTATTACCTCCAGCCTGACCTCTGTTCTGTGAAAAGTCTCTGACCATGTGTCCACTCTTACCACAACCGAAATAGGCATTAGTGCCCTGTCTGCACTCTCCACTTTGAGCTCGGCCACACTTAGCACAATTCTTCTTAGGACGCTGCATCTCACCTCCGTTGCCCTTCTTGGGCTCAGGTCTGCCTCCTCTAGGTGTAGCACTCCTCTGAGGATTAGAATTCCCAGAACTCTGTTGCCCCTTTATGAACCTTGGCTGCTCACGGACGCCAAAGTGGTTCTTGTGGCCTCCATGACTAGGTCCTGACTGATCTTGAGGCCTAGGCCTCCTAGCATCACGAACACCTCTCTCTCTGCGGCTGTCCTCTACCTGCTGTACATGCACCATCAACCTGGAAAGATCCATATTATCATGGAGTATTGCAGATCGACACTCCTCCTCCAGGTCTCCATTGATTCTTGTGAGGAACCTGCTCATCTCATCCCTGCTGTTAGAAACCAGGGAAGTAGCATACCTGGATGATTTCAACAAAGTTCTGTATTATCCTCATTCTTGCTATTAAATACTAGGGAAAATAACATACCTAGACAGCTTACAAACTTCAGGGAATACTCCCTGACTGTCATAGAGCCTTGTTTAAGGTTGATGAATTCCTCAACCTTGGCCTCCCTCATCTCCCTGGGAAAGAATCTCTCCAGAAATGCTGTCTTGAACAGCTCCCATGTGACTGGCACTCCACCTAAGACACGGCTATCTTGCCACATCTTGCACCAAGTTTGTGCAACATCCTTGAGCTGATAGGAATCCAACTCATCCTTCTCAATATCAGTGGCCCCCATAGCCACCAGGATCTTATGAATCTCATCCACAAACTCCTTGGGATCCTCTGATGTCCTAGACCCTGTGAAAATAGGAGGATTCATCCCCGTGAAATCCCTCAGCCTGTCAGCCATGCTACGAACCGGTGGGTTCTCCCTCTGAACATCCTGCCGGTTGACCTGGGCAGTCATAGCCTGGGCCTGCATAGTAATGGCCTGTGCCATATGGGCCAGAGATGCCCTCACCTCAGCATCAGTCATCCCAGCTGGATTAGCTGGCACAGACACTCCTTCATCTGGAGCCTGTGGTAGAACTCGGTTACCCCCAGCAGCTGCTCCTCCTCTCCTCTGACCATTAGCTCTCCTAGTGTTCATTCTCTAGAAAAAAACAAAAAGGATTGATGTTAGACACGCTCATAACACCAAGAACTCAGACATTAGGAAAAGCACGATAAGATCAGAAGAAGGGAAATTTTCCTACGCATCATGCAGTCTCTAATCCAGGATAGTGGTGCACTTCACTACCATGACTTAGAAACTACTCAATGTGGTTGATGTGAACTTATTATTTTCGTAATTTAACCTAGTGCTCTGATACCAACTTTGTCACGACTGGAATCTAGACCCCAGACGAGACCGGCGTCGTTGACCTCTCAGAGGTAGCAGACAAGCCTGCTTACGTCATTCTTACGTTACATAGGTTAATTTTAGCGGAAAATTTGAAACTTTTTGTTTCCTAACATACTTATACAAACACTCTCATAAATACGTAATTGTTCACCATCAACCATCTAACATTAAGAGATAAGCAACTGAAAGAAATAGTTCAATTCTTATAAAGCGTATAATTGCCAAAATGGCACCAATACATAGTCTGAATAAAAACAGGAAAGAAACGCTAGTGGAATATGCTCCACTAGCTCAACCCTAAAACTAATCTAGAATATAAAACAGTAGCATCCTCGAAGACATGAGGACCTACCAAAACCGAATGAATGGTGGACGTCCGGATAACTGCAACGATCATCCTGTAGCTCTATCGTCCACCTGCACCTGCACCTAAAATAGTAGAGTTTGTATAGGGTTAGTACACACTTGTACTAAGTATGGGTATATGCAAGCACACACCAAGGACATGCATGAGAAAATATAGCTCTTTCCTAACAACATGATTATTGGAAGTCAAGTCAGTGGACTTGCCAAATTGAGATTAGGAAAGTTTTCAGATTTGGATTAGGATGATCAATGAGCTTTCCAAATTTGGATTAGGAAAGTCAGTGAGCTTTCCAAATTTTGAATAGGAAAGTTATGCCATGAGAAAAACATATGTCATCATACTTTTCACATTTGCACACAACACATAACATTTACACATAGCACATATCATATAGCATATAGCACCTTTTGCATATAGCACATAACTTCTTTAATGTCATTAATTCATGTGCCATGAGACCTTGGAATCATGGACTTAACATTAAGACATTCCAGAAATGAGGGCTCAACAGATGGGACCTCAACTAGGGAATCTTCATTAGCAAACACAGAGTCTGCTTCGTTCATTCATACGTATTCCATTTCATTTCATTCATAGGCCAGTGTAACCACCAGCTATACCTAGGATGTAGTTTAAGACTTTCATTAGGTTCGTTGTGCAATGACCAAGAATGACCTAATGTCATTACTTGAATCTAACTCACCTTTTGATTATCCTATCCTAACACCTTTAGTATCATTCATTTCATTATGTGCATCATTTGAGGCTGGCCTCATTCATTCATTGGGAACTTTAACTTTAACCGACATAGATCATGTGAGCATCATGAAATCCAGTGTCTCCCCCACACCGAAAAGAGGTGGAATCACTGGCCAAGTTGACCTAAAAACATGCTAGCGTACATGGGAATTCAACCCCGCCAGATCCCTATATTGGCAGTATAGGTTCGAAGACTAGGAGATATAAGGAGACCCATACCCGGCATGCCAGACAGTCTCATCTCATGAGAGTTACGTGAACCTCCGTCCTTCCCGAAAGAAGGCATCACCACTTATAGCTAGTCTATCGGTGCTCAGTATAAAGTTCCATTTCATTCATCTCATATGTGATGACCCAAATTCTGGAATCCGGATCGCAACCGGCGTCGTTGACCTCTCAGAGGTCGCAGACAAGCCTCATCTTGCATTCATCACATTCATCTAGTTAAATTTGCGGAAAATTTAAAACTTTTTATATATATGAAGTATACATAGACTTCATATAATTATTAACTAGATACATCATATACTAAGCTCAACATAAGAGAACAAACATCTAACATAAAGAATCAATTCTAAACTGAAGATGAATATATCATAAATAGTTTGCCAAACACGGCCTTATTACAAAGCTTCAAAATGAAGGTACGAAAGAAATTCTAGGGACAACATCAACTAGCTCTGTCTAAAACTAAGGCTAGACTAAATCTGTAGCATCCTCGAAATCATGAGGACCTACCAATTGGTTTGGAGAAACGCTGAAGTCCAAACCGCTGCAAGTGTCGTCAATCTGTCCTCAGACCTGCACCTATAAAAATAGTAAATAGTAGGGGATTAGTACACCACTTGTACTAAGTATGGGTGTATGCACACATACATAAAGCTATGCATGATCAAGGAAAGCTCTTCATAAGCAACATGCCATTTCCGGAAAGTCTAGTCATTAGACTTTCCTAATTCATTAGTTATGAATTGTGGTATGAATATGATGTATTTTAATACATTCAAAGCACACAATTCATTTTCTTTATGATTACAAGATATTAGTATCATCAACATAATTTTAGAACAACTCGAGCGAAGATTTGAGATTTTGATCCTCTTAGGCCGAGAGCTCCTCTTTGTACACTTAGATTATTTTTCAGTCTTTTTCTTCTTCGTGTTGTGTAGTTCTATAACTACTTTAGTCCTATGTTTTACTTACAAGTGCAATGATTCATTATAGTCCCATACCCACAATGAATCAAGTAAGTAATTCAAGATATTAAGAAATTTGACTTAACTACAATTTGGGGCATGAATATATTTATAAGTCAATACCTATTGACTATACTCATTCTTTAGTTAATTGCATAATGTGCATAGTTCTTGGGGCATATCATTAAAACTTATGTTCTTGCTTAATTTGGGCATGAATTCTTTATAAGCCAATTTTTATTGGCTAAATACATTAGTTGATCAATTTGGATAAGTATATTTGAATTCATTACTGGCTATGATCATTTTCATAATAAAAGAAGTCATTATAAGCCAATTTTATTTGGCTAACATCTTTTGTCAATTATATAAAGTCATCATAAGCCAATTTATTTGGCTTTATCATTTTCATAACATGAGGATTCATTATTGGCTATGTCCTTTACTTATTGTAAACTTTATTGGACACGATTTGACTATCCTTACAACAAGTTATTCATTACAACAAATATTCATTACATTTCATAAGCCATTCTCTATTGATTATGCCATTGATTTCATTACTTTCATGTTTTATAATTACACATTTAATATACACGAGACCTTGGAATCATTGATATAGCATTAAGACATCTCAAGTGAGGGCCCAACATATGGAACCTCAACCCGAGGGCCTTCTTTAGCAAACATAGAGTCTACTTCATTCATTCATTCGTACTTCACATTATTCATTTCATTCATTCGTATGCTGATGTAAACACCAGCCATACCTAGGATGAAGTTTAAGACTATCATCGGGATCATGAAGTGCAATGACCAAGAATGACCTAATGCCATTACTTGAATCTGATTTCACCTCCTGATTGTCTTGCACAAACACCTTCGGTATCGTTCATTTCTTTATCTTTCATACTTTGAGGAACTTCAACTTTAACCGACATAGATCATTTGAGCATCATGAAATCCAGTGTCTTCCCCACACCGAAAAGAGTTGGAGTCACTGGCCAAGATGAAACCAAAATATGCTAGCGTATATAGGGAATTGAACCCTGCTAGATCCCTATATTGGCAGTATAGGTTCAAAGACTAGGAGATATAAGGAGACCCATACCCGGCATGCCGGACAGTCTCATCGCATGAGAGTTACGTGAATCTCCGCCCTTCCCGAAGGAAGGCATCACCGCTCACAGCTAGCCTATCGGTGCTCAGCATAAAGTTCCATTACATTCAACTCATACATCATGGAAGCTGGCTTCTAGCATGAGGACATCATAGCTCATTAGATGATTTCTCATCTCATCATTAGTATTAAGTGTGAACTGTCCTTACACTTACATATAGAGTATGATTGAGACTTATTTACTCTTTTGATGACATGTCATCCTTACTTTACATTGATGAAATGTGAATTGTCCTTACATATCATCCTTACTTTACATTGATGAATGTGAATTGTCCTTACATATCATCCTTACTTTACATTGATGAATGTGAATTGTCCTTACATATCATCCTTAGGTGTTAATGAGACTAGTCTCACACATTCTAACACCTTCATTCGTGAGTATTCTTTTAACAAATTAGCTTTGATGTAAGTAAGACTTGTCTCACTTCCTTTAACACCCCATTCTGGTCACTTACTTAATTTAGACCCCTTTAATTATGTTATAACTCACGTTACTTACTTACTTTAGTGTAGTAGATTCATATCATCGTTTATGGACGATGAGCACTTCATTCAATGAGTTTCATGAGTTCATATGTAATTCTTTTAGAGCATGTTGGGAGTTGTCCCAATGAGTGGCATTCCCTTGGTTATGGGTTCATTGAATTAGCTTAGAAGTGCTTATATTATCATTTGATACTCTAACTACATAAGATTGGCATAGGATTAGTATTGGCCTCAACCTTTCAATATTAAACTACATAACCATTTTTATTGGCATGTGCCAATTTTATGTGTGTTCTTATTTAATTTAATATGTATGAACCATTAGCCAAGCTTTTAATTATTTAACATAATATTATAGCAATTTACATGCATCACTTTTAGACAATGTATCGTTAGCCATTTTATTGGCATAAACAATTGGGCATAGATTTCATAAACATATTTGTTGTCATAAGCCAATTTTCATGTTCGACATGCTTAAGTTCTTGTACATTATACATTAGCCAATCTTTTAGCTATTTAATATAATATTATAGCCAATTCCCTACAACTTGTTTGACAATGTAGTGTCAGCCAATTTATTGGCATAAGATTAGTATTGGCATAAGCAATTGGCTATAGGCTTCATAACTTCTTTGTTGGCATAAGCCAAAGTTATATTCATTCATGCTTACATTATTATACCTTTATTAATTAGCCAATTCAATTATTAATCATAACATTATAGCCATTTGCATGCATCCCTTTTGGACAATGTATTGTTAGCCATTTTATTGGCATAAGCCAACAATCACTCAAATTATGATTTCATGGAGATCTTTTTAGCCAACCTTATAACATAACTTTAGGCATAACGTTTTTAAACATCTTAGACAGCATCATATTATCATTTGATCAATATATCATCTTCATAACGTCATATTAACAGCAAGCGTGCACAACAGACCGTAACATCTTCATACATAACATTTTCGGACATATCGTTAACATAGTATCATTCTTTTAATTCACGTAATAACACTTAGCATCAAACAAGTCCAATTAATAGGTTCATTCAATCAATATTTAATCAAAAACCATAAACATTAGGATAAGCCAGCACCACATACCAACAACATAATTTCTAACCTATTCAACATTGAAATCGTAACAAGGATACTAGGGAAAGGAGTTCGAAGAGAACGGGAACAACCCTAGTTTCAAGATCTTTGAATCGTTCGAAGGAAAATACTCTTGGAGAAAGAATTCAAGGAGAGAAACCCATACCTTATGTAGAACTTAATCTACGAAGACAACCTTGAACGAAACCTTGAAGAAACCTTGAAATCGCCCTAGAGAAATCGATAAATTTTCTGTTTTTCTTTCTTTCGTTGCTTGCTATTTTTGTGTCACCTTTTCTATGAGTTTGAATGTGATTTTTATGTTTAGGAACTTATCTTGAATTATAAAACTTAGGTTTAATAAGTTAATTTAATAAACTAATTAACCAATTACCAAAACGCCCCTCCTAAGTTGACTAAACATAGGAGAACATAACACCTAGTCAAATCTGGAAATTGGTATTGACTATGGTTTTGGTCAACATTTTGACTTTATATTAATTAATTAAATCCTTAATTTAATTAATTTAGGGACCTATGGTAAGTACTAAAGTACCCCTAAGTCATTGGAACCAAAATTAACCCTTTTGAACCATCCTATGTTAAGTACTAGGATGTTTCTTGAGTTGTACTAGGTTAGTGTAAGAATTTCGTTTTGATCATTTAAACTAATTAATTAAATTGCTAATTTAATTAATTGGTGACCTAAGGTAATTAATAAAGTACCCTTAAGTCGTTAGGACCATAAACAATCCTTTGAACCATCCTAGGTTAGGTACTAGGTTGTCTTTTTCTTATTTTAACCGAAATCTGAAAATTGCTTTGTGATTTCGGTTTTTCCCCTTTAAATTAATTAATTAAGTTGCTAAATTAATTAATTAAGTAGCCTAGGGTAATTAATAAAGTACCCTTAAGTCGTTATGATCTTAACTAACTCTTTGGACCATCCTAGGTTAGGTACTAGGTTGTCCCTTTCTTGTCTTAACCAAAATCTGAAAATTTCCTTTTTCGTTTCGGTTTTAGCCCTTTTAAATTAATTAATTAATTTGCCAAATTAATTAATTAGGTAACCTAGGGGAATTACTAAAGTACCCCTAAGTTGTTAGGACCATAACTAACCTTTTCGACCATCCTAGGTTAGGTACTAGGTTGTCTCTTTAACTAGTACTAGGTTAGTGTCAACCCGATTTTGGTCCTAGGTTCTCGGGTGCACTAATTAGTTTATTTCGTTTGGTCCTAGGTTAGTTAGCTATTTAGGGCAGTAGGTTAGAGTCTAGAATTAGTTAGGAAGTTATTACCCACATGGAGGGGTCCGTTGTGCACGTTTTTCCCCCCCTAACTACCCTAACCGAATTCGGTTAGGGTGGTCCCCTCCTTGGCCACTTCTTCATATGTCTTGCACATGGGTTGGTTGTACTTTTCTAACTAACTATTATTTATGGTTCATTTGGCAATGTTTACTTATTGTCCCAAGGACCCTCACCATGTCCTTGGGCACTGCTTAATTTACATGATCATTTAAATGGTCATGTGCTATGGTGCTAGGCTTGACACTTGGATGCCTAGTACTTCATATGTTTTGTTGAGATGTCATTTAATTTAGCTTAGGGTCTTCATTGCAGGTACATTTATTGAACATCAATCTTGGATTGGGGTATGACAACCCAAAAAGTATATTTCTTATTCGTATATAGAAAATTGGCTAATATCCCTTAGCCAATTTTTCTATACTATGTCCAATATTTCTCAATATTGGGCATTGGGGTGCCTATGTACCCCTAATAGGCTATCCTAAGGGCATACTGGGCTCTTCATTAGACATATGATTTTCCAGAACATTAGATTATCCCCCCCCTTAGGAACATTCGTCCCCGAATGACACTTACACATCATTTAAACTAAGAGGGTGATTTTCGAAAGTTACTTTATCATGCTTAAACTTTTCTCTTTTGTGAATATATGATTCACACATATTTGGATGATGCATATCATTCAAGATTATCTGAAGCTTCATATTTAAGATTGAGGAATTTCCTTCTCAATCACACTTAACTTAATGCACATCACAAATCATGCAACACAGAAAACATGCCTATGCTACACAAAAACAGCAACATAAAATTCAACATAACTTCGTTTTATCTCACATATTAGTGATTTATAACACCAAATCAACTAAAGCACTTAAACTTAGAGTTTCTTAAACATAAACCAGACCTAGGAAGAGTATATCTAACCTCAAGAACTGAACAAGTGAGGGTAACGAGATCTCATATTTACTACAGACATAGAGTCTATGGAAGGGACTTCTTGTTCTAAGTCTTTGACTCTAACTAAGCGGTATAAATACCCTTAGCTATCAACTTATTGTCTGTTAAATGTAAAACGATTTGGCCTATTGGATTTGAACCACGCTCTTCCCATTCCAGCTCTAACTCATTCGGAAACTGAAGCCTCACTATCATGTTTCGACAATTTATTGTAGCATAACACTTGTGGAGCCAATCCATCCCTGAGCCACATCCTTGAGCTTATATGCAGACAACTTAGCCTCCTCCTTTTCATTAACACCCGTGACATGCATTTAGAATCTACCATGTATTCACCTTCATGCGAACGACCACACTTACTACACACTTTTTGATCACGCTGGACATGTCCATCATTGCCCCTTCTTGGGAAGGCCAGATCTTGAGTCTGGCGCCTTAGACCACTTGGCCATCCTAATCCTTGTGTGTATTCTTCTACGCGTTCACACAAGAAGGAAGTTAGATACTTATAATGACACAAAGGTCAAATCTCTAGATAGCACGATAATGAGTAGAAGAAGGGAAGATTTCCTATCATCGCGTAGTCTCGAAGTCCTGATTGTGGCACGCTTCACAACCATAGGCTAGAAACTACATAACGTGGTTGTGTTGAGCTTTAGATCCTACGTAATTTAACCTCATGCTCTGATACCAAATTTGTCACGACTCGGATTCTGAAATCTGGAGCAACCGGCGTCGTTGACCTCTCAGAGGTCGCAGACAAGCCTCATCTTGCATTCATCACATTCATCTAGTTAAATTTTCAGAAAATTTAAAACTTTTTATATGTATAAAGTATATAATTATTAACTAGATACATCATATACTAAGCGCAACATAAGAAAACAACCATCTAACATAAAGAATCAATTCGAAACTGAAGATGAATATATCATAAATAGTTTGCCAAACACGGCCTTATTACAAAGCTTCAAAATGAAGGTACGAAAGAAATGCTAGGGACAACATCAACTAGCTATGTCTAAAACTAAGGCTAGACTAAATCTGTAGCATCCTCGAAATCATGAGGACCTACCAATTGGTTTGGAGAAACGCTGAAGTCCAAACCGCTGCAAGTGTCGTCAATCTGTCCTCAGACCTGCACCTATAAAAATAGTAAATAGTAGGGGATTAGTACACCACTTGTACTAAGTATGGGTGTATGCACACATACATATAAAGCTATGCATGATCAATGAAAGCTCTTCCTAAGCAACATGCCATTTCTGGAAAGTCTAGTCATTAGACTTTCCTAATTCGTTAGTTGTGAATTGTGGTATGAATATGATGTATTTTAATGCATTCAAAGCACACAATTCATTTTCTATATGATTACAAGACATTAGTATCATCAACATAATTTTAGAACAACTCGAGCGAAGATTTGAGATTTTGATCCATTTAGGCCGAGAGCTCCTCTTTGTACACTTAGATTATTTTTCAGTCTTTTTCTTCTTCTTGTTGTGTAGTTCTATAACTCCTTTAGTCCTATGTTTTACTTACAAGTGCAATGATTTATTATAGTCCCATACCCACAACGAATCAAGTAAGTAATTCAAGAGATTAAGGAATTTGACTTAACTACAATTTGGGGCATGAATATATTTATAAGTCAATAGTTATTGACTATACTCATTCTTTAGTTGATTGCATAATGTGCATAGTTCTTGGGACATATCATTAAAACTTATGTTCTTGCTTACTTTGGGCATGAATTCTTTATAAGTCAATTTTTATTGGCTAAATACATTAGTTGATCAATTTGGATAAGTATATTTGAACTTATTATTGGCTATGATCATTTTCATAATAAAAGAAGTCATTATAAGCCAATTTTATTTGGCTAAAATCTTTTGTCAATTATATAAAGTCATCATAAGCCAATTTATTTGGCTTTATCATTTTCATAACATGAGGATTCATTATTGGCTATGCCCTTTACTTATTGTAAACTTTATTGGACACAATTTGACTATCCTTGCAACAAGTTATTCATTATAACAAGTATTCATTACATTTCATACGCCATTCTCTATTGATTATGCCATTGATTTCATTACTTTCATGTTTTATAATTATACATTTCATATACACGAGACCTTGGAATCATTGATATAGCATTAAGACATCTCAAGTGAGGGCCCGACATATGGTACCTCAACCCGAGGGCCTTCTTTAGCAAACACAGAGTCTACTTCATTCGTTCATTCGTACTTCACATTATTCATTTCATTCATTCGTATGCTGATGTAAACACCAGCCATACCTAGGATAAAGTTTAAGACTCTCATCGGGATCATGAAGTGCAATGACCAAGAATGACCTAATGCCATTACTTGAATCTGATTTCATCTCCTGATTGTCTTGCACAAACACCTTCGGTATCGTTCATTTCTTTATCTTTCATACTTTGAGGAACTTCAACTTTAACCGACATAGATCATGTGAGCATTATGAAATCCAGTGTCTTCCCCACACCGAAAAGAGGTGGAGTCACTGGCCAAGGTGAAACCAAAATATGCTAGCATATATAGGGAATTGAACCCTGCTAGATCCCTATATTAGCAGTATTGGTTCAAAGACTAGGAGATATAAGGAGACCCATACCCGGCATGCCGGACAGTCTCATCTCATGAGAGTTACGTGAACCTCCGCCCTTCCAGAAGGAAGGCATCACCTCTCATAGCTAGCCTATCGGTGCTCAGCATAAAGTTCCATTACATTCAACTCATACATCATGGAAGCTGGCTTCTAGCATGAGGACGTCATAGCTCATTAGATGATTTCTCATGGCATCATTAGTATTAAGTGTGAATTGTCCTTACACTTACATATAGAGTATGATTGAGACTTATTTACTCTTTTGATGACTTGTCATCCTTACTTTACATTGATGAAATGTGAATTGTCCTTACATATCATCTTTACTTTACATTGATGAATGTGAATTGTCCTTACATATCATCCTTACTTTACATTGATGAATGTGAATTGTCCTTACATATCATCCTTACTTTACATTTATGAATGTGAATTGTCCTTACATATCATCCTTAGGTGTTAATGAGACTAGTCTCACACATTCTAACACCTTCATTCGTGAGTATTCTTTTAACAAATTAGCTTTGGTGTAAGTAAGACTTGTCTCACTTCCTTTAACACCCCATTCTGGTCACTTACTTAATTTAGACCCCTTTAATTATGTTGTAACTCACGTTACTTACTTACTTTAGTGTAGTAGATTCATCTCATCGTTTATGGACGATGAGCACTTCTTTCAATGAGTTTCATGAGTTCATATGTCATTCTTTTAGAGCATGTTGGAAGTTGTCCCAATGAGTGGCATGCCCTTGGTTATGGGTTCATTGAATTAGCTTAGAAGTGCTTATATTATCATTTGATACTCTAACTACATAAGATTGGCATATGATTAGTATTGGCCTCAACCTTTTAATATTAAACTACATAACCATTTTTGTTGGCATGTGCCAATTTTACGTGTGTTCATATTTAATTTAATATGTATGAACCATTAGCCAATCTTTTAATTATATAACATAATATTATAGCAATTTACATGCATCACTTTTAGACAATGTATCCTTAGCCATTTTATTGGCATAAACAATTGGGCATAGATTTCATAACCATATTTGTTGTCATAAGCCAATTTTCATGTTCAACATGCTTAAGTTTTTATATATTATACATTAGCCAATCTTTTAGATATTTAATATAATATTATAGCCAATTCCCCACAACTTGTTTGACAATGTAGTGTCAGCCAATTTATTGGCATAAGATTAGTATTGGCATAATCAATTGGCTATAGGCTTCATAACTTCTTTGTTGGCATAAGCCAAAATTATATTCATTAATGCTTACATTTTTATAGCTTTATTCATTAGCCAATTCAATTATTAATCATAACATTATAGACATTTGCATGCATCCCTTTTGGAAAATGTATTGTTAGCCATTTTATTGGCATAAGCCAACAATCACTCAAATTATGATTTCATGGAGATCTTTTTAGCCAACCTTATAACATAACTTTAGGCATAACGTTTTTAAACATCTTGGACAGCATCATATTAT